>WBNO01000042.1:70133-163585 GCA_013400575.1 Peucedramus taeniatus
GGCGCCGTGGCAGGGCACTGCTCGGCCGGAGGGGGCCGGGGCCTTGGCAGGCGGCTCCGCGGGGCCGGGGCACGGGCGGCGGGCAAGGCAGCACCGCCCTTTCTGGCTCTTTTCCCGGACTAAGCAGCCGGAGAGGGGGCTTCGAGCCTGGCAGAGCGGTTCCCCCTTTCCCCGAACGAAGCAGAGCCGTGTCTTGACGCACACACACGGTTTCCCCGCGATGAGTTTGCGGACCGCGAGAGAAGTTCTTGGTGGGTTTGATCGCTTCGTTACAATAAAGCACCTTTCGCTAACGAATGTTTCGCGGGCGGTGCACGAGAAGACCGTGAGCGATGAGAGTTGCGTCACTTTTGGTGAAAATCATCAGCCGGTCAGGAAACGAGCTGCATTTTCCCTTGCTTTGGGAGGAGACGGGACGGGGCTTGTAGCGCCTGGCACTGGGATGCTGTGTTCTCCGGCCACCGCAGACCGGCCCCGGGATGCTGGCGCTCGCTGCCCAACGCAGAGCGGCCCCGGTTTTGTTTTCATCCCCACACTAATATTGCGCCGCGCTTAACCGTGAAATGTCAAGCCTCGCAGCTGACTTAAGCTTTATAAAAGGCACTGATACATATTAACAATCAAAAGAAAAACAGACAAAGCTGGTAGGAATTAAAGAATGTGTGGGTCACGGCGTGTATGTGGAAGAAATGTTTGGTTTGGCAGTGTACGTATCCTGAGCTGATCTTGAGTGTGCACGTCTTATGCTCTACGTTACATCATGTTGCACACAGAGATCGTGGGCTCTCAGCTCCAGCTAAGGATTTATCTTGGGTTTGGGTTTTGGGGTTTTTTTCTGTACTATTCTCCTGAGGTTCTTCTTTGTCGTTTATTGCTTTTTTTTTTTTTTTTTTTTTTTCCAATAAAGTGTCTAAGGTACAGACTCTGTAAATTAAATAAAACGTGAAAAGAAATAAGGCGGTGATCCTAGTGCACGAAATACCACCAAGTAAACCACAAAATTTATGTCGCTGGTGTGTATAAACATTGGCTCTATATTATTTTAATTGAAATGTAAGATATTTTTAGGAAAAAAATAATGACCGAGATTTCAGAGCCTGCACGTATCGCAATGAACATTCCTAACTGTGAAGAAATAAGATTTTGCAGGAGATCTCCCAGAAATTAGCGGCATGTTGTAAACATTTTGTGGTGAAAAGAAGGTAATCATGGCTCTTCTGCAGGTACCTCCATTTGATCGAAATATCGGCGAAAACTTGTTTTCTCCACAGGGATTGGAAAAAAAAAAACAAAAAGCAGAACGACAACAGTAAAATACACAACCAAAAAACCAACAAAACCAAAACCAAACCAAAAAACCCTAACAAAACCAAACCACCACAACAGGAACTTTTCAATGGCAGTTTTGTGGTTACTTCAAAAATACGAGTTGCCCTTTCAGAATATCGCACCTGTAAATTGTGGTGCTTCCTCAACCTAGATAGAATTATCTCTGATAAGGGGAGCACTCTTCGCACCCACGCAAATGCCACCGTCCGAAAGCGCTGGCATTCTGCGCAGGCAGTAGTACTAGCAGGCGTCTGCTGAAGCCAGAACCCCTTTCTGTGTTGTGAACTGACCTCCTTTGGCTATTTTTAAGGCAGAAGGCATCGAACTAGTGGGACCCGGGTCCAGCCTTAATTAAGTTATTTCTGTAATTAAACAACGAAAAGGGGGTGGGAATCCATAAAACTTCCGATCCGCTTTAGCAGGGTATTTCTTGTCGAAGCGGAGTTTCTTGTCGGGATCCCCGACAGGGCTGCTCGCCCTGCAGCGTGTCTCCCCAGCCCGACGGGGCCTGGGCTGCTCGCCGCCCCGGCCACCCCGAACAGCGGGACTCCCGGTGCTTTAGCCCGGTCCAGTAGCGTGTGGCCGGGGACCATCTCCGGCGCACGGGTGGTGTGAGCCCGACCCCGCCGCTCCTGGCCCCGCTCGGCGCCTCTAAAGCTCCCTCAGGGTTACTGGGATGCTCGGGCGTGACCCTGCGCTGCTCTCCCACGCTGCCCGGGCAGCTTCTCTTCCCATCTGTGCCTATTGTGTTCACAGTTGTGTCCTTCTCTTCCCCCTCCGCCGTGTCCTCCAACCTGTCTGTTCCCCCTCCTTCCCTCTCCTACCCCTCCACCCTCGAGCCCGCCTCTGATCTCCTGGATATTTTGTTTCTTTCCCTTTCTCAATGTGTGTTCCTGATGTGGTCCTGTCGGAAAAGCTCGTTTACTCTGTTGGGGTCTCCAGTGGTTTAAGGATAATGTTTATCAGAAGTGAACGTGCTCAACTTGTTTCCATTCAACTGCTGAGTGTGGGCTGAAATACCAAAGGTCAGATCTACAGTGAGTCGGTAGAGGGCAGGGGGAGACGAGAGGAATATGAAAACATAATATACAACAGACTGTTGATCGCTTCTGACCTGCCTGGCAAAAAGATTATTTTTTTCAGGTAGGAAATCATTGTAGAATCGGAGGGGAAAGGCAGCAGGGAGGGGAGGGTGGGGGGCGCGAGGTCGGGGCTTTTCCAACAGGGGAAGGGCACGCGTGGCCGGGCAGGGGGCTCGCCCTGAGAAGCCGGCGGCTGCCCCGGCACACACCCGCGCCCTCACCGCGGGGTCCCCGGCCTGACAAAGCAAAACGGGGGGGAAGCTGTAAGAGACTCGAGTCAGTGCCAGACTGGAGCCGGCCTTCCCCTCCCATTCCTTTCCCTCCGTGCCGAGAGAGTGGCTGAGCGGTGCCGTCACGCACAGCGCGGCCGGAGCCGCGGGTCCCGGCAGCTGGTGTCTCTCGGGAGTCGCTGCCCTTGTCTGCCTTCTCCCGACACTGCTGCGTCGCAGAGGGGAGACAGAGGTGCTCCCCTTCCTCTCGTTCCCTCAAACTCTGCTCCCTCACACTCTCTCCTCCCCTAAACAGACTCGGCGTGAGCGGCCCGCTGCGAATCGCGTGTGCGGCCGGTACCGGCGAGGCGGTGGCTGGCAGCCCCGGGCTGCCCCCGCCCATGAAGGCCTTCTCCGGCGCTTTCCGGGACCGGGCAGGCCTCCAGACAGTGCCCAGCCTCCCGCAGCTGAGAGCAGAGTCCCGACGCTGTGGTATTCCCCCGCTCCGGCAGGGCTCCGTTGCGCCGCCGTGCTCACCTCGGCATGTCCTGCTCCTTCCTCTCAGAGCCGCCTTCATGAGGCCTTTCTGTGCCTCGCTCTGCTCCCCAGATGCCTCCGCTCTCCCCTTGTAGGAAGAAACCAGACAAACCCAACGCGCACACCCCCCCANGAAGGAAGATAACCTCCTCACCTTCCTCGAGGGGAGTGGGCTACTGAGGCGCTATTGAGGCAGAAGGATGCCCACATGGTAGCGTATTTTGTAAGCAGAAGGCCCCCTGATCCTTCCCAAAGGACGCAGTTCCCCCGGCCGTGTATGCAGTCGGGTGGCCGTATTTTCCGAGGTGGGGAAGGTCTGAGGAGCGGACGTGGTGCGGCGGCCGGAGGGACTGTCGCAGCTGCCCTGTCTTCCCCGCCCCCAGCTCCTGCCGTGCGGCTCATAGCCGCGAAATCCTCCCCCGGAAGCGATGCAGACAGTTTGGTGGGCAAAGAGCATCTTGAAGCGGGAGCAGGGGTGAGGGGATAACGCGGTGTGGGTGTCGGAGGAGATTTCGGACGCCTCTGAAGGGCAGGCAGGGAAAAGCGGACAGAGGCAGGTGGAAAGTTAGAGACAGCCCAGCGACAACCTCGAGTTATGTCCGGAGGTGCCCCATCCCGGAGGAAAGGTGCTGTGTGAAATTGAGAGAGATGAGACCCACGGAGCTTTGAAGCAGGGCTTTCATTTTGCACAGAGCTATTCCTACAGGTGAGCATATAAAATCCCACGGAATCTCCAGGGATCATTCCCGTTTTCTGCGAGGAACCAAACGCAGGATGAAGGGGCCTCCACGCATCACTGGCTGCCATGTGCATTTCCTTATGCCACAAAATAGCTGAGCGCAGTAGGTTAGCGAGGGCAGCGTGCCTCAGCAGGCAGAGGGAGAGCGTGCGGGGCCGCTCGCGATCCTGGCTGACCTCGCCGCTCACGCTCCCACTCCGAGCCTGCGAGCCTGAAAATACCCGGCCTGACCCCCATCTCTCAGGTGTGCTGACGCCCCTCGTAGCCTGGGACAAGAGCTCATGCAAACGCTTGTGCGAAAGAGAAGGGGGATTTTCACAAGGAGACGACCTTTCCAGCCGGCGTGCGGCTGCAGAGAGGGACCGCTGCCCCCCAACAGTTCCCTTAACCCCTTGGAGACTCCCGGCCCCCCTTCTGCAGGGGCTGGCCTTCTTCGGGGGAAAAGGGCTTTTTGGGAACGATCCTGGCACAAGTTGCTGATCCGTCGTTGGTAGATGTTGCGTTTCTTGTTACAGCCTGCTACCTTATTTTAGCTCGCTAAACCCCACCGGTTTATAATTTATGTTTGTGTAAACTGCCGGCGTTCATTTACTTGTGATTCCGGAGGAAAAGGTATTTTTACCTTAATTTAATTAACGCAGTACTCAAACATGCACGGAAATACATGCAACAACTCTGAAACTCTCACAAGCTGGCAGGTAAAGAGGGAGCTGTGTTGCGTAAGAGTGTGCGATTTCAATTTTAAGAAATTATTTTAAAGTCAGGGACAAGACGGAGAACGGAAACACAACAGGATGAAATTTTGTTTAACAAAGTTTCATCAGGTACAAATGAGCCATGTCTGGACATCTCCTGCATGTTTATGAAGTAATGATGGGCAAAATACAATCGGGTCTTGGAGTCACTTCGGTTGTCACAGACCCAAAGTCTGAAGAAAACGAAACATGGCAAGAAATCGAGATACAAGGCTTTTAGGCGTCCTGCTTTTGGGATAAGGACGCAACCTCTTGCAAAGCTCTACTCCCTGGCGTGCAGGAGCAGGGAAGCTCAGCTTCAGTGGTCAGAAATGGCCACTCGGTGTCGGGCTGTGTCGGGGGTTGGGCCGGAGCCCCCCGCTCGTTCTCGAGCAGCTTCTCCCGCCGCTCGGAGCCGGCCGGTTCCCCGGCTGCCCGGCTCCCTGGCCCTGCCGGGGCTCTCAGTCCCTAAGACACCGCGAGGAGCTGTCCCCCGGCCTGGCGGGAGAAGGGCAGGGTCTGTAGAAACTCAGACGACCCGTGGAGAGTGACTACGGGCATTTGACCCATTCTCAGGAGAAAGGAGGAGACCGGCAGACCCGGTTACACTGTCGGGGTTGAGCCCGCCATCTCGGGTCCATACAGACCCTCTGCAGTGAAGGTATGTGCGTGCACTTCACTGGAACACGCTGAAGACGGGTGAACAGGTGAAATAAATGCACAGTAGCGCTAAAACGGGAGAAAGGCCGAGGGTTAAGGACGTCCCCGCGGACCAAGTTTCTCCGGCAAACCCCTCCGCGCCTCCCGCCGCTGCCGAGAGCCGGGGCCGTCCCAGTTCTGCTCCCCGGTGTGGGGAGTTCCACCCGGTCTATGGCATCGGTGCCACTGTCACATCCCTTTCACCCCCTCTTGGATATTCAGATCGAAGTCGGGAGGGTTAGGTGGAGTGTCTTAATGATGTGTTAGCTGCTTGGACAGATTTAATAACTTTGCCGCCAATCGTACTTAGCAACCCTTCTGGAAACCAGACAGTGTCTCATTAGGGCTTTCCTGGTGCAAGCATCTGACTTGAATGAGCCGTGTTGAGTTAATTTCTATTTGCACTAGGATTTGTTTAATGACATATAGGGGAATAGACAATCCTCGTGGACCAGACCATTAAGCTACAGAGGGCTAGATTTTAAAAGCATATTTTGTTCTAATAAAGAAATCGGGTTTTCATTTGTCACATGTTACATGAACTTAGAATAAATAAAAAAAAATAACTCTATTGTTCTGCCTTAAATTATAGGAACCAATTGGGAATTCCTAGGCAATTTTCTCCATTTCTGCCTCCGCTTCTGCAACACCTAGTACCAGTGCCACCTACAGGAATATTTGCATTTTCGAACTGCTTTCAAGTAACCAGAATTCCGCGTTTGAGAGTCCCTGGCAGCTCTGTCGTCTTCCTGGACGCACAGCAGCAAGTCTGACTTCGAAAGGCGTTGGGGTTTTTTGGCTTTTCGTTTGAGATCACGGACTGATGCACGCTCCACTGTGCCACGGCAGTGGGAATGACAGAGCCCTACCCGCGGGAACCCGGGAGATGCAGCCAGCAAAGGTGAGGGGCAGCACCGTCTGCTTACACCGAGGAGCGTTTCGGGTGTCGCTGGTGATGTCCCGCTCGGTGCCGGGGAGGGGGCCAGGTCGAGGGTGGGCGGCCGGCTTGTGTCGACAGTGCCCAGCGCACCTAAGGATACGGGGAGCCTAGGAACTCTCCTGCACGGCGATTTAAATCACTGCCGGTTCATCTCCTGGCTGTGCTGTTGCGAAAGGCAGCTGTAAGCCAAGCGCGGCTCTGGGGACCTCCCCTGCACACTTCGCTTGACGATTTATAATAACGAATGTCTTACAGAGGAAGAATAATTATCCCCTCCCTCGTCTCTTTGGTGGAGGAGGCCTTGGCTGCCAGGGAGGTTCTCCTTCGCTGCGGCCGTGCAGTCCCATGGAGGGGGCCGAGGGGGTTCGGGGGGCTGGGGAGAAGGACGGCGAGCACCGGCATGCAGCTGGCTCCGCCGGGAAGGAAGTTTTCTTGTTTGAATCTGTGTCCTCTAATCCTTTCCCACGGTTAACCCGACCCCCTAAATATTTGGTTTTGGGACCTAAGGCCAGTGACGATCCTTCCTGACCAGGCTTGGAAGTGCATCCTTTCTTTTCCTCTATTCTTTATCTTTAATGGTTTCCGGTTCCTCCAGCTTTGCTTGTGCAAAAACACTTCATCCAAAATGTGTACACGGATACCTTCATCCTGTGCATTAGGCTGGTTGATGCCCCGTTGCTCTGGACCTCCGAGGTGACCTGGAGTTCTTCTGCAGGTGGGAACATCTGTGTCATGCAGTGCACAGAACACAGCTGTCCGTCTGGGTGAAAAAAAGGCTGCGTTTTCCTTCAAAACCGTGTCTTCCCCTGCATTACATAGTCATAAAACACCGAGATGTTTGGGGTTTTTTTCCCTGGAAGAGAAGAGAAGAGAAGAGAAGAGAAGAGAAGAGAAGAGAAGAGAAGAGAAGAGAAGAGAAGAGAAGAGAAGAGAAGACTAGCTTTTTGGTCTATGCTGAAAGTTTTGTGGCCACTTTAATGTTTTACTACCTGTAGAAAACTCGGTCATTACCGCCCTGAGGGTTTTCTTTCGTTGAGATAATAAAACGGGAACACCCCCCCCCCCCAACAACAACAACAACAACAACAACAACAACAATAACAACAAAAGGATACGATAAAAGAGAGCCGAGCTGCCCTTACTCCCTGTCCCATCCCCTCCTGCCTTGCGTGGGTCCTCAGAGGGCCTCAGCGTCGACCGCAGAGGTGTCGCATTATTGATGCGCGTGAAAACAAATAACTTGCGACATGAAATAGCAAAGACGTAACCGGGCACAGAGCTCGCTGTCAGTGCGGAGTTTCATAAAGTAAACGAAAGTTTCTTCCTCTCCGGCTCAAAGCTTTTACAATGAAACTCAGTAGGTTTTTTTTACATAGCGGATCTGGGGTCGAGCTCTGGCCGCTTACACCACGCGTGGAAATGAAACTGTTATCCCACCACCACTGCTGCAAACCACGCAAGTGCCATATTGCAGTTATCCCCAGCAGCCCGCGCTGCCGCTCCTCGCCTGAAGCCCCTCGGCGGCAGAGCCCGGGGACCGGGGGTCCGGCAGGCCGGCGGGACGAGCCGGAACAGCCCGCGGCCACCGAACGGCCCCTGAGCCCGGGCTGGCAGGGCAAGGGGGCCGGTGTTCGCTGCCCAGGTTTCGTTTGCAAAACGGTTCTCTTTTTCAGCTGCAGTTTAATACGAAGAGGATAAAACCCACCCAGCTCATTTGCAAAGTTGAGGCGCCGCAATATTTATCTCAGAATAGTGCCGGAAATACACATTTATTTTTCCTTTGGAGAAGAACGCTGTTGCGAGAGGATTGCTGCCCCTCGCCACTGCCTGCCTAAACGGGACTCACCTTCCCGGAAGGGCAGATGCCCTACGGGGCGGAGGAATTTTTTCCCGTCGGGATTCTGGCAGAGTCATAAAATGACATTTCAGAGTGACTTCATGAGTTTTCTGGCAAATGCAGCGATAACGAGTAACCCAGGGACGATGCGGTGCCAGCCGCGCTGCTGAGGGGCATTTCGGCTTCCCCGCCGTGCTCTGACTCTGCCCACATACCCCTTTTCCTGCATCCGCTGATATCCTTGTCCCGGAGGCTGTAGGTGTCCTGCAAGGGTATCTCCCTGCCGGGACCCCCATCCGGCCCCGAGGGACGCGTGCAGCCCAGAGGATGAGGAAGACGGGCGGCCGGCAGCCAGCAACCTGGGACGTCGGGTCGAACTGTTGTCCCCTCCTGCAGCCGTTCCAAACCCAATTCCCGGCTACCGCCCAGGAAAAAGGCGTAGCAGGACCAGGGCCTGGGCGGCAGAAGCTCTCCGCTCCTGGCAACTGAGTCCCGACGGGAGGAATTCCCAGGCTGGAGAGCCGGATACGGCCTTTACAGTCCGTGTGTTGTCCCAAAAAGGGCTCTTCCACACGGTGTGCAAGAAGCCGATCCACACGCGCTGCTCTGGGATTGCTTTCAGCAGCGAAGGCGGAGGGAAGAAGGTGAGGGGATTTTGCAGCGTACAGCGCTGTGCCGAGCACCGAAGCAGAGCCTCGGCAGCTGTGGGCGGCTCCGCGCTCTTCGCCGCGGCTCAGGCTCCGCCGGGAGATCCCAGTGTCACCGACTTGGGCCTGGCACAGGGACCATGTCACAGGCCCTGCTGCTGACCACCTGCCCCTGCCAGTGCCCTAGTCTTACTAGTGTTTCTCTTGACGATTTTCCTCCTCACCAGGGATGAGATTTGAAATATCCCCCGTGTGGGACATTTGCCCTCGGGGCGTTTGAGTTCATCTCTGAGCACCTAATAAGGCAGAAAGTGTTCAGCAATGTGGGAGAGAAACATAAGGGCTGTGGGAAATACGGGCTTTTCCTGCTGCTTGTAGGAGATCTATACACTTGTGACCTAAATGCTTATAGGAGACGTATGTGATGGAGAAAAGGGTAATGCCAACGCCTTCAGAGAAAGTTTTCAGTCAAGAGGTCCAAGAATAACTGCTGCGGAGCACCCCATGCAGCTCTGCGGGAGATGCTGCATGGCAACTTTCCACAGCCCTGGACCAGGGCTTCTCTCCATGGTAAAGGTCGATGCTTACCCTATATCAGGGAAATCAAAAGTGTCCTCAGCAGGAGGCCGAGCTGGAAGCTCCCACTCCAGGTCCGTGCAGCATCTATTAAATTTCTCTTGGCTTCCCAGATCTAGACCTGGAACCAAGACCCAGGCGAGCAACCCTTTACCTGCAAAGACCTGCTGCCAGTCACTTCGCAGGGGCAGCATGGAGTGGCCGAGGTGGGGCTTGGGTGCAGATTCATTGATTAGTTACCATATCTATGAACTCAGCAACCGCTCAGCAGTTTGGGAAATTCATTTCAGCTTCATTGTTAAAACATGCAAATCTTTGTCCGACGTCTCTTTTACTTCATCTAGAGTTCTGTGAACAGCCTCTTAGTCTCTGGATATCACGGTGTGAGCCGCATAGTTTCTATCTCACTCTTCACATATATACGAACACCCTCTGCTTATAATAAGATAAAATGTCACTTAGGGGAAAAAACCAATAAGATCCAGTTGTTCTGTACATTCGAAGGGTTGTTCTTTATATGCACACAAATTAGGATGAAGGTGAGGGCTTCCATATGATTTGAGTAAAGTACCCATTCTACCTTGTAGTTTTTAAGCTATACCTTCCACTAGTAAATTGTGATTATCAAAAGAAAATAATTTATGTATTATAAATCCCACTCCTGGTAAATATAGTTGCAAAACCAAATAACTGCAATGTTCTGAATGGGAAAATTAATTTAAAATAATAAAATAACTGCAGTTGAATTATTAATGTATTGATGTTGCAAATTTATAATAATTTTGTATTTGTACTGTTACAGCAACGTAGAAGGTACAAAAAATGCTACCAAGACCAGCTTCCTGTATTAATAACTGTACAACTTTCTTTTTAAAAATTGTGGATGTTTTCTTCAAGTTTAAAATTCCTCTGCCTATTACCTTCAGTGTTTCTATGCCTACATGCATAGAATGCAGTTTCTCATTTGCAAACAAATCTGGACATTCTCTTTGGAGAAAAAAAATAAAAGAGTTAAAATTATATTAGGAATATGTAATTTAAATTATAAAAAATATTTTTAGTTTGCCTTTCAGGAACGCTCTTTTAGAAAGTCAAATATAATTTTTGTGCTTGTACTGCCCGGTTTGTATTTTCTTTGAATGTACAGGCGCACATTGAATTTCGTCTTCTTTAGGTGTATGTATCTGGCTATATGCATGCAAGCGCCCACTCCTTGGGTTAAGGGACAGGGGTTAGGCTGTTAGGACGTGGAAATTCATTGGCAGTGAGGAAAGGAATTTACAGACTCACTCTGTGCTCCTTACTTGTGGATCGGCGTGGGAAGACCGAGTGCAGGGAGCGAATGGCGCTTGCTCCGAGGGCCCGGCTGTCTGGTGAAGTTGGACGCCCGCCGTGACACTGAAGGACCGCACGGGCTCTTTCCCGCAAGACCATAGTTTTCCAACCTCCTCAAGTGACACCCGCCCAAAGCCAGCTCAAAGGCGACCACATGAAAACAGCGTGAGCCTGTCCCTTGTGCCCCGCTTTCACAGCGGCTATTTCCCTTCTCTCAGCCATACCCGGCCCCGCGGCACGCAGCCCCTGCTTTTTGCGACCCGCACCCGGAGCAAGGGGACGCAGTGAAGCAATCTCGGCTGTGAACGCGGTAAAATTCGCCATCGCTCGACGTTTTACCACTTCGGAGAAGCCAGCTTTTTGAAAGGAAAGCTGTACACTGGATAGTCTCCCGTTGCCCATCCCATCCCTCACCTCCAGCTGGAGCACTCCTGGGAAAGAGAAGAGCAGCGGGGGTGAGGCATCGGGACTGTTCTGCTTTGACTCCACGCACCATGGTGGGGGTGCTGCGCGTAGCTCTGCTCCGCGGGAGAACAGACCCCTAGCCCCGGCTGCGGGGAGCAGAGAGGGCCTCCGGGCCGAGAAATGTCCCCGCTTTCTTTCCCGGCGGTAAGGAGACCGGTGTGCCGCAGCCCTTTCCCATTGCACCATCCATAAATAGTGGCGTATATAAATAATTGAGAGAGAGAGTTGTGTGTATAAATACACGTATATGTGTGTTTCCAGCATTAGTTGTGTTTTACACGAACCGGGACGTTTTTCTGAGAGCGGGACGTGGTTCCTTTCCCAGGAAATTTGCTGGAATAACCAGAGCAGCCTTTTTCCCGGCTTTCGAACTGATGCTCCCCGACTGTGCGCTTAAACCCAACGCGTTTTTTCCTGTTCGTTTATTTTGCTCTTGGTGTGCTTTTGGACTCTCTAAATAAGCTGCCGGTAATATCCCTAAATCCCGTCTGGCGTCAGAAGCAAACGCAGGCACTTCTGCCTGTTTTTTCCATCTCTCCTTCAATTTTTGAGTCGGATGGGTAAGGGGTGGGGGTAGACACTACGACAATGAGGACAGAGAGGGAGAAAGAAATATGTTTTCTTGAGTCTGGAGAGTGACACTTCTCCCGGCAAGCGCCTGCAGTCCGTGCCGGAGTGGGCGGCGGCTGCCGGGCCCGGCTGCAGGGGCAGCTCCGCTCCGCCGGTTTGCCAAGGTGTTCCGTGTCTGGAGAGGCTGTTGTGCTTCTAAAATATTTCTACACATTGCACGATAGTAAAACGTGGTCTGCGAGAGAAATGGCTCTGCCCGCACCCGCGTTCTTCGGGGCTGTCTGAATTTGCAGGAAGGGGAGGCAGAAACACTGCATTTTTGTTCCTTAGGGAAATCTAGTTTTATTCTCTTGCTAGGCTGATATTGGGAGTGACTAGCGATTTGTAGCAGTACTTGTCTCTTCCTGTTTATCAGAGATCTCTCTGGGAGCAGCCTCCACCGTCGAAAACGTCCCGTGCGTGCCTCTGACACAGGGGACCGCAGAAGGGGCTCAGGGTCGGACCTCGATGCCTCCCAGCCATCCCGGAGTGGAGGTGTGACCCCCCAGTTGCCATGGTTTTTTTTTTCACAGGTCTTGGGAAAGCACCCGTGGGGGAGAAGAAACAGGTAATGGAAGCTCCTTCTCCAGGCATTGGATTACGGTCAGTGTGCCTGCCCCACCCAAACCATGATGCTGCAAACCTTTGGCCCACCAGACAGTCTCTGGGTCCCGCCCAGAGCTGGGACAAAGGGTGATCCCATTGTCTATTGGTGGCCGCAGCAGCGCCGGATCCCTACAGCTCCCGCAGCCACAGCTGTGGAATTCCCCCTTCTGTCTGCCAGCCATCCTCTTAAAGAGGGGCTTCGCGTTTAAAGCTGAGAAGCATCTCAGCAGCTGCTCTCAGACTGCTCTGAGCTGTGGTTGGAATAACCCTTGCTTGGTGAGTAGCTGGGGTGGAGGAAAGTCTCTGAGCTTAACTGTGCTGGGAATTTTCCACTTTCCTTTCAGGAAACAGAAACTGGTTTTTTTCCCTTGGAAAGTATTTCAGGCCTCTGTGTGATTAAATTAATCTGCATCATTTGGGATGGGACATTGTAGTGATAGAGAAGGAGACTGTGACTTTCTAGTGGGTCATGGCAAGGCTGCAGGCATTGTAATGCACAGAGTATTCATATACCAGAGGGTTCTTTCTCACTCACTCCTGTCCTACCTCCCCTCTGACCGTGAAGGTAACACTGGGCTAAGGGCATTGTTTATAACTCCCTTGTATGCTGGAGTCAATCACACAATATTTGAGAATAACTAGTAAGTTGTTAAAGACAGATTCAAGCCTTATTCCTCTAGTGTATGGTGCCATCTGCTTGAAAGAAGGCAAATACTGTATTGATAGTGGTGATGATAATTCTCTTATTTGCTGTAACACAAGACCAAAGGAAACAAGATCGATACACTCTCAAGGAACAGGTTAGCTCTTGCTGACAGCAGGTTTCTCTTTTTTCATTCTTCCCTCTGCCAGCCCCAGGATCATAGTTTTAACTTTCTGATTTCCCTCTTTCTCTGGTATCAATATTGCACTTAAATGAGATCACTTAGTCTCTGTCCTTGAAGCCCATTTTTCCTTTACCAGTACTTCAATGCTATGGAAGTCCTGTAGTCCTTCCTGAGACTCAGTGAGTCACCTCGTGAAGCACTTAAGAAATCTCTCTTTTTTTCAGATCTTTCTTCAGGTCGTATTTGTCTGCCTGCAAGGATGCAAACCTGAAAATCTTTCCGCTGATCCATGGGGCAACAGTCCCTTCAAGTTGATCGCAGTGCATGGAAGGAACAAGTCCTCTCAGACAAACTAGTGTGTTAAAGCCACCAAGGGGATCTGCTGTGCCCAGCTGTGGGCAGAAGGCAGCCTTACCTGCTCTGCCAAGTGAGTGTAGAAGCTGTCTGGCATTGGCAGGCCTGGCATTTCACGCCTGGTGCCTAACGCTAGCACATTCAAGCCCAGGTTTCCAGGTATGTTCTTTGTGGGCTTAATACTACTGTCACGTCATGTACCAGAGCAAGTAGTATCTTATTCATCAGTGAATTTCACTCAGTCTTAGTCAGGGAGATGGAATTGGTCCTACAACATCAACAATAGCTTTTTACCTGTGTCCTTTCCGACCCTCCCTATGTGGCCTTCCCACCACAATAACAAAAAGAAGCTCCTGGAAAGCAGCAGCAAGTTCAGAGAGATCTGGCTCCTCACCAGTTTGAGTTTTACCAGGTGGTGTCTGCTTTAAGACCTTGAGCTATAAAAGATCATTTCTAGTATTGAGCTCCTGGGAAGACATAAACCCTTTAATGCAATGGAGAACTAAACAATTTTAAATATACTTATCTAATGAATATCAGTACTGAATTTTGTGCATGCTGCTTCTGGCATGAATCTTCCTAGCCTCTGCTTTCAGAGACCAAAGATTAAAATTACTTCATCTTCTAGACAAGGAGTCCCTATATTTGATAATAGGAGTGGATTACAATCTGGCCCACTCTCCCTTATTACCATTCCTTCCGTTCCCTTCTGTTCCTGCACTTAAATCTGGGCATATATGGACATTGAGGAAGAGGTTTTGTGCCTACCAGCAGCTACAATACTTGTGTGAGTACTTCAGCCTGGTGCATGGTGATCAAGTCAGGCCATGGGTTAACAGCTGAATAACTGGGCACAACACCTCAGTACCAGCTTGCTCTGTGTGCAATGGCTCATCTCAGGTATTTCTGAAATACTTTTCTGGCTTTTTATTCTCTTTCATTTAGGTCACATCCAACTCCATATTGCAAGGTGCTGAGTAACAGCCTATGATCCCTATCAAGTAATGGCTCCAGGGTTTGTTTACCAACATCCACTGGAGACTCCAGCTTTTCTGTAGAAACAGAAACTGAGCCCAGGCTTATCCAGGTATCAAGCTGTCACATTCCTTGGGGCCTGTAGAGCAAACTGGCCTTTGTGAAGAATGTTTACTGTGACTGTGAGGCAGCTGTGTTTAGAGAGTCATTTCAAGAAAGTCAAGAAATAGCCAGTAAGATTTCCATAACACATTTATACCTATTTGTAAGGGAAGAACAACAGTTTATCAATTGGAGCTTTGCATCCATCACAGGTAATACAATGAAACAGCAGTGATGAGACTCAAATTCAGACAAGGATGCAGGAAAATCCTTAGGGTCTACTCTAGCCCAGGTTTTAATTTATCAGTTATTTCAGGATCTGTTCCTGAAACATTAATAGATAATTGGTGTAGTCCTGATCTTTGTATCCCTGAAAAGTATTCCCTTTCAGTGGGACTGACATTAGCTTTAGGTTCTTACTCTGTGAGCATTGTGCCTGCAGCCCTTTTGATTTTTTGCAGCTTCCAGCTTACTAACTGTGGGAAGATATGCTGTTAGATTTAGGATACAGGAGAGAGTAAGTCACAGAGGCTTCTCCCAGCTTCAGGACAGGAGTAAATTTTGCTATAAACAACATCCTGTGTGTAAGGAATTCTGTCCATTTTCCTCTAAACTGCAGTGCCTTTCCATCCCAAATGTCCTCTTTTCCATGCCCCCAGGTACCTGATAGAACCAAGCATAGCACATAAAAGAGGATTGAGCAAACCATGAGGAAGCTTATTAAGGATGTGCCTTGGAGGATTATTTTTTTTCCTACAAAAACATTGTAAGAAAATGCCTCGCACAGACTTTGGGGGAACATTTTAAAGCTTATATTAATCCTTTCCTTTCAGAGGTGAAACTTTTTTCTTCTCCTGTAATTAACTCAAGATTTCAAAATTTTCCAGACAAAAAGTTGCAGAAATTTTAAGGTATGAATTCTTAATATTTCTACCAAATCCCTTGCTTGTTTCCTTCCAATTAACATAATTGACAATGAAGATTCTTGTCTCGCTATGACCTTATTTTCTATTTTTGCTGTTGACATATATTTATGACTAAAACATGAAGTTATCATTACAGTAAAACTAGTAGAATTGCAAAAATTATATTTACCTCCCAAATAAAATATCCAAATATAGTGATAAATAAATTAATTAACTTGGATAAAAGATTTATTTTCTCTGTATGAATGCAAAGGGCAATGCTTTAGAAGCTGTAGGGCCAAGTTTTGCCTCACGATTCACCTGCTGTGTGTTTCAGAGAGGGTAGGAGCTACCAAAAAGTATGAAAGAGGATTTATACTGTATAACAGATGACAACTGTCTTGTAAGCTCAAACTCTCGCAGCTTATGCTTTCATTCTGAAGTTCCTTGAGAGAGTTATTTGATTTATGAAAGTCCAGTTGGCAGCTGGCAAACACATCCATGCAAAGAAGCCACAGGAGCCAGCAGCAGCTAAGCACAGGAAGACATCTGAAGGCAGAATTTTCTTTATGAAGTAAAACTGCAAATAATGCAATAGTACTCCCTCACCCTCTCCCACAATGTCCCAGCACCCCCTTGCTGCTCTGTCCCTTAAGTAGCTGCAGTTCAGGATGTGGTGGAAATACTGGAAGGGAGGAAAATCGGTCCTCAACTGTTTCTGCAGGGTTTCACTAGGAGGAGCCATACGATGTGTAATGAACGTGCAGAGCTGTTTGCAATCAGTATAGATCCGAGCTGCTCCCAGGGCAGCATTTTTGCTACTGCCATTTATCTCTGTAATAAATACTTTTCAAATAGATCAGAAGGTAAAACTGGCACAAATGACTGTGATCCTTTAATTTCTCAATATGCTATTTTTATAGACTTCATTCTGCCACCAAGAGGACAGTAACTCTAATTACCACATCACATACGCACCTTATATAGGACTGTAGTATTTTGTGCATTTTTTCTAAATCTTCCTCTGTATTTAGTACAACTGTGAGAACAACTGGGCATGATCCTACCTAATGGTTCACCTCCAGTAGAAATAATTATCAGTATTAACATTATGGGGAGTCAAGAGTGGGAGAGTGACTTATCGCTTGAATTCCACAGTTCATCTCTAGGGAAAGCACAGATGTAAATTTAAGGTACTGAAAACAGCACAGACTAACCCTACTTCAGGTTAGAAAACACAGGGGGAAAAAAGAATGAATAATGAGGGAGACTGCCTTTGGAAGGGCATTTACCTTCCTTTTATCACCATGTTCCTTCAGGAAGCCCAAAAATCCATGTGGGCACGTCCATAGAGAAGACAGCCACAGCTCAGGCTCCTGTTTTACCTCTTGG
This sequence comes from Peucedramus taeniatus, assembly GCA_013400575.1. Taxonomy (NCBI): domain Eukaryota; kingdom Metazoa; phylum Chordata; class Aves; order Passeriformes; family Fringillidae; genus Peucedramus; species Peucedramus taeniatus. Next base: position 87,033 of record WBNO01000042.1, read on the forward strand.
ACTGCTGTGTCCCTCTGAGGTGAGTAGTGCTGCATGTCTGCTTCTAGGTGCAGGGGTAAAGGTCTATAACTCCTTCCCACTTCTGATTAGAATTTTTTCCTCAGGCAAGACTAATCACTTTTCCCAGCCAGTAAACTCCTGAAGGCTCATGGCAGATGGGTGGCAGTACCATATGCAGGAAGCACAGCTGTCAGTATCTCTAACCTGGCAAGGCACACGTCTTCTAGTGTCTGAGAGCCTCAAGGCATCTGCTACACCAGTCAGAGAGTGGAGGGAAACTGCTGTTGGGGTGATTCCCAGTGGTGGTTAAGGGGCATTTACTCGTGTGAGCTGGAACTGTATGAGTAGCTGACCCTAGGGAGGACCAATAAACATCAGCATCAGGAGCCCTTGCTGGGTCACCTTCACCAGCCATAAGGGACCTGGAAGTGCCAGTGAGTTACCCCACCAGTGTTGTTCTGCATTTTTTCTGTTATAGGAACTACAGGTGAACTGTTCAAAATCCCTGAAGTGTTTACTTTTCAGTTCTGTACTGTATGAGGGGGTCCACACTACACAAAGATGTAAGAGAACAAAAAATAAACATCCCATTTGCATATTTCCAATGTACTCAAAGACATTAAGTTTCTTGCAAAATTAGAAAAAGTCACACGTGATTATTTGAGTATTTTTTAAGGAAATAAATTACAGTTTTTTTTCCAAAACTAGCATTTAAACACTCTCCTTACAGTGCATTCTTTACAAATGCAGGCTGGGGGCTTAGATGTTTCCCTGCTTAAACCTTCTTTATTATTTCTGTTTTCAGACAAACTTCATTGAGGTCTCTGTGAAATGAATGATGTGACTACCCAGTATCATACCAGCTGTTCCAAGAATATCAGCAAGGCACTGGAATATGGCAGGGGGACTGGAGACTTTCCTGAGAAGGTTTTACCCAGTGATGGAAAATATATTTGTGCTATTACTTAAGCACAAGTGTCTTCTATAATGCTAAGGTTTGCTTTCAAATAAAACATAAATTGCACATCTGGTTAGAAGAAATAAATGCAATAGTGCTTCAAAGACTATCTGTCAGGCTTAAAAAGCAAAGAGATGAGGATTTATTGGTGTTTTTATTATTAACATAAAAGCCTGGGGATCTCAAAATAGACCAGGGTTATAGGTAAATATGGGTTCTATTTTCTTCTTTGTTCACCTTAACATATTATGAGCATCAAGCTAAAAAAGGATCATCTGCATGTTAATATGTTTATTGTGTGCACGTGGATGTCAGCTTAATCAATACATAGACATAGAAGACTATAGAGAAAAGTATGCACTACAAGTGTATTCATCACCTTAAACATTTCAGAGAGTATCTTCATTCTGGAGATATTATTTGCTTAAGAAACCCCACTCTTGTACTTTCCCAGTCTTTCAAGACTTTTGTGAAGCAGCAGTGGGCTGCTTCTGTGCAAAGGCTTGGAATGGACATCTATTCACAAATGAACAAGCAATGAAGGAAGTGGGAGTTTCTAAAATAGAATACTTATAAAATTATAATTTGAGGAAGCTTGGGTAAAAATAACATCTCCAAATCAGCAAATATTGGGTGGCTTGAAGACATACACATTAGATTTCCTGCCTGAGCTGCTGGTGATTTCAGCCTCCTTTCCAGTAGAAAATTATCCTATGCAATGCCGCTTAAAGCCTTGCATGAGTCATTCCAAGGTGTTGGAGGGGGCTGTACAAATCCTGGTCCCCACTTTCTCCTAAAAATTGTTTGCAAGAGGTTCAATTTTGCTGTGTCAGGACCAGGTTGAATCTTTCATAAGATTTAAATTAAATCCTTGGCAACCACTTTTCTGATTCTCTAACAAAATCTGACCTATGTGTTAAAGTGAGGACATTATTTTGCTGGGTTATTGCTTAATTACTAAATGAAGAAATATTAAGTACAAGTTTAATGACTCATACAATATTTCCAAATGACATGTACTATAAAGTCCCATTTACATCTACCACGCTGGTGTTTAACTCACTTTCCATTATTCCTGAGGTTATTAATGTCAGTAATTACAGCAGGTAACATGTCTAATATTGAGTGTATTGTGGAATAAGGCAACGTTAAGCTCCTGCAGTGTGTTTTATATTAAGTACAAAAAGCTTCTGATACAGTTAATGTAACTATAAATCTTAACTCAAATGCTTATATGTCTCATTTATGACCTGAATAAACTCTGAGGCAGAAGCAGGGCAGCTGAATAGCCGCTCGCTGCCAAACCGCATATCCAGCGGAATACGCACTTACAATATCCTTTCCATATTGAATAATAGCAGAAAGACAGAAAACAGGCCAAGCATTTTCTCTAAATTAAGCTGGTTTTTTTTTTTCCAGAACACTGAGTTTAATGGTAAAAAAAAAATCCCTAAATACACACGAACTTTAAAATCACAAATATATAAATGGAACATAAAACTCAAAATAGTGTGGAGGATTTTTTTCAGTGGAAGTCCAGCCTGTGCTTATGATAAGAGCTTCTCTACAGGTTTTGATGTGTTAAATATTGAACACTCTGCCACTTGGAGAATGCTCATCGCTCTGCCCCTTTGGGGAGGCTGCTGGATTGGCCTGGATGTGGAGGTGGCCAGAAGTCACCTCTGTAAGAGCCGGCATTCACTGTCTCTGTGAGCTGCCAAAGGAAGACTGGGCTGTGAGGGCAAACCTTTGTAAGGAACCTTTTGGAAGGCTGTGCTGTAGGTGACTGATAAGATGATTTGGGCTGACTTTGTGCTTGCTTGCACTCACTGTTACAACCCCTGAGCAGATAACCTGAGCAGGAATAGTGTGTGCTGAGAACAAGGTAAGCACCAGTTAAACTCCTGTCAGGGCTCCGACTTCCCATGTCAGCCACTGTGTGCTGTGACACCATCTGTCCCCAAACATCAGAACACACTTGGTGAGGCTTCAGCCCAGGTGCCTGCAGCATGAGGGTGGCAGTGGCATGGGAGCCTGCAGGATGAAACAGGAATGAAATCATTTGATCCACAAAAAATAAGATTTAGGTGCAAGTTCCACTGGAGATCACAAAATTAGGCTCAGAGAGAGATCACCTATGAGAAAGCAGAAGCCCTACTTCAATCAATTTCCACTGAAATCAATTCCTTTGGATGGGAAGTTCTCCTTAAAGACCTTCAGTACAGTATGACCCTTTAATATTAAGCATGTCAACATTTAAATTGATGATGCTATTTTTTGTAGAGCTATTTACAAGGGGAGTATTTCCCTCTGAATTTGTAATAAATCATGTAAGACATCTTTTCATTCCATTTCCCTTTAGAAAGAAATATTTGGTAGTTTAAAATATTTAATGTAGTGGAAAATCTAAAGGGAAAAATAAAGCATCAATAGACTATTTCAGCAGCAGAAACCATTTGGGACCTGCTTAACCACCTAAGCTCTTCTCCAAATTTATTTGGAAAGGGGCATATAAAGAGCTCATCACTTTCCATCTCCATTTTCATATGTGCAGCATATGCAGTAGTTTAGCTTTGTACTCACACTCTGAGCTGATCTTGATGGTGAGCTGAAGTAACTTGAGATCACCATTTCTTTCTCCTTATGACAGTTCTGGAACATTTGGTTGACTAATTACCTTGTTACTAGTCAGCTTTTTTTTTTCAATATTTGACTTTATTTATGAATGTACATGCACAAGAAGAGTAGGAGCCACACACACACACGATATCATTTTAAAACAGAGGATTATTGCACCACCATGACTTCCCTGCACTTGTGATAGGAAAACTACACAGGCAAGATAAAATATTACTCATGTCCAGTACTTGACCCTGTCCACTGCTCAGTACAGATCAAACTCAAAGACTCACATGAAGGTGTGACCAAGGTCTTCCTCAGTTAAGTGAAAATCTTCCCCTTATTTTCAGGGTTGATGGTCTAAACTTTAAAGCACAGAGATTATGAAGCATAATGCCCATAGTGTGGGCTGTGGCTGTTTCTGTATCAGTCTTTGCATAGATATTTACATAAATATATAATATATTCCTATTTAATTACCTCTTGTGTTGAAGATAAAAGTTTTTTGCTGTACCCAAACATTAACACATTACTTTTAAAAACTGAACCCTACAAACAGCAGCATGTACTTTCTCCCCATACCCTTATTTCTATTTATTTTCAGTAGTGCCTACCTTAGCAGAGCCTTGCATTCTTCAGAGCTCAAAAAGAAATCCAGGCAGTGACCCCACCTCTCAGCCCTCTATTGCAGACCCCTGCTGAAATCCTGGTAAAATGCTACACAACACTGAATCACAGCATTGGTGTCAACACTCCATACACAGGCATTTATTCTGCCAGAGAAAATTATGTTCCCTGAAAAACTGATTGCTAGCTTCTATAGGGCTGAGTCACATTATTCTGACAGACTGCTTCCAGAAAGAGCAGCATAGCTACAAGGATGAAAAATGTCCCACTTATTTATAGTAAAAGTGTAAGTAGACATCCTGAAGGGATGTAATTTAAAAAAGAAAAAAGCAGCTGTAGTAAGGAGGGGAGACATGCTAGATGATGACAGGTGATTTTATCCCAGTGGAAGGTAATTTACTTCAGCACTTCTTGGGGGGCTCTGTGGCTGCAGGAAGACTAAAGTAGAAGAGAACTATGAGAGAGAAATACAGACCAGATATCAAAAGGGACAAGGAAACAAGGGTAAGGCTTTGGAAGTTCACACATGGTCAGAAACCTGGAGCTAAGAAGCAGAATTCAGGAGGTGGAAAGATGGGTGTGGAGACTCAGGGGGATTGGGACTTAAAATCCATATGGGACAAACCAGCACCTTCAGTTAAGAGGCTGTCAGAAAGAAAGAATTAGCAATTGAGACTGGCAGGGAGACAGGAACAGCAGTGGCTGAACCGAGTAGCCAGGTGTGAGGAAGGTACAGGAATGGGACACAGATGGTTAGAGGGGAGTAAAACAGAACTAGAGGAGGAAACATTTTTTAGACACTAAAGCCCATTCACTGGTCATTGCAGGGCAGAAAATGCATTATGAGAACCCTGGGTCATGATGCTGCTCTGGTCTCAGCCCCTAGGAAATGTGTCCTTTGTTCCACAGAGAAGCTGCCAACTCATTATTACTACAAATTACCCTGTTAGCTCAGAGGGCAGAAGTCCATGTGGAGAAGGTAAGAGTTAACCCCAATAGCGTGAGGCATAGAGGTGTTAATATGATGCCACATAATAGGAGTTTTGTTTTTCCACTTTGCTTCATTAAGAACCTAGGAAATTACCTACAAACACTCTCTTAAGAGAACTCTGTGAGCTGCCAAAGTAAATATGCAAAGTTAACAAGTGCCAGAGCTGAAGTTATCTGGACATTTTTCCCCCTTTCACACCAATGCACTGGCAATAGAGGAAGCCACACTCTTTTCCCACAGAGGATGTGTCAGCTTTATTCAGGCTGCTCAAGATAAGTCAGGACTGTGTAAAGAGACATGCTCAGCCCCTTAATCATTTGTTTCAGAGGGAATGGTGTATTTTGAATGAAGTTCAGAGATCAGGGAAAACAATGAACACCATCCTGCTTTAGGTTATTGAATGTCAGTCTGTAGAACGGGATTCATCCCTGCCTGCTTGTGCCACATATCTCTTGTACAACATCAGTAAGTTCTTACACCAAATTTTGCACTATGGCCACTAATTTCACATTCCCAGTTGTATGGATACCTGACTTGAGACTCTAGGGTCTGGTTTGGAAAAGAGCTGAGTACTCACAGCTGCAGCAGGACTCAGTGGGAGCTCTGCTCTGAATATCTAAAAAAATTACATAATAGTAAGTGCCCTGCCAAATTAGGAGACTTAAACTGAGCACAAAATCACTGCACTTCTCTGTTCTTCTATTTTCCAGCTGTAAAATGAGGATAATAATTGGGGTGATCTGAAAATAAATACACATTTGTGCACTACTTAGAGACTACAGTCATCAAAACCAAATGAAACAAATTAAATTAAGACTCTTTCTTAAGATCAAGATCAACTGGTCAATAGTTAATAGGGATTAGGCCACGTGTTAAACACATGGAGAAAGCAAAATAGCTAATGGCCCATAAATGAATGACACCTATCCTGAGCAGTGAATGAGCTGGGGATCCTGTGGGAGAGGCATGGAGTATGTAAAGATAGCATCATAAAAATGCATATGGAGAGAGCATTTACAGACTCCTAAGGATGGCTATTCAAACTGCTGCACAATTAATATCATGATAAAATTATTAATATGACTTATGTGTAAATGGGATTTGGGATAATGGATGCTTTAGACTTGTCTTTTGTTTTGGGAAATTTTGTGATTGAAATCAGGCTAAATATTTCATGTATGTGGTATTAGACAACCCTAATCCAGCTCAAAAAAAAAACAAAAAAAACAACCAAACCCAAACCCAACAGCATTTGTATATGCTGTCACAAAAAACTAATAGCAACTGGGTGACTGCCATATATTACCTGGCACACTGAAACTGTAAAGTCTGCTTTCACCATCAGAGTGTGACTTCTCATCTGGAAGTGATTTACTTGTGCAGTTACCTTTGGACTGCTGGGGTTTTTTGGCTCTTTACTAGCAAGCAAATAACGATGGAGAATAAGACTTTAGCACTATCAAGTAAACAAATAATTGGGCTGGAGGTTTCAAAACCAGAGGTGAGAAGTGATTTTGAAGCTAGTCAAAACTCTGTACTTTTTATCCTCCATGGTTGTTATTAAAAGTAGCTCTGAAATCCAGATCTCTGCTCTCCCTCACTCCCCAGCCTCCTTTTCCCTTTACTGCGTGGTATGCAGGGAACATTGATTGAAATACACTGCTGCTCAGCTCTGCACAGTCCATGTACATAAACCCACTTTGTTTTCTGAAGTAATTTGCACAGTATAGATCTATATCCTCCTCTAAATGCACATACCTGTAATTTCCATCAGCATCACCAAGAGCTACTTGTCTATAATGAAGGGAAAATATGTGCTACAGTGGGCACTTCACGAGAGAATCTCCGAATGGGTTCATGTTACCTCCATTGACTGAAAAAACCATGAAAATCACCTCTGATAAATTTCTTATGACTAGTTCACATGGCAGGTGGCCCTCCATTAGAAAAAGAATAGATATACCTGACTTGTCCAATATTTATGAACTGAGGACAGAAATTTCAAGTACATATCAGCCCAAAGGCATCATTGTGTGTGGGATCACAGCTTTCATACGTACTGCATCCCAAAATGCTTTTGCAGAGTTATCAAGCACTGTTAGTTTAGCAATAAATAAATGCAGAAGAAAACAGAAATTAGAAAGTGATGACAACTGAGAAGGTATTTACTTGTAGAAAAGGTTGAATTAAGTTGAAGCAGAGGAGTACTGGAAAGCAGTTTCGGATGCAGGAGCTCCAGGGATTTTACACAATACCAGCTGAGGTGAGAGCATAGAAAGGACCAAAGGGGATGCCCCAGCTATATTCACAGGAAGAAGGGAATGAAGGAGGGAGAGTGTGACAAATAGGTGAGGTTAGAGAGTTGAACTGGGTTTTTTACTACTTTTGTAACAAAAATAATGTGGCCAACAGGACCAGGGCAGTGATTGTCCCTCTGTACTCAGCGCTGGTGAGGCCACACCTCAATTCCTGTGTCCAGTTCTGAGCCCCTCACTACAAGAAAGACGTTGAGGTCCTGGTGTGCATCCAGAGAAGGGCAATGGACATGGTGGAAGGTCTGGAGAATAAGTCATATGAGAAGTGGCTGAGGGAGATGGGGTTGTTTAGTGTGGCAAAAAGGAGGCTCAGGGGTTGAGACCTTCTTGCTCTCTACAAGTACCTGTAGGGAGGATGTAGCCAGGTGGGGCCCTGTCTCTTTTCCCAGGCAACTGATGGCAGAATGAGAGGACAATAGCCTGGAGCTGCAGACTTTCTTCACAGAAGGGTTTGATAAGGGCATTCCCAAGGACTTCCCACCCAGTGGAGGTGTGCAAGAGTCACAATCATCATCCCTGGAGGTGTTCAGGTAATGACTTAGGCTAGCACTTGTTGCTATAGTCTAAGTTGACAAGGTGGTGTTGAGTCAAAGGCTGGACTTGATGATCTTAGAGCTATTTTCCAACATAAATGATTCTGTGATTATTCTAAATGTGACTTAGCACATATTATCATTTAATGACTTATTCCCCATTCTCATGTACTCACTAGGAATTGTGTGGAATGAACTTCTAAGACTACTCTGGGGGGAAAAAACACACATAAAAAAAAGTAAAACTTGAAGATGTTACAGACATAACATGCTAAGCTCACGTTTTCTGAAAGTATTTTCAATTATTCAGTTGAAGAAAAAAATACATCTCTTGTTCAGATCATATTTTAAGAGAAAATGATTTCTTAGGAGAGTATCCCAGTACTGGAGGTCTTTACTCAGAGAGGTTATAAATTCTTTTTCCAAGAACATTTTTAAGGCTGAGCTAGAGACAATTGTGGCTGGCCTTGTCTGCTGTTTGGGATGGTGAGAAGTGCAGGGCAAATCTTGCAGTCCCCTATTTCCCAAAACTAGCAGCAGCAAGGGAAATGGGCATCCTGAATTTCTCTCTGTGGAGACACCTCTCTATGTCTGACACCAGCAACCAACAGAAAAAAATACTCTGAAATATAAGCTGTGAGAAAGCATCACAGGTCACAGGAAAAGAGTTTAATAAATTTTAGATAATGTTTCATATTTGCTTCAAAAGGTATAGCTTATGAGTGAGACAAGCAATAGCTCTCAAACCAAGGAACTGATTTAGTTTTGAAAAGTATTTAAAATACGTGTAGCATTAATAAGGGGTCCCTGAGAATGGCAGTCCTAGGAGCAGCAATGCTGCCTCATGCCTGAAAGAGGTCAGGGATGCCAGGGAAGACTGGTGAAAGGATGTTTGTTCTGTGAATCCCATGAGATTTAAATGGGATTTGCTTCCTTTCAGAAAAGATTTCAGCTGCTCCTCACATGCCCAGCAGAGAAGTGTGGATGTGCAGGGAAAGGGGCACCTCCAGGGTCAGGTACCAGCTGTGAGGAATGGAGCAGGGTGCTGTGAAAGTCAGTGCTGTGGGCTGCTGGACACGGGACTCACTCGGGCAGAAAGGCACTTACACACTTTCAGCCTTTCCTAAGTTCTGCTCCACACAGGTAATGCTAAATGTTAACCTGTTCTGGGACAATTTTTCATAAGACACTGCCATCCCTCTATGTGTTAATGCCTCCAATATCCCGGGAAACACTCTTTTTTAACTAGCTGCATCAATTCCTCTGGGAATTGATCAATTCCTCTGGGGGCAAGGGGTGTGGGACACAACAGCAGGTTCTGCTCAGCAATTATGGAACTGATATCCATTTCCTAACAACAATCAGAAAATAGCTGAGATTATGCCCAGAGTAATCAGACCAGGATCAGACCCACAATGTGTGATGTGGTGTCCTGATAAATCCCATACAGTTAGCAAAAGAATGAATCACAGCAATAGTGCATTCAGAGCAGGTTCACAAAGGGACCAAGAGAATCAGTGGTCTGGATTTCTGTTGCCTCTCTGGAGACTTCAGAAGGCTTGCTCTTCTTTCATTCCTCAGCAGCTGGTCCCACTCCTCTGGCCATGGGGCCTAGGATGGTAGCACAGCCCTGCAGCCCCCTCCACCCTCTGACCTTGCTGCCCAGCACAGTCCAGAGCCAGGGAGACATTATGGCATGATAAGCCTGGCAAGTGCAGGGCTGTTGGGAACTGGTGCAAGTTGAGCCAAATTTGCCAATATTTCACATCCAGAATGTGATCTCCATCCTGTGCATCTGTGACTGTCAGGACAAAGAGGTTTTTGCTTCCTTTTTTTCCCAGTCTCTTCAAAACAGGATAAGTCAGGCAGTAAGTCAGATTTATGACCAGCCTTGGATATAGGTAGCTGCTCAGATTAAAGTACTGAGTAATGAGTGACATCCCCTCAGCTGGGCTGCTGTAGCTGAGTGCATGAGTGCTCTTAGCACACTCCAGATGCAAGGGATGGTGTATTAGGTGTTCAAGAACTCTCATGGATATGTACAGGGCTTCAGAAGCAAACAAAGAGACAGAAATTCTTCCATGCTTCTTCCCCACCTTAGAGAAGGGATATTTGCAATTATGATTAGGACTCGTTCACTAATTGAATTATAATGGGATTTATTTTACTGTGCAGATCCAGAGAAGAGTAGGGTGGTATAACATATCACACCTGCCCCTCACCCACAGGTAAAATTATTTTAAGGGCTTTTTTAAAGTTAGAGAGCTGTAATTGGCTCTTTGGTTAAGTGGCTAGAGAGAGTTACAGAACTAGCAATATTGGGTTAGTTATTAATTGGGAAAAAATTATCTGAGCTTGGGGCAGTGCAGACACTCTTAACTCTGTCATATTTCAGTGCTTCTTACACCTTTGTAAGATATTTGCCCAACATACCAAGAGAAACTTTTTGATGAAGACAATATATTTAAATATACAGAAAGGGATCAAAAAAGGCTCATGCCACAGATTCCCTTTGTCATATTAATATTTTAGGGCAAACCTCATACTTAAAATATTTGCCCTAACTTGCCTGAAGCACCATAACTACATGAAGCAGTGTGTAAAGTTATGTAGAAAACACCTCTTCAGAAACACTCTAAAACAGTTCCCTGCTGCAAGCAGGCACTGGCTGATACCTCAAGAACACCTGTGTGTTGCCAGCTTCTGAACTTCTAGTGACCAGTGAAACTTCCAGACATGTCCTTTCTGCACTTTTTTATTGGTTAAGTTCACAGAAACCACACTTAATTATTGCATAATGCCTTCATGAATCAAGTTTTTACTGTGCAATTCTAGTTGCAGTAAAATAAGTGTGCTTCATATGTTAACAATTAAAAGCTAGATTTATGAAGCATCACACAATGTTTGCATTGGCTTTTCTAACTGCTTTATTCACAAAACAGTGTTGATACACCTAAAATAAATTCACCTTCCTTCTGAAACTCATTAAATTCTTGTGTCTCTGCACAGACAACTCTTTAGTCTCCATGCACTCTAGGAATGTATCACATAAAATAAAGATGCTATGTTCCTGCTACTCTGTTCTCCTTTTCAGCCAGGCAGATGTGTTAGACATGGCTGGAGGCAGGTCTAAGCTGCATTTTACTGGGTTTGAAGTTACAGGCAGATCATCTGTGATGGACTCAGTCCTAGAGAGCAAAGGGAATTACAGCAAGGATCTATTCCACCATAAAAGGACTGCAAGAAGAACTTTGCTTTGAAGTTCTAATCTGTGCTGCAAGTTCAAGTTTGCTCTGCTTCCACTGGCTTCAGTGAATGTCATCTGTACTCACAGAGCTGTAAAATGTTATTTATACCTATGAGTCTAGTGGGGTCAGAGCTCCACAGAAATGGTGTAAGAGAAGAAGCCAGAGCTGCCTTCCTGTAAGTGCAGGACTGTCCACAATACAAGGCAGGTCTGTAGCAACAGAACTTCGGTTTTGCAAATCATGTTTCATCTAGATAGAAACCCAAATTTTATTTATTTTGTAAGAAATATTTCTTTTCCAATTTAGTACTATTTGACCTTTTAAAAGTGACTTCCAGTTTTATATTAAAAGACAAAATAATTTCCTTTCTAATTCCTTTTTTGCAAAGTTTGGCTTGTTTCTGTTGTTTTGGTGGTTTTTTTTTTTAAATATGGACACACATATAAATTTATTTAACATTTTATGGAACATGACTTATAAGAGAGACTGCAAGGAAGAAATTGGTGATGGAGAGGACTCTGTGTAAGTAGGATGTCACTGCTTTTCATAGATCCTAGAAATCACAGCAGTTTCACCAAAAGCCAAGTGAATTTCCTGCTTGGAACATGTGATCAGCTTGGAAAAAGTGTGGTTTGTGCAATCTGTTTCCTGCCCAACTACAATTTTGCCTTTGGCTAGACTAGCACCACAAGTCATAATCAATTAAAGTTCTTGTTTTTCCTTTTGGAACCAAGCACTCAAGCTTTTTTTGTGAAAGTCTTAATGGTTGGTATATGTGTAAGTGTGAATGTTTTCCTATGCCATTCATATTAATGAAGGCTTGCAGGTGTATTTGTAACACGTTTTCTGAAGTAACTTGTGGAAAACATTTTTTCTTTTCCTTCTCTTTATGGAGACAGGCTCCCTCCAGCATCTGCATATAAAATCAAATTTCGTGGCAAATCAGACATTCCATACCCCCAATCAGACCATGAACTCCTACCAAGTTTAATCTCTTCTCTGGAAAAATGGTCTAGGAAAAGATTCAAACTATTCTCCATTACAGAAGAAATACACTACTAATGAGGCATAGAAATATTCCTTCAGATTGACCTAATCAAAACAAATTTGTTTCCTCTTCCATCACTTGAGTAATAGATGTTGACAAAGTCACAGAATTATTTGGCTCTGAGTCTAGCTGAAAATTGTCTGAATGGTGAGTATGAGACAAATGTTACAGATGTGGCTCGGCCTTGAGCAGCAAACAGAGAATTTCCTTCTGATAGTTGATGTAGCAGTCACCCTTGTTACCCCAGGGTTCTGAGGTTTTCTGAAACAAAAGCACAGGAGTCTGCTAGGAAGATGCACAGTACTTGCCAGGATGTGTAATCCCAGAGAACTCACCAAGCCTAATGAAATGTTTTCCTCTTTTCTCTAGGTTTTGTGTCAGTGTTCCCATTTTTCCCACAAAAAGTGTGATTCAAAGCCTAAAAGCAGCTCTTCCTGGACTGCTAGGAAATCTTAGACCAGGAATTTGGAGGGAGTAACCCAAGGCTGCTCACCTAGTGATGCTTTTCTGCAGAGCATTGATAATAATGAAAATCAATAACCATAATAAGATTTCCTGTGTTTAAAACCAGAGATAAACAAGGAATCAAATTACAGGCAGAAGCAAAGCATCAAAATCAACCTCTCTCAGAAAAGCTTTTTTGCCTGATATGATGTCTTGTATTTATAATGGGCATATTTTCCTACATAAGAAGGGTTTTACAGATTCAGACATGAGCTCTTACAGATAACTTGTGCAGAAACAGCACAAAAGGACTCTTACCTCACATATGCAGTGAACTCCTGACATGTACAGCCTTAGCACAGAAGAGACACTCATGTGATATGTCAGATCCTCCTCTTTCTCTGGATACACCTTTTCCTTGCAGTATTTTGTCTCAAAAAATGTCTTCTAGAGATAAAAGCAACATCAGCATCCTCTGCTTCATCTTTACACTGCAACAGGAAATTCCATTAAAACATAAGGAAAAAGAAATTACTTTGAGTAGAGTAAAAAATGGGAACAAGTTGCCTGTAGAAAGTGTTTTTTCTTTTTAATGGAGATATCCAAACCCAGACAGACACTGCCCTGAGTAGCTGACCCTGCTTTGAGAGGTGGGATTGGCCTGGGTTTGAACTAGATGATCCCCAGATGTGCCTTCCAGCATCAACTACTCTCTAATTCTGTGGCCTTGCAAGACAAAAGAAGTAAAACATGGGACACATACTGGAAGTTTATTACCTTACCCCAGTTCATTTCAAACTTCCTGACCCTCATGAGGGTAAAGTCCTCTGACCCATGCTCACAGACCTACACATTTTGATTACACATCCATAAAGATTTCCTGCATCATCAGGATAATATGTATGATGTAACTGAAAACCTGCACCAGAATATTTTCAAATGAAGTGTACCCTTGTACATTTGTGATTGCATATTTGTACTTTGAGAATCAAATTTACAGATGATACATGTTTTTTTAAAGCCTTTTTGTCCTTCCAGTCAGAGCATCCCTGTCTGTGTCCACCAAAATAATTTCATGCCTTAACATCACAACTGTGCTTATTTACTTCTTCTCCTGCTCTGGACATAAAGCAAAGCTCACCTTGACTTCTGAGGGCTTAAGGACTGCATCAGCAGAACCTTCTGACAAAATAAAACCCCAAACCCTTACATTCAAGACCATGGTGTCTTTTTGCCGTATCAGTTTTGAGAGTGTGATTTTTGCACTGCATAATCACACATGTTTAAGGGATGGTACATTTACAGTTTCTTGTGCCTGGTAGTATTTTCCAGCCCACCAGCTTCAGGTGAGCCAGATGGGTTTGCAAAAGTCATATTTCCACATGTGTACTGGTAAATCTGAGGTGTCTGTGCATAACAATTGTGATACCTGCAGGTTTCTGTGCCAGTCCAGGGTTCTGTGAGATGCTCGTTCTGTTTGGAAGGGTAGAGCTCAGAGATGGTCAGATACAGGAGCTCCATATATATATATATATGAAAAACTCCCAAATACAGTTAGTCCTTTGAGACACAGGCAATGACTGTGTGATTTAGACTGAATCAAAGAAGGCTAAATATTAAGAAATATTTAAATCCACCATGATACGTGCTGGATTTTTTTTTCCTGCGCAGTAAAAACTGAGTCAGAGAACTGATTTCTCTGCTACCTTTCACGGCTTTTTATACCTGAGCAGAGGTCTGTAATTTACAACCTTACTGAACCGGTGGTGGTTCGTGCCCACTTTGGGCAGGCACACAGGGTTTCTGCAGATGGGGAAGGCAGGAGACGAGAGCGTTCAGGCTCTACCGGCAGAAGTACAAGCGGGGTCAGGCAGCAGGGGCTGAGCTGCGGCCGCAGTTTGCCGTCAGCTCTGCTCTCGGAATGGATGCTCCGCGCCGTTTCCTCTAGAGGGGGGTAGATACCTGTGCACTGCCGCCAGCACAGCCCGGCTGCCTCCCTGCTCTGGCAGAATTCCCTGCAAATGCCCTAGAAAGCATCCCTGTTGCTGGGGTTGGAGGCGCTGGCTGTGGGAAGCCTTTAGCGGCCCTTGCTCTGACAGCAAACTCTGTGGCAGCCCCTGAGGCTCCGCTTGAAGCACACAGGCTGTGGAAGTGGGCAGAGCTGAACGGGGGCATTAGGAGTTGGCCACATAACCTGCTCACTCGTAATTGCTCCTGTGATGTCTTCAGAACCCTCCTCCACTGGGACACTACAAAGGCCTGAAGACATCTACTGCTCTCCTGTCACACCCTGCAGGATGAGGCAAAAAAGATTAGATTCAGACCTTATTAGATTGAGACCTAGTCAAGTAAAGACTTAAGTGTGCCTGCTTGCCTCATGGGCACTCTGGGAGTGAAGTTTTGAGACAGAAATTTGGTTTATTGTAAGCAGAGGACATGTTGCTCCTGTGGAAATGTCTGTCTCGTTGTTCCACAAAAGTCCTGAGCATCAGTAATACAAAATCCTGTGAATATGAAGAATATAAACAAAATTATGAATAGAAATAATTCCTCTTGCCCTCCTCATTCCTGCCACTGATTCAAGAGATAAGGGAACAGAATGACATTTAGCATGGATATTGTATATAAATGATCTCCAGATGGAAAAGGAACGTCACTGCTTACTTGGAGTTTCCAAATGTTTGGAAGGCCCAGACAACTCTGGTGTGTACATTCACAGCACAGCCCATGCACAAGGTGTCTGGAGATGCTGAGCACCTCTGCTGTGCCCTGGTCCTGTGCTCATGCACTCAGCTGGATGTGCCTGCAGTGTGCTCAATGCACTGTGCACAGGCTGGCCATGGATGCTCCAGCTCTCTGCTTGGAAGTGCAGGAGTCAGGAGCCCCCAGTGGCACAGCACAAGCACCCACATTCTGAGCATGGATCTCCCCAGAAGAAGAAGAGGTCTTCCCTTTGCAGGCAGTTGAACTAGCAGATCTTTTGGGGGCCTGTTTTGGCTTAGAGAAACATTTCCAACTTGGATTTTCTTTAGATCCAAGCTGAACTACAGGTAATTGGTGATACTAGACAATATCCAAAACTAGAGGTTTTCAGAAGATATTGAAAAAAAATGTCACCTTTTTCCTGTCCTGGAAAAAAACTAACAATATTGTGAAAAAAAAAAATTAAATTGGTAATTTTTTTGCTCTCCAACACTGAAAGTATATTAGGTATAATTTAGTTAGAATTTAGACCCTTCTGCAAGTTAAAATTTTCAAATAAGTAAATATTACAGAATATAAAATATCATGGTACCATGGCAAGACTGCATGTGAAAGCACTACAATTTTTTTTTATATTGACACACCTTCACATTAAGGAAAATCTTATATTGCAAAACAGAAAATTCAGGCTCAACCTCTAAACCTTGTGAGCTTACAAATACAATATTACAAAATATATGCAATATTATTAAGTTCTATAATACTATTTTGTAGAACAGAATTGCAGCAAAATACCATCAATTTAAATTTCAAAATATCATATCTGTGTGAAAAAAAGTCCTTTCTTTTTTTCTTCTTTTTTTAATATTTTTGATGCTTATTGCATGTTGGGCAATTTTGATATTCAGCATTTAGAGGGTGCTGGGCCATCTTGCCTAGATTGTGTTTTTGACAAGAAAAGTTGGACCAGATGATGCTTGGGTTCTCCTTCTAACTTGCTATTGTATGATAATATGAAATGGTTTCCTTTCCATGGTCACAGCAAGGTCCACTTGCTGGCAGTCAGGGATTTCTTCCCTGGTGAGAATGTGAAGCTAACATAATACATATATCAGTTGGAATTAACATTTCAAAATTCATTCTTCAGGGTATCTTTGCGCTTTTACTGATCCTCTTCCCACTCAGGTTTTTTTTTCTGCTGGATCTTATGGCATCAATGAGGGAGTTTTACAGCTTTACATTGATTTCATTAAGACATGAGCAGAACCAAGGAACTCAATTATTTTCTAGAGACAGTTTCATATTTAGTAGTTCTCTGACCTGTGCAGTACTTTGGCTGCTTTTGGACATAGTAACATTTCAAAGCAATGATTTTTACCCACAACACAAAGATTTCCCTCCTTAATCTCTGTACCTGACTTTTCAGCTGATTCCTTCTTCAAAGGTCATTGAATTACCTTGCAGAAAACAGAGCAGACCTTTGGCTGCATTCACTGCCTTGATCCCGATCTGCGAGGCTGAAAATCTCAGTTACAGAGGATGAGAGGGCTGTTGAGTAGCAAAAACTCACAATATCCCTCTTATATTTGCTTTTGTGATCTTGAAAGGCCAAGAAGACACATTGTAGTCAACAACAGCAAGAATTCCTAGGCTTGCTAAAATTCTTCTTAGGAAGAAAAATAATCACAGCATTTCTAAGCACACCCCGGTTTATTTTAGAATTGCTGCTTTTTGACCATACACAGTTGTATGGATGTGAAAAGTGCCTTGAGGTAAACAGAAATAAAATAAAGGTGGTCCAATTTATTATAATTATTGCTGATTCCATGAAACCTATAACTGAAGTTAAGGTTTTAAAGTATTCTATTTTATATAGCTTGTTGGATTGAGTCATAATGAAATTAGAAGAGGGTTGAACAGCTCAGGAAAACTGTGCACCTTTTTTCACTCCCATGCAAAAGGGTTTTTCACCCTCTGAATATGCTGCAGTAAACCTCTCAGCTTCAGATAATAGGTTCTCTTCAGTTACTAGTTGCTTGTTTGAGCATTTTAATTTTTTTCCAGAGAGAAAAGTCTAGAATGTTGGGGATGTTCAGCCTTTTCTGAGCTGTAAGACAAAGCTGGTGGCCTGCGTGATTCATCTGTGTAGCTTTGCTCATTTGAGGACAAAAATCACATTAAATATCTGCTTTGGTTCTGAAGTAGTTTGTGGAATACTGGGATGACATAAGTTCCTTGCCAACAGCTAATTTCACATGAGTCTCTTCCAATGTCTAGACCCTTCTGGGGCAGAAGTCACATCACTGAATGTGACTGGCTCTGACTCCTGTACATGCTCTTGAGCTCTGTATTTATCCTGCTCATTGCCAAAGCCTTTTGGGTGCCAGGTATGGATGTCACAGCTTTCCCAGTTACCCACCCTGCCTCTGTATGGCCCCCTGGAGCTTGGGAGGAGAGGTACCTGGCAGGTTCACACACCTGGCAGGCTCACACACTGGCCTCATGGCATGGAGAGCAGTGCGATGGGGACAGGGCTGAAGCAGAGGGGGAAAAAATATTCTTTTGGTTCTGGAAGGTTCCCTGTGGTTTGGGGATCCTGTGGCCAGCTGGGAGGGGAAAGGAGCAACAAGACCCTCATGTTTTAAACCCAAGAGAAGTATGGTCAGGCAAAGGAAAAAAGCAAATTTCCATATTTAAAATCAAAGGCAAATTGACTATGGAGAACAACTCTTCCACAAACCCTGTCAATCTATGTATCATGTTATGGTCAGTCATAATCAAAAGACTAAATTCTGGGGGAAGTTACCATATTTTTGGTATAAGTAATCAGTGTTGGAACAATAACTATTTTTATTAGGACAGAGCAAAATTTGTAATTTCTGTTCCAAACTTCTGGGGAAACTTATTTTCCCTAAAAAAAATTAAAATAATTCTTGCTTAAAATCAGAATAAAAATATCAAAATTGCTCATGATACAAAATACTTCAAAAAGACGCCCACAACAAACTTCAATCTTTTTGCATTGACTTCAGTGCTTACAGTTTAGGCTATTTTGTTATTTTGCTAAAGTCAAAATATTACAGCTGCATTGAAGTGCTTTGGCCATAGGAAGGCAGAGTACTTCAAGCTGATAAAATGAAATATTCTGATACTTTTCCACTGAACAACTAAGGTAAACTGTTTATCTTACTGAGTCTTCAGACAACAAAGAACTAGCAGCAGATGCAGAAGGAAGCAAGGACGAAGATCACACTGTGGAGCCAGAGAAATAAATGGAGTGGAAGGCTGACAAGAGCTTTTTACTTACCAGTTTTAAAAGACTTTGTTTGGGAAGGAACGACACTTTAAAAATAAGCATTGCTAGGATTCCCTTTCTGTGCTGTCTTTATGCTGCCATGAAATATTTCAGGTTGTAACAAAGAAGGGAATGCAGGAAGGGGTAAAACAGACTGTGTTCTTCTCATGTTCAGGTGCCAGTAGCTTCCTTGTCCTACTCACAAGCCTCTAACATCTACGTGACTTTTTACTGTTTATGCTGGTTGTCCTACCCTAGAGAAGGCAGCATAACACCCACACACAGAACATGCACATAAAAACCTGGTGCATTTCCACAAGCTCCAGGTCTCCAAGCCCTCTGCTGACTTCTAGTACATTAGCCAGTGGCATACAGGCTACTGGCTCCAGCATGCACTGGGCCATTAATACTCCACTGGCTGGGGAAAGAGCTGTTTCTCTCCACTTGTTTTACTGCAGAACTAATAGTTTGGAATCACTGTCAGAACACATTGATCTCCTTCAGCCTACCTGCAATGGAGTTGAGTATCAGAAGATTGCCAGCAAGCTTCATTCCCTGAAGGATTTAATGCTGCTTCTGTACAGCAAACCTGCAGACTTAGCAACAGTTGATATTTTTTCTCAACACGTGGTTTTGAAGGCCTTAAAAACACCAGCTCAGTTTTTGTTTCTATCCTTCTGAACAGGACCAAATAGCTATGTAGCAGGAAAACCTCTGCCAACTTTTTCCTCCCTAAAGCCATATATACCTATTAAAAACCACTGTCCCTTGTGGCATTTAGGGCTTAATCAATATTTTTCATTCTCCACTACCTTTTAATTTGAGTCCCCTGAACAGTGTTAATTCTTCAAGACTGCAATGTGATATGTTATTACTGTAAAAAATAGAAGTGCAGCTTGTTATTTAAATGAAGGGCCTCACTGCCAGTAAACATCAAAGTATGTTAAAGTAGATACAAACACAATGCAGATGCCCTGGAAAGGCATTTTGTATTGTCAGAGGAATGGGATGAGGCCTTTGTAGGGCTGATGAGTCTCACAGATTTATAGTAATTTGATTTTTTCCTTCAAAGCCCCAAGTCCTGACATCATATGAATGTAAAAGAAACAGTTTTCAAAGAAGGTTAATTTCTAGCTTTTGTGTAAGCAGGATATCATTTTTCAAAAGGATCTTAGAACCACGTTATCTATTACAATATGATTATAATTAGCTCATTTTTTTAGGGGCAACATTTCAACATGGTTTTTTTATTTAATATCTGAAAAAAAAACCCCTCTGTTGAAAATACTTGAAAATATTTACTTGTGCAGTCATCTTAAGAAAGATTACAGTGAGGGTAATACATTGTTTCTGATGTAAATATAACATTTTGAACTGTATAACTCCTCTAAAATATTGATGCTGAATGCTAATTATAGTGATTCTTTTTTTTTTTTTTTTTTTTTTTTTTTTTTTTTTTTTTTTTTTTTTTTTTTTTTTTTTTTTGATAGGCTAATGTATATCCCAGATTATGTCCCAGGAAAAAATCTGGAGAGGAAGACATGTTCAAACCCAGAGACACAGAAACCATGCTGCTTAATTGCTGTTTACAGCTTTCCAGCAGAAAAGGAATGGCAAGTAATTTTGAAAGGCCAAAAAGTTATTAGGAAAAACTAGAAGCTGTGGCACTGTCCTTTCCACTGGTTGAAGGGACATAGGCTAATGCCAGTACTCCCTGGAAGCAAACTCCAACCAGTGGTGGCCAGACTGCAGCCTTTAGTACGTTGTTACAAACTCTGCCTTTTCCATCTCAAGTATATTCATAGCTGTTTAATAACAAATGTGTCTTTAAACAGCTCTGTAGAAACGGACAAAGGAGGTAGATTTTCAATAAAAGTTTATGGACCTGTATCATGGCAAAATGTAGAATCTGTGCCAGCTGTCATATCACGGTATACTTATATATGCCACTGTATGGAAGAAGAAAAAAAGGGGAAAAAGAGAGAGAGAAATGAAGTAAGGGAATTTTCTGCACTCTGGAAAAAAATCTCTGTTTAGTGCAATCCTCTCTCTAAAATGCTGCAGAGTCTGGGAGCTGTGCTGCCTGATTCTCTTCTCTGTTATTCCTATTTGTATGATGCAGTTTTCTGGCCAGACAAGCCTGAGTTGGGCACCCAGCCGGGCTGGGAGCGGACAGTCCGTGCTGGAGTGCTGCTGGATGCAGAGGAGCAAGCCTTAGCTCTTACCTTCCCTACTGTTTCCTGGCATGCAGCCTATTCCCATGACATTATCTGAAGCTGGTTGTGGAGATTTATGGTTTATTTTTATAGCAATATTTTCTAACTGTTATCTTCCAACTTGTAGCTATAGGCCTCTCTACTCTCAGTCTAGCAAAGACTCAGCTCTGTAAATCCACTTGTTTAAAATTTCCCTCATGTGTGCACACTAAACACATTGTTAACCTTGACAAGCAGTTAAACACTTAACCAGCACTGCAAAATTTCAGTTCATTTTCAAGTGTTGTAAGCCTTCGTTTCTCCTGCCTGTTCTGAAAGCCTGGTAAGGCAATAAAGAAAGGAATAAAATAGCTAGAGCCAGTAATTTAACTGGTTTATACCTAGGGTAGCTCCACCAAGTCAGTGGGGCAATAGACATGTACGCTGAAAATCTGGTTTTATGTAAAACAAAATCTCAGTACTCACTGGTTTTCATAAGTCTACCTGTATTTTGTTTCTCTTTTATTTTTTTGCTGAGTGTGTTTATTTCAAGGAGTATTGAAAGCTTGTTAGTTAATACTGATTTGAATGTGCTTGAGTTGGCATAGCTGCCTTGAATAAATGATAATATCTCGGACTAAGACTCATGTCAGTGAGTGTTACATCTTCACAATGGACTGAAAATCCAGGTTCTGTGCACTATTATGTTTTATAGTTAGGGTAACTGTAATGACAGGATTAGAGATGCAGAACAATAATCTGAAGATGCTCTGAGCCAAGCCTCCTTCACTGGGTGTGGTACACAAAAAGTAACATGCATTTCACATGCTAGTCATAGGCAAATTCTGTAGCCTGAGGTTCTGGATCTGGAAGAGGAAAAGGGAAAATGTTGCTGTAGTGGTTACTGCACGAGTGAAACACCAAACAGAGCACATGAGGATCAAAAATGAGCAGGAAGAACACAAACTTAAACACTCTGTGTACAAAGACTAATTACATAAAATAAAAGCTGGAAAAAATAAAAGAACCAAACGAGGCAGTACAGGAAATTTCTAAAAATGTTGCTGTTGACACTAAAGAAAGACAGAATATTTTGCCTGCAGCTGCAACACAGCTGTCACATCCAAACAAATTAAAACCCTCTGAGGACCAAAAACCACAATAAACTGTAACATTATTTAAGTGAAGCAGTATTTTTTATCTGCATTCAAAGCCAAATACTTATTTAAGGTGCAAAAAGGCATCCTGGGAACACCCACAAAATACCCTTCTAGGTCCAGGAATGCTTAAGTACTGATTTTGACACATCTCCTTGCTGTCTTGCTGCCACTGTAAGAATGACACGGCTTTCCATCTCCATTCCAAAAGTCTTGATGGGATATTCTGAGGCTGCTGGTTTTGGTGACCTAAGCAATCAGAAGGTGCACATGTACACTTTTAAACTGAGTGCTGCAATCCTGCCTAGCAGCCTGGCTCGTTTGCTGCATGGCCCTTCAGTCAGTACTGTACAAAAAGAGCAGCTGGGCTCTGCGTGCTGCTAGAGGTTTGCTCCCAGGAGTGCCCCAGCCTCCCAATCCCATCTCAGTCGCACTTGGTTACCGAGCAAGTTTTTGCATTCATTATAAGGTGCTTATCCTGATTTACAAAGCCATTAAAGAGCAGAGCCCAAGTCACCTTTCTGAGTTAGTGACTCTTTCCTCTGCCGGTCACAGGCTGAGGTCATCTGCCACAGGTCTCTGTGCCTGCTCAGTGAGAGCGGCGCCACTTTGGGTGGTCGCTCTTTCAGCCATTGTGCACGTGGCCCCCGCAGCTCCTGGCGGCACCGGCGCTGTCACCTTCCCTGTGGTCAGGCAGCACACAGCCGGGCTCAGCAGCCCTTAGCTAGATGCTAATCATTGGCATTTCTGAGGAATCATTGCTAACACTGCTTTTTCAATCATTTCCCTTTAGTGTTTTGAGATGTGTCTGCGAGACAGGCACTAAAAAAGAATGTTTGCTTTTTTTCCCCTCTGCCATTCCATTTTTATTTTCTGTTTGCAAATGTAATTCCCCCCCGTGGTACAGCAGGAAAGCATGCATAATGTAACTATGTGAGCACAGCTGAACTTTTCCCTACTCTAAAGAAAACATTTATTATGGACCGAAGCACAGAATAGCTTTACAGAGTACTTCTTTGGTTAAATACATAAAATAAACCAGCTGCTGCTGTAAAGAAACATAAAATATTTATCGGGTTAAGTATGGATCGTGCAATCTTATGTTGACTGTTTAAATGCCTACTAAATCAATGCAACAGATCTGAATTCACGAAAGAAGTCATCCTTCTAAAGCCATTATTATTAATCTTTTCTGTAAGATCTGTAAATCTGTTTGATGTTGGCCATAATACATATGATTTTGTGAGCTGAAATTTCAGCTTTATTGTTAATCAATAGATGTTTTTGCTGACTGGATAAAAAACAGGGAAAGGAAACACATTAGGGAAAAAAAAAGAAGGCAATTTTTTTTTAAATTTGAATATCCAAAAACAGTAAAGTAGCTTTTTTTCACTGATGTAAGAAATTCCATGAAGTGCTAACTACTATACGAAGGTTACTCATTATTAAAGGTATGCCACAAAATGTCATGGCAATAGTGTTGTCATGGGATAAATATATCTCACTTTGAAATACTCTCCATAAATTCCACAGTCACCACAACTTCCATTTAGCTGTGGAGGGCTGGCAGGAATGTTTTGTTTTAAAATTAATCATCCACTGTTCTTCCTTCCTGTCACTAAGCTTAAGCACTGCAATATGAGGGAGAAAACCTTGGAAATGTTTTTATATTCACCCAGTGCCCAAGCCTCGAGGCAGAAAGGGATATTCACAAACCTGGTTTGGGGAATATCACAATTTTGAGAAATTCAGTGAAAGCTCTCACTTAGCTGCAGTACCCAAAAAGTAAGCTGCTCTAATTCCAACAGAACTGACCATTAGGTATTTCAATTGGTTAGTATTTCACCTGCAAAAATCTGCAAAAATATTATCCCAAACAAGGGCCCAAGCATTATTAATTCCATGTATTTTAATTTAGGAGGGATGTCAGCACACAGTCACCAGAGAAGTTATCAGATGATTCAGCTGAGTTTAAAATTGAATGTGTGGAGCTGACTGCACACTCCTAAAGAAAACAACAATGATGTACAACCTTACACTGGGATCAGCTTGAAAAAGAGGGCAGAGATGGGGAGGGTCAGCAGTCATTGATTCACTATTAGTTATTGTGTGTTCTTTTAGCCCCTTGGCTTTTTGTACTCCCCGTTTCCTGAGCCTCTGTGTTCAGGATTTGCCTGATGCCTCAGCTGGCATCTTCTCTGACAAACCTGCCAGAGGATTTGTTGGCTGTTTTTGTAGGGCGTGGAGCAGAGTCAGATTCTGCCCTGTCTCTACACCCACAAGGATTAAACTGCCCCTGCCCACAGTAACCTCAAGGGGAGTACATAACTCTGAAACATCATGCAAGTCCACTCAAGGTCAAAAAAACCCAAAATGCACATCTGTGAGTATTCATAAAGATTAATTTCTCACAAGGCAGGAGGTTGTGTACTCAGCAGTTGAGCATTGCCATGAAGTTGTACTGGGAGAGAAACAAGGTGACAAGCGGGGGTGAAGTGGTGTGAAAGCAAATTGGATTTATCTACATTGTTAATTGCTGCCAATATGTAAAAATTAACTTTTCCTTTTTTAACACTACTAGTGCCTGGCTGAAAACTTTATGAGCAATTGCTCCTGGTTTTTTTTAATGGGAGCTCCAGCAGTCACATTCTGGAAGCTGTTACTTAATATGATGTCACTGGCTCTGCAGGTGAGTAAAACACCCAAATAACTTTTCTTTTGAAACATTCTTACAGCAGCTGTTTCAACATATGAATCATAACTTCTCTGTCTTGACAACTGCAGCCATTTGAATAGCTTCAGTGAACAAATGCATGACACACACAAATCCAGAATGAAACACAAATGCTTCCATGAAATACTTGTTTCCACAAACTCATACGAGAGATTATTTAGAATTTTTTAAGGCATTTTATGTAGTTAATGCACTACATGGATACCCAACCATCACACCACATACAACTACAGCAGTTGTTAGAGAAAGCTGATTTAGTAGAATCTGACCCTATTTTAAAGGCAAGGAAATAGATCAAGGAAGCACAAAGCCATATGGGATAAAAGTGGCAGAACCAAACTACATTTCAGATTTTCCTCCATCCTCACCTAGCACATCTCCTTCGATCATGTTACTTTATTACTCAAACTGGATTTTGACAATTGCTGTGCAAATGAACCTTTGAGAAAATAACTTGAGGGGATGCTACGTGCAAAGTCTCACTACATGTAAAGTAGCCACATAAACTGATTTTCTTGTTTAAATTAAATGACTACATTTCTGCATCTGACACAAACTAGATCTGCCCTATTGGAGTCCTCATTGCCCTTTGGGGCTACATTTATATAACATGACAGCAAAATGAGGACCAGATCTTTTCAAGCTTGGCTGCTCAGTTTTGATTATTTATGTTGGAAAAGTCCTCTAAGTCATCGAGTCCAACCATTACTCCAGCACTGCCAAGTCCACCATTAAACCAGTCCCTAAGTGCTGCATCTACACATCTTTTAAATACCTCCAGGGATGGTGACTCCAACACTTCCCTGGGCATACTGATACGTTCCTTGACAACCCTTTCATTGAAGTCATTTTCCTAATATCCAGTCTAAAACTCCTCTGGTGCAACTTGAGGCCACTTCCTCTTGTCCTATTACTTGTTACTTGTGAGAAGAGACAGATGTCCAGGTCACTGTGACCTCCTTTCCTGTAGTTGTAGTTAGATTATGCATTCCCTCTGCTGCTCCTCATCAGACTTGCACTCCAGACCCTTCACCAGCTTTGTTTCCCTTCTCTGTACTCATTCCAGCACCTCACTGTCCTTCTTGTTTAGTGAGGGACCCAAAACTGAACACAGGATTTGAGGTGTGGCCTCACCAGTGCCAAGTATAGGGGGAGGATTGCTCCCCTAGTCCTGCTGACCACACTGTTTCTGGTACAAGCCAGGAAAATTATTAATGGCATTTAAGGAAGTGGGATAGGATTGAGAAATTGCTACAGGTTCTCCTGGCAACCTCTGATGGTAGAGGATGTTCAGTACTTCATGTCATTGTCAGAAAATGACTGCAAATAAGCTTTAAAATGTAAACTGTGGAGAAGGAAAAAAGAGCTAAATCATGGGTTGAGAGAAGAAAACCAAAACAGCTGTGGAGACAGACATCGAGAAAGAAAAAAAAAACCATCATCAACTGTGAGATATAAAGACCAACATTACATTAAATACTGAGTATCAAAAGGGTGGATACGTGTACATACATAAAATATAGAGAATTATATGTGTGGAGCTTGCTGTAAGTGAAAATAAACTGTAGCTTCTTGCTGCACAAACCCTCAGGAGCAATCTTTTTACAACATACATTTGCAGGAGCAAAAAACCAGCTGAATATCAAATCATAATAAACCTGAAAAGATCATAATCTAATTTTTATTTACATGGAAATTGAGACATTTACACTTGGGCTTTGGCCCATATACAGTCAAATATAAAAGCTGACTTTATTGCTATGCCCTGGATGTGACTCCCCTGTAAACTCCCTCGTGGCAATTTGTACAGCCAAGACCTCTCTGTCACTCACTGAGTGGCATCCCTGACCCACCATAGCTTTGCTCAGCTAACTGCACATGAAGTCAGCAGAGTTATTGTACTCTGTATTTTAAAGGCTGCTGAAGTCAACAGTGTGTAAGCAATAGGGAGAATTCAGCCTAAGAGTAATAAGAAACTGCCATTTTAAAATTGAATTTCTGTACTCATATCTTTTTACCTGCAGCATCAGGAACAAACCTTTCAGTTCTGGAAACAGCCATGAGATACCTTTTCTTAAACATTTTCTGTTGGGATCTACAAGTGCCTATTAGCATAATTTCACAAAGCACAAGGTTATCTTATTTTCTGCCTGAAATCTGAAAAAAAGCCTCAACCAAATTTGATAGATGGTCAAAAGTCTCAAACCCTATTATGGTCACAGAATATTTGTGTGTGTGGCTTGAGAAAAATCCCATCTTTTTGGCTCACTAATAGGGAACATGTTCTTGACTTTGCAGCAGCCTGCTCATGTGAATGCCAGTCCATCAGTGTGTACCCAGCCCTCTTGACATGCCCCAGAGGAAGAAAATAAAGCCTTATGAAAACAAGAAAAGGACCTTCTAGAATTCTGCAATTTTGGCTGCCAATTTTATTCCAATAATTCAGTAGAATTTAAGTAATGGAGGGTATTTATCAGAACTTAATGACTACTTTAAAATGTAAGTGATACAATACAGCGCAGAACAAGGAATTACACATTGAAATGAAGTATATATCCTTCTAAACTACCCAAAGAACAAAATGCCTTTTGTCATTATGAAGGTCTGTGGAATGTGATGGCATTGGTCAATAGGACAGCTTTTCCCAAGGAAACTTTTGTCCTCTATTGCAGTTTCTCAACAACTGCTTAAGGACTTTCGTTCTGTCTTACCACTCACCCGTTTTCCTAGCAGCACCCACTTTTGAAGCCAGATTCTCAAGAGTCCTGAGGGATCTAATTCCCTGTGAAGCAAAGAGAGGTTAGATGCCTAAATTCAAGATGTATCTGGGTCAGGGTCTCTGCCTCTGCCTGGGAGCAGCCCCTTTCAAGGTCATCGAAGCTACTGGTTGCCCCTGAGCTCCAGATGAGCCATCTCCATTGGAAGCCTGAGCATCTTGCACGGGGGTGTTACACAGGAAGAGGAGGCCACATGCTCCAGATACGACCTGAATCTGGACCCAAAGTTATGCCCTGTCTTGGGCGTGCTTTACCCCTCAGCTGGAACCTGCTCCTGTCTCTCCATATGTCCCATGAAGGCTGAGAGCGAGGGATAAAAGTGGAGCAAAGAGACAAACGGGGTTGCAGAGGTGGTAGGTACAGAGCTTGTACTCCAGCCAGCTCTTAACAGAGCAGCTGCTGCAGTTTCACGAGCCAAATAACCCCAGTGGGAAGCAAAAGCCTCATCCCCTCAGTCTTTCCTGGGAGCTGAGCTTCGAGGAGCCCAAAGGAAGGAAAGCCCAAGCAGCAGGGTAGCCCTGCTCATGTTGTCTACATCAGTTTGGCTCGGCACAAACTAGTCCCAAACCAAATTACAGAGCAAGGGGGGGGTTGTCCCTTGCTGCTTTGCTTCCAATCAACTTGCAAAATAGTTTCTCTGGGATGATCACACAGAGCAAATGAAAAGCTCAATCCTGAATCCTCCACCGCTGTGGGACATCCTGTGAGATACAGCTCCTGTTTCAAGGAGCAAAGTCTCGTGTTTAAATGCAGAATGGAAAATGGAGGGCTTCATAAAAAGTGTAAGTCTTGGATAGCATGCTTTGCACATATCATATTTAATAATTGTTAGTTATTTTGAATTAATGAGCTCTGGAAAAAAAAAAAGCAAAAAAACCCCAAACAAACAAAAAGAGAAAAAAAAAACACCAAAAAACAAAAACCCAGCAAAATAAAACTGATAGCAAAGGGGTTCCTGATTTTGATGGGATGGGTGTTAGTGCACCAGAGAATAAGCGTCTTCAAAATTGGCTACAAAAGAAAGTAGTTTATTTTGTTTGTTGAGATCTTTAGTAGGTTAAAGTCGATGTATTTAGGTACTTAAGAATAGTCATTTAAAAAAAAGAAATAAAGGAGTTGCAGGAGGTGCAGGTTGTTCAGATGTATCATGAAATGTGCACAGCATATTTCATTATTCTACAAGGAAAGGGAGACAAATACGAAATACAGAAATACATAGAAATCAGTTTTCCTGTAGGGTATATTCCATGGCTTCCACAGTCTTGCCCTAATTAGAAAGTGTATTACAATGAGTATCAGCTGCAAAGCAAAAAGACAAATAAGGGGTTACATTAATTTCTAAATTATAAAGCTGGTTTGTATTTGAGAGGGAAAGATAAAATATACTATTTTCAGATTATGAAGGAAAAGGGTGCAAAGTTATGGGAATGTTCATTATTGGGAAAAATGAAGTAAAGAATTCTTTGGTTTTTACATAAAAGTCGGAAATTTGACTGTTTTAAAATAAATTCTAAAATTCACATTAAATTCTGTGAGGTCAGGTTTTCATTTCAGTCACTTCAGTGTATTGCATTTAACACCCCTGCAGATGTACTGTGGAGAGTTCCTCCTTAAAGCCGGGACTACACCAATCAGAGCCAGACGAACTCTGTGTTGATAATATTTTCTTCTCCTTTTTTTTCTTTTTTTTTTTTTTTCTCCTTTCTCTCATCTGTAAGTATAAGGACGATCAACTGGTTTAGGAAAATACTTGATTTCTGCATCTCACATACATCGAT
Organism: Peucedramus taeniatus; assembly: GCA_013400575.1. Lineage (NCBI taxonomy): Eukaryota > Metazoa > Chordata > Aves > Passeriformes > Fringillidae > Peucedramus > Peucedramus taeniatus. Next base: position 116,455 of record WBNO01000042.1, read on the forward strand.
TTGGTCAATCTGCTTTGCAATCCTCCACTGAGCACAGTAAATGAACCCATTCAAGTAGGGGGAAAAAAAAAAAAAAAGGAATTATAGAAAAAGCCGCTATTTTCCGAGGTGGTCGGAGGTGTTTTTGCAGCGGGGACTGGTGAGGAGGGCCGCTGGGCAGGGGCGCGGCGAGAGCCCCGACGGGACGGTCCGACCCAGCCCGGGATACCCTGAGCGGGCCGGGCCGCCCTCGGGCAGGAAACCGCGCTGTGCCTCTGGGGCTCCGCTTCGCCGGGAGCAGCCGGGTCCACGCTGCAGGGTCACCTCCACCGGAGCCGCCATACGGGGCGCCACGGCCACCGCGCCCCCGCTTCCTCTGCTCCAGCGGCTGCGGGGACACGGCGGGGTCCCGGGTTCCTCGCTCCTAGCCCGTCTCACACGAGCCGCAGCCGCAGGTGGTCGTGGGCGAACGAGCGGCAAAGCGCGCTGCGTGCAGTGTGAAAACAAGCAAAGATTTTTAATTTGTTTCAACCCCCTTGGAAAGGTGAAAATTCATTTAAATGAGTGAGGGCCTGGGGGGACCGAAGTGTTTCTGTGGATTTATCTGGAGGGACGAGGTGGTCGGGCACACGCAGCCATCTCTTAGGGGCCCACGGAGGCCAACAAGGTCTGACCCCGTGGGCTCACAGGGACGGGCTCATCGCGGGGCGGGTCCTGCCATACGATCCCCCCGCAATTGCGGGTGGAGCACACGCGTGGGCCCTGTCGCGTACTCCTAACAGCCCCGGAGAAATGATGGCCCTGCTCTTCCCCGTGGATACCGTCGGGGCAGCTCTCGGTGAGAGGCCGAGGACGCCCGCCAAGCGGCCTGTACAGACAGGTGAGCGGCAAGCCCACCTCTCGGTCCGAGGATGCCTCCCCACGGGAATGGCAGGTCCAGGGTCCCATGGGCAGACACGCGGGAATCTGGCGGGAGAGAGTGAAATCTGAACCGGCAAACCCCGAAATGAGGCCGGGCAGCCAGAGCTGAAAAGCGTCCAAGTCTGTCTCAAGCAAACCAAGAGATGAAACATTTCAGGTTATTAGGTTCTGCCTTTGAAGAAAACCGTTTCCCGCAGATAACAATGCGTAGGTATATTTAGACAGCTCGGCTCGTCCAAGGGGAATGTGTCTTGCGCTATTTGAGATAAAACTCTAAGAGTAAGTGCAAATATTTGACGCTGAAGAGCTCTTAAGGCTTGAAGAGTACCATTTACTTATTTCTACACATCAGTGTGGGCTTAGGATGTTAAATAGATTAAAAGGCTAAGAGAGGTCACTGAAGTAGACTCTCTTTCTCTCATCCTGACTTTTTTTCCTTGCAAAGTTTTTGCACTTTCTTTCGAGTGTCCTTGGCAAACTCCTCTTAAGAGCCACCTCGGATACTGTATAAGTTTGTGGCGCTCTGAACCCCGGCCCCCTCCCCTCCTCTGGTCGACCCTCCCGAAGCTCCTCTCCTGCGCAGGCATTCAGCAAATATTTGCCTGTGGGGTCAAGATATTAATAAGCACTTTTCCTCGGCTTTTATACCCGGGGCGCTCGGGAGCGCGGGGCAGCGGCGGCTCTGCCGGCCGGGCCTGGGCAGGTGAGCGTGGCTGTACCTGGCAGCGGGGGGGCCGTGCCCCTTGTCCCCCCGCCGGGCGCGGGCTGCCCCGGCGGTGACACGGGCAGTCGGGGCCGAAGGGGACACAGGGGCGACCGCGGGAGTAGCCGCTCCGCCGAGGACGGACACGTCGTTTCAATTTAATCTCATTTAAAAAGACGTAACTAATAAATTTGTATGGACGGGGCTGCCGGAGACGTAAAGCAGAGTCGATAGTGGTTCAATCCCATTGAACCCTATTGAAAACCATGACAACAAGGAACAAGCTCCGATTTATCCCGGAGAGTTAAAGCACATTGTGGGAAGGCGTCAATCACCTATTATTCCAGATCTGAACAAATGCAAAATCTTGACTGGAACAAATGCTTCCAACAGGTCCGGGACATAGGGCTACATTTCCCTTTTGTTCACGGCCTAGCAGTTGGCATGTATTTGTGCTCCCCTCGCTCCGACCACCCAGGACGGTTGGGAGGCTGTGCTCGGAGCTGGGAGATAACTACTGTCACCAGGCACGCTTGATAGGTGGCTGCAGTAATCACGGCCTGGGAATCGTTTATATGGAGCCTGTCCAGTCCCGAAGAAATATGCGGGAAGGTGGCCAAATGAAGCCTTGTGCCCCGTTCATCTCGCCCACAAATCTCGCCGATATAAATCTCACCTCTCCCTCGCCGTTATTGCCCATTGACATTTTCCCCGAGAATTGTAACTGCTCCCAGAAGCGACACCCAGAGCAGGGCGGGGAGGGGCGGTCGCGGCCGGGGGCACGCGGGCAGCAGGTCTGGGAGACGAGAGAGGGGCTGGATAGATATAATCTATACACAATAGCTTATAGATGCCTGTTTGGACAGGGAAATAAGAGCCGACAAAGCGGCCGGAGAGAAGAGTGTCCCCGCGTGTATCTGAGTTTCCCTTTGCAGGCCCTCGGTGCATCGCCGCAGGGTTTCGCGACGTTCCCCCGTCGGGGATGAGCCGTGAGAGCCTCGACCCGCGTTCCAAGAAAAGCTGGGGAGAGGCTGGGTGTCTCCTTCTCTCCAGGCTTTGCTCCGTCCAGCCGGATTGGCCTCCCGTTGCTTTCCGAGGCGTGCGCCGGTCCCTCCCGCGGAACCGGCGGGAGCTGCGGGGAGGCGGCCGCGCCCGGCGGGTGGGAGCGTGTCCCGCCTCCGCCCCCGCCTCCCACGGCTTGAGCCACGCCGCGCGACCCGCGTGAAACATCGCCCCCATCGGCCACTTCCACCGCTGCCCTGCAGCTGGGCACCGAGCCCGGTCACTGCGGGCTTGCGCTTGAACGGCACGCTGGACTGCTCGGTTCTGTGCCGTGTTTTCTTATAAGTCCTCGGCGGCCACCGAGGGTGGGCAAAGCCCGGCCACAGCTTCGCGGGGGGACAGGGCCGCCCGGAGAAAGGATGAGAGGAGGTGAAGCTGAGAGAAGGTGCTTGTCCCGCGGAGCTGCCGCTGGGCGTCCCCGAACCGTGCCCAGCAGGGCCAGCACCCTCCTCCCGGGGGGCGCCGGTTCCCGGCTCCGTTTGCTGCCTCTTTCGGCAGATGAAGCGGCGGTCGGCAGGGACGGCGCGGATAAACAGACGCGCCGTGTTTGATCTCTTCTCCCCTTCCCCAGCTGGAGTCGTTTCAGTCACTCACACACCCCACCCGAGGGGATATTCCCCGGGTTAGTACAAAGCAAATTGGTGATTAAAAAAAACCCAAATCACTCCTACTTCCCTCCCTACTCTTCCTTATGGACCGAGTATGTCAAGCTCCCGCTATCATCTTTCTCGGGAAAAAAGTGCACCTTCCATCTACCATGCCCAGGAGACGCAAAAAAACCCATCTCAGAGATGGGATTCCTTAACGCACACACCCGCCAGCCTTCCCCGCCGAGAGCTCAGTCGAGGTGTGAAAAATGCCCCGTTGAGGGTAGGAAACCTGCCAGCAACAAGAAGAGAATTTGAGGTAGCACTGCAAACAGACCAGCAAATAAAACAAATAACGACTTAAATTCCATCCAGATTTAAAGAAAGAGGCAAGAGAGGGGGGGGAAATACAGAGGGAGAAATGGGGAGGGGGGTCTCGGCATGCTCTGCGGATGTCCTGGGAGGATTCACTTTGTCTGCGGATAGAAGGGACGCTGGTGGCTTCGGTGGCGGATGGAGGGGGGTGGTTGTTGGTCATCCACATGCCACCCAAGATGTTATTCACTGCTAACAATTACCATTATCTGTCCCCACTTTTGGCTAATCAGACAGAATATGTAATGATGACGCCTGTTTCCTGCTGTCTTTGGGAGGTAACGGGTTATTCTCTCATGGGGGTGGCGAGAGGGGGGGTTACACCTACTCCCATTAGGGCTTTAGCACTTGACTAATTCAGGTACTTAGCATCCTATAGACAGGGACGGTTTGAAAGCAGGCAGTGTTTGCAGTGGGGAGGACTGTTTATATAAACAGGACACCTCTGTAAACGACACTAATATTTGGGGTTAGGTGGCGATGGAAGGAAAGGTCCTCTTGAGCCGACAGATTCCCCAGTAACTGGACGCAATCCATTCCTCGCAGCTTTTAAGGAAGGGGGTTCGGTTTGGGGTGATATTTTCTGGGGGGGGTGTGCACAACCTACCATGGCCACATCTGGCAGGATCAGTTTTACAGTGAGGAGCATTTTGGATTTACCAGAGCAGGATGCTAATAGCATAAAGCAAGTCTCTGACCATCGCCACTCAGCGGAGAACTACACCGGCTCGCCGTATCGAGGGTGGATAGAAACAGACAGAAATCACTATCCCTGTGAGTATAAAACGGACAGGAATTCGCCACCTCCGCACAATTATCTTTTATTTGTTTGTCCCCATTCCTTTGACGAAGATGCGAAGCAGCGAATTGACAGTGTACATAGCCTACAGGATCGGGGGAATCCAGGCTGGGAATTTTATCAAATATTACTGAATTGCAACAACGAAGCAGCAGAAATGTCCCGGGCACGATCTTAAGACAGAAAAGATGGTTTGGTTTTTGCTGTGGGTTATTTTGGGAGGCTTTTGGGGTTTTTTTGGTAGGTCTGCGCGCATTCTCAGCTGTGGTAGAAACCAAAATCTCAGGCTGTTTCCACCTCTCTCTGTGCGCTTATCTTCTAAGCCTACTTCCAGGATTAGTTTTTTTACCTCCGTTTCACTGTTGCAAGAAATCCTGTCTTTTTGTGCTGAGGGGTTTGAGGCCGCCCCACGCTCCGCAGAGGAAAGCTGAGCGCCCCCCGTTCCTCTCCTCCCCGAGCTGCCTCGGAGCGCCCTGCGCGCCTCCGCCCAGACCCACGCACCTGCCACCGCGGCGGGCAGGCTGCAGCTCGCAATCCCAGCTGTGCTGCATGTCGGTCGCACCTCGCACATATAAATTGTGCCACAGATACACGGTGCTCATTGTACACCTGTGTATACAGGGTGCGCAGGGGGATATCGTCCTTTGAATGGGTGCGGGAGCACCCCCGGGATAGGTTAAATATTAAGGTAATCTAGCGGCGAGTGAAAAGCAGTTACGAAAGGACCGGGGAGCCCTTTTTCTGTTTCAGCACCCAGGGAACACGAGGGCTGGCAGCCCGCAATCCCCGGGCCGTGCCCCTGCTGGGATTGCCGGCGGGCAAAAGCGGGTCCCAGCCCGGACGACAGCCCGCTCCGTCCCGTGGGCTAGGTTTAATGTATTCGTGGGGTTAGCTCACATTTCTCGTTGGCTGTTTGGATTCATCCGGCCCGGTAGACAGACGGGGCTCTCCCTGCGAGAGGCGTTTCAGCTCTGGAGGCCTCCTCGGTGCCTGCCGAGCTCCCCGCCCCGGCTGCTCCCTCTCTCTAACCCACTCGCTGTCCCCAGCTTCCGACGAGAGCGGCCCGGAGATGAGCTTGCCCGACTCCACCCAAAGGTCGCTCCCCGCCCGCGGCTCGGAGACCGAGGAGAAGAAGAAGAAGCGGCGGGTGCTCTTCTCCAAGGCGCAGACGCTGGAATTGGAGCGGCGGTTCCGGCAGCAGCGATACCTTTCGGCGCCGGAGCGGGAGCAGCTGGCCCGGCTGCTCAGCCTCACCCCCACACAGGTGAAGATCTGGTTCCAGAACCACCGCTACAAGATGAAGCGGGCGCGGGCCGAGAAAGGTATGGAAGTGACTCCTCTTCCCTCGCCGCGGCGGGTGGCCGTGCCGGTGCTAGTCAGGGACGGCAAACCCTGCCACACGCTCAAAGCCCAGGACTTGGCAGCCGCGACGTTCCAGGCGGGCATCCCGTTCTCGGCGTACAGCGCGCAGTCCCTGCAGCAGCACATGCAGTACAANGGGCGGGCCGGGCGGCGGAGCGCGGCTCCGGGGCGGCGGCAGGCCAGGACGAAGCCGGCCGGGGCCACGCTCCCCTACACCGGCCTCACCCGAGGGCGAGGATGCCGCGTGAGGAGCGAATTTTGTAAAACCTCCGCTCCTCCTCCTCCTCCCGTTCGAGAGATTCCTTGTTAAAAATGAATGATCATCCTAGCGACCTAGTGTATTTTAAAATAGCTGACTCTTCCAGTGACTAATAAAATGATTTTTGGCAAATAAAATTTTCTCGGCGGAGAAGTGTAGTTTTGACTATTGGGACTGTTTTGTAGGATTGCTTCCTCTGCTATAAAATCTTAAATACTCGTCTCGATAGCTCCAGTCGAATGACTTTCAAGTTCTTTTATTTTATCCATATGAGCCGATAAATGGCAAATAAATTTTGCTGCAAGCATCTCACTGTAAAGGCGGTGATAATTCCTAGGGGAAGCGTGAGCCCAGAGTCTCCCGCTCTGGCGATTCCCGTTCCCACGATTTTGCGTTTTAAGCGGCGATGTCTTCCATAGAGGCACTAAGGATCCAGAATTAAGCCAATCTTTCCGTTAGCTTGAAACCGTTCCAAATTTCGACTGGGGCAGGATAGCCAAGAAAATTAAGTTTTGAAACTATTATATAAACTATCGATTTTATTGCTTTGGGGTGAAAATAATATATATTATCTGCCAACTGCCAATGGGGAAAAAACCTAAAACTCCCTACAAAGCTAAACCCAGGTCCCTGAAATATGAACTAGACCGGCTGCTTCCATCCCTCCGACGGCACCTGCGGACCACGAACGCGGAGGGAATATTTGGGGCAAAGACCCCACGGGGACTGATGCAGACAACGTGGCCGCAGAGGAAAAGTTGTCGACGGAAAGGGACCCGCAGAAGATATTTAAATGGGGATTTTTTTTTTTTTTCCCCTGGAAGGGGATAATTTTGGACGAGGTACGCCCCTGGGATGTGATGTGCTGCCTACACATCCCGGGGAGCGAGGCCGGGAGGTGCTGCCGTCGCGGATGAGGAGGAGACCAAAAGCACTCACCAGTTTCCGTGGGTGATTTTGGCCGCCTCCCCCGCCAGAATGGCCCCGCTCTCCTCCCAGCCCTCCCTTACCCAGGGCTTCGCACCCTCCACCTGGGCGGCTCGGTGTCGCCTCTGGCCTCGGTGCGGGAGGATCAGACCCGGCTGCAGTGCAGGACAGGCTGGGGAGAGCCAAGGGACGCCGGTCCTCCCACCTACATCTCCCCCCCTGCTTGGACAGGAGGCCGTGTGCCAAGACCGAGGCACAGAGCGGATCAGGCCTCTGGGCCGTGCGGGAAGGACCTGGGCAAACACAGCTTCTGTGTCACCTGGGTTCGGTTTTATTGTTTGGTTGGTTGTTGGGTTTTGATTTTTTGTTGTTGCCTTTCCCCCGCTCCTTTCCCTTTATTTTCCCTCCTGCCATCCGAAATCTTTTTTTTTTTTTTTTCGTCTCAGCTGCTGGCCACCTTGTCTCCCATATGGATGGGGTTATCTTAGAAGAATCTCCCAGAGAATCGCTCCTTAAACCTCCTTTTGTCTTGGAGGTTGAAAAGAGCATTGTTGTGCATGAAAAGGACCTAGACAAAATCCGCACTGTTTCGATTCAGGACTGTTTAATCAGTCCCTAGTGACAATTTTATGGGTTTTAGGCGGTACAATAGCATCTTTTAAAACCTTGTGGCCTTCATGAAAACAAAGGGCTTGAATTTTATGGGCTTACAACTCCAATTAGAACAGTGCCAATGTGTATGGGAGATTATCAAATTTGTATCATAAAACCCCTCTAATAATAAATGATTACTGGAAGCTGGGGAGGGGCGGGGGAGAGAGAAAGGACCCAGACTTCAAGCAATGGACTTTGTCGCATGTAGTTTTAAAAGTACAGATGCTGCCCTCCGTTTTAACCCTTTGCGACCCAGCTATGCAGCAGGATCATCTGTGGAAATAGTGTGATAACGTCATTAGAAAAGGAAACAAAGACAAGGGGACAAGACTGCTCCTCCTCAGCACAAATCTACCCTCCGTCAGCTTGCCGAGTGTTTGCAGCATCTCACCTGGAAGGGTCGGTCCTTCCCTGGCTCCTCACTCATTTGAGCTGCCGTCCTGTCCCGGAGCCCACACACGGCCGTAGGAAGGCTCTGCAAAATAGAAGGGCTTCCTTAAATTACTGCTTTTATGAGCTACTGTACATCCAGGTAATGACAGGGGATGTCCCTTCCCAATCCCAGGTTGCAGTGTTTTTCTCTGATCACCAGCTGCAAGGTCTCCTGATGTGGGTTTCTTCACAAAAAAATGTGCCATTTGTGAGGGCTGCCTTTTACCAAGTCCAGGGAATGGGAAAGGTGCAATTCCTGGGCACTGGCAAAAGCTAACACGGGTGCAGGGAAGATGCAGAGACAGAGTCATGTTCAAGCATGGAGAAAAGCAGCCTCCTTATTTTAATGCATCCAAGTAGAAAGAAGAACGTATTAAATAATGAGGCAATTCAACAGTCTACGGAGAATTACAGTAAAGAAAAAGTCGTGTGAAGAGGATAGGGTGAGACTGAAAATACTATTTTTTCCTGACAGAAACAAATTAATCTGTGTAAATTTTAAGCACATTTAGCAAGGAAAATAGCTTTACCAATGGTTAAGCTGTATCTAGGAGATACTTCTTAACAAGTGCCATTGATAACAGCTTTAGAGTAAGAGAAACTTAGCACCCTTCAGTGTAGTTTCTGATGCTTTGACTCGTTTTTTGCTAAGGCATGAAATCATCTCAGTTGTTGGTTTGGATTTTTTTGCCTCCTCCTCAAAGGGGTGAATGCACAGTTTCTGCCTTTTCTCTTTCTTTTTCTCCACCAGGTCTCATAGTTACTTTCACCCTGCAAACAAGCCTGTGAATTTCACTGAAACTAATGAATAAGCATACCATGATGAAGACCTAAGGCCATCTTCAGCTAGTGAAAAGCATTGCTAACATCTACCAACATATTCCTGTATGCTTTATTGCTAGTTAGTAAATAAACTATTGACTTTGCAAAGGCCCAGCCCTGTTCCAGTGGGAGCCCCTGGGCTCGTGTTTGCTAACTTAGAACTAAGGCATTAAAACAAGTCGCCAGATTGTCTCTATTTTTTTGACAATAGTTCTGAAAGAGGGTATGATCCAGCCTCTTTGTGATACTTCATGAACAAGTGGAGTGTGCCCCTGCCAATGCACATCCCTAATTTCTCTTTCTATATACATACACCATGCATTTTAAAAATTACAACAGATGAAAAACACCACCTCTGAAGCAGAGCTCTGCCATGCTCCAAATTCTCTTGTCACTGACTTAGGAAAGGCTCCTGGCAGCCTTGCAGTACGTGTGTCTTTGTTAATGACCCATCTGGACTGTGTTGATATCTAAGTGCAGGTCAGGTCTGTCGAAACTTTTGGAATTTCATCTCCTAGTACCTCATAGCATTTGACAGGAATAGGCCTTCCACCCTTGCTGAGAGCCCAGCTGATGCTCTAGGATCACAGTGAGCTCACTTTGCTTTCAGAAATTGGTGCTGTCCAGCTATTTGTGGAGATGCCCAGTTCTGCCCTGTACTCAGTGACCTTCAGAAGCTGCAGTTCATTCTTTAAGATAGTGTCTTACTGGGCTTGAGCACCTGATAGCTGCTGCTTCCTGAGAAATGGGAACAGCTAAGATACAAGGAGGAAGAAGGAGGAAGAGGGGTTGTTCAGAGCTCTGGAATTTGTTTTCCCCAGTAACTGTTGTCTGATGAACATTTGCCTGCCCATGAGAAGAAGTGAATTGTTTTGCTTTGTATGTGTGAGTGACTTTTGTTTTCCCTCTTAAACTGCCTTTTTTAAAACCCATGAATTTTCTCACTTTTTCCTTTTAATTCTCTCCCCCAACCCCCCAGTGGTAGAATGTGGAGTGCTCAGTTGCTGGCTGGAGTTAAACCATGCCACTCAGCTTAAAGTGAACTTCCTTCACTTTAAACTTTAAACATTGCCTCCTGGAAAGGAGACAATGGATGGAGAGTTACCCATAGCAGAAAAGTTGCTTTATGCTCCTCAAGCATAGAGATCAAGTAACACCCAGGAGCAGAGGAGCTCAGATCAACAGCAACACTATTAAAATGGTTTTAAAAATCACACATCTACTGGGTGTAACAAGCCTAAGGAGATGTCTGTCTGCCACTAAGCACAGATTACTGAGCTATGAGATCAGGTTGCTTCTTATCATAGTCAGGCTCACAATTGCCTTTTAAATGATGAAGGAAATCAGCTCTCTAGACTAAGGATGTTGGCAGTTGTGCCAGTTTTCATCCTGTTTTCTCCAGTGATTTTCTATTTAAAAGAGGTCATAAAGTGCTCTGGAAAAAGCAAAAATCTCTCCAGAACACAGCTATAACTTTTTTTAATATTCAGGACCAGCATGGAGAAAAGTCCATTTCTGACATCCACTGGTTTCAGGCTGCCTTCCAGAATAAAAAGAGACCCAGTCAGTTACTTCTTCACAGGCCTTTGCTCAATCTAATTCTTAAACTTCAGAGTTAGATATCCCCTTCAGAATCTGACAGAATTTGATTCTAGATGAGTAATAATTTAAAAGAGAAAATAAACAAAGAGGCACAGCAAAAAGACATAGGAAAACCAGTAACAACAGTGAAAAGTATAAATCTCCTCACCACTTTTGATGCACAGAATGTGTTTTCATGGGACTGTCCTTGCTGCTTTTGAACTGTCAGGGGTATCTCCCATGCAGGACAGCTCTGTTCATTAGTTCATAGTGTGGACAAAAATGGTTTCTTGACATTCCCACACTGTTTGACTTTGCAATATTTGTTGGCAGGAAGCATCTGACTTTTTATATTGAGAATGCAGTTTTCCTCTTATGTCCTTATTTTCCTGTATGAGTTGGTGGTGGTTTTGGTACTAAGGTAATGGCTTTATGATATTCAACACTAATCATGATTTTACTAAATCATAAATATAGCCACTTAAAATATAATAAAAATAGATCTGGAGAGAAAAAAATCCTTCTGTTGTTTGTGTGCATTCATGTAGAGCTCCTAATTGGACACATCTGCTTTCTGCAAAATGCAGCATCATCCATGATGATTGCTTTGCCATCACACTTCAGAAAACTCCTCTTCTGCTGCTTGCTGGGCACCATTTGGGAGGTCCTAATGATCTCTTCCATTTCTCTGTTGCTTTCAGGGAGTCTCATGTTATCAAACATCCTTCTATGTTATTTGTACACACAGTCTAAAGGTGGATGTGACTGTTTTTACTCAGCTTTTCTCTTTACTTCTGCTACACTGGCCTCAGGATGCTACTGCTGGGATCTTAAACGTTGAAGTTCTGCCTTCATCACTACAGGTATTTCCTCTGTGCATGGTTTACCTGCCTTCTGCTGGTGACTGAGATGGTGTTAATATTCTTTCCTCCCTCATATTTTCTTTTTAAACCAGTAATTTAGCACTCTATTTTCTTCACCCATGTCCAATATAATGATCTTGGGAAAATAATTTTAACTACTGTGCAACTTTCAGACTCAGTTTTCACAGTACCAATGTGTATGTGTGTGAATACTGCCACATTTTTGTATTCAAATTTGGCTACTGAAAAATAACTTTATCTATGATTTAAAGAAATCTAGATTTGATTATTTTTTCTGGCTTTGAGTACTATAGTTTAAATATTCCTTTGCAACAGAGAGTTGAATTTTGAATGCACTGAAATTTCAAGATACTACAGGAATGCTGTTCTGGTGTTTACATTCTAAAAATATGCCAAAGCACTCAAGGGCCATTGTGGAAGAACTGCAGGAAAGGTGAAGGCTTGGCCATCATCCTGTGGAGTGAAGGTTGGGGTAGGTGTCCTGTCTGTTCTACCTTACCAAAGAGGCTGGTGAAGCAACTGAAGTAAAAGCACTCACACAGCAAACATAATCTTGGGCATAAAAGGCCTTTCTGTTCAGTGGCAAAGTTTAATGAGGTCCAATAGTTTGACAAAACCTACTCTGAAATTTGCCGCAACCCCTAACTAGTAGAATAATAAGGCCTTTTTTACCAGGATTCCTGACAAAATCCCTGACTCAAAAGATTTCATGGGATATTTGAGCAAAAATGTTCTCATTTAGTCATAGATATTTGCCTTGTGCTGAGAATGAATTCCAGGGATCCCCATGGCTCGTAGTGCATTAGAGATGACAGTGCTTGGTCAGAACTGACCCTTCTGACCTTTAAGTATGAACATTTGTATTTACTACCTGGTGGACTTCAAGTACCAGAATGCAAATTATCACCACTCTTGGGCTACTTTGCTTTCAGATAATCATGAAAGAACCCAATCAGTCAGTACCAAAAAGAGGGTTTTGCACCAGGTATAGCTAGAAAGCTCTTCAATGTTACAGCTGCATATGCCAGCCACCGGGTAAATGACTTGCCTAGGAGAGTCACTGAATTTGGGGTAGATGCAGCTGCAGGGGTACTGGTGAGGCTGTGCAACAGTGCAGGCTCTGGTTTGCTGCATGGCATGGCCCCACAGCCCACACTGCTGATGGCAGGTGCGGGCTCTCCTGGGCTGCTTGAAAAATCTGTGCCCAGCTCCCTGTAACGCTCTGTGTCTCTATTTCTAGCAGCCCCCATCTACAAATGTGCAGCTTTCCTAAGGCAGTGATGACAGCAGAAGGCCAGATCCTCACCCTTCTCCCCAGCACCTTTTCCCCTGTGCTATGGCAGCATGAAAATCACCCATGCTGTCTTAGGTCTCCTTTTGGTCACTGTCCTTTCTCCTTCTAGCACTGACTTCACAGGAAATGTGGGCTGCTAAGGACATCTTCAGACTTCCAAGGGCACCTTGTAACATCTGGGAAAAGAGCTGAAAAATCAGGAGGCTGAGGAAATGTATGTGTGAATGTCTTGCTTTTTCTTTCCTCTTTCCTTGCTCTCTCTCTCCACCATCAGGCTATGCCTACTACGGAATCAGGCCAGTAGCTGCTCCTAACAGCCTCACTTTGCATTTTTCACTATTGTCGCTGTATCAGCCAATCATGTAAAAAAAAATTACATATTGACTTGGCAGGTGCTTCTGTTTTGAACATGATTAAATAACTTTTTATTGTCATCTTCAAAGCATTTTTACGGTCATTTACTGAGTGAAAGGGGCTCTGATTTTGTGAGTATCTGCCAGAATATGTTTGATCCTGTCATCATTTCTTCAGAAAATCACGCGCCTGTAGCTAGAGTGCAAGATATGGTAAGTGCATGAATTGTCCATTGCACTCTGCTCTTACAACACTGCCTTCATTGTCAATGATAACAACAGCAGGGGAGAGATCTTGGGAGTTAAACTACCTGCTGTTTTCTCCTTGATGTTTGAGCTCTCGGATGCTGCATGAATCTCAGAGATGCAAGGAGTCACTTCTGTGTTGATGTCCTATTTTATGGGTTGTTTAAACATGGTATGCTGTTGTAATTAGAGCTGACAAGAAAGGAGGATTTCTATTTCGGAGGAAATGCTGGGTGTTTTATTGTGCATCAGCACGGCAGAATTACAGCACTGATGGAGACCTGGACCATGCTTTGCTGCTGCTCTTGGAGCTGCTCTGTGGACTTCCCTTGGACACCCAGTTCTGAGTTCCCATCAAGCTCCCATATATTGAGCAGTATTCACATTTACCCCTCAAATTTCCCAATTCCACTGAATCAGCACTTTGCTGCAAAAAACCAGTTAGAGCACTCCCTGTCAGCATGATCTATCTATGCAACAGCCTTCATTGACCTTCATCTGGGCTTACAGTTTTTGTGCACATCAAAATAGAAGTACTTCTTTCTAGATGAGTTAGGCTAGTAATATTGTGTGCATGAAGCAAAGAGAGTTACAAGTAGCGCATCTTTGTTTAAATTTAGCAGTAACCAGCTGGCCACATTCTGTAGGAAGCAGGAAGGGAGGAATCACAGGGAGGAAGGGATCTGATGAAAAATCAAGCAGAGGCTATAAAAACATTTCTCTAAAATGGCAGCATAATGAAAAAGGGATGCCAAGCAAAGAGCTTACTGATCATCTGTGTATCACTCATAACATACTCCAGCTAGCTCAGCCTTTGGTTTGGAGGGGACATGCAGGTGCTGGGAAGGATCGCTTCCCACACATGGTATTTTCTGCAGGATTCTTTTCCACAGACAAAACTTATTTGTACTTCATTAACACCCTTTGAGACAGGCTGTTAAAGCACAAGGTGAAAAAGGCAGAAAGTTAAAGAAAATGAGTGTCAGCATTCCTGAGAACAACCAAAATGAGGCTAAAAGCAGACGTTTGACTCTCCAAACAAACCCCTATGGATGAAGTGGTTCCATCTTTCCCTCGTTTTCATTCCTTAGTCCCCCAGAACTACTGCACCTTAACTATTGCTCTGCCACCTGTGTTTCTTTCAATGCTGGCTGTGCCAGAACCTCCCTTTGACCGCCATTACTTTTCCTCTCACAAAACTATTAACAGAGAAATGAAGCTCATATAAAATCAGTTCTCATGGAACAATTTTAAAGACAAAAGAGGCAGTTAATAATAACAATGGCCTTTGATATAGCAACAAAGCAGCTCCTCACATCAGGAGGGAAAAACAATTTGCTTTCAGGACTTTTGCTTGGAAATGTAAAAGGAATGAGAGTGTAAGAAATATCTAAGACTCACATGACTATCTCTAACTGTGCTGGGTCTGGCTGAGCTGGTGTTAATGCTTCCCACAGCAGCCCTCACAGTGCTGTGCTTTACACAGGCAGCTAGAAAGGTGTGGATACCACTGTTTTGGCTACTGCTGGGCAGGGCTGCCAGCTGATCACTGAGCTCCTTTAGTTTTCCCCCCCACCAAGGGACTGGGAGTGGGTGAGATCCTGGGAGGGGGCACAACCAGGCCAGCTGATCCAAATTGACCAAAAGGCTATTCCACACCGTGGGACATCAGCTCAGATATAAAAGTGAAGGAAAGGAGGAGGAACAGGGTGGGGGGCATTTGTTAAGTAGAGTGTTTGTCTTCTGGAGCAACCACTACAGGTGCTGAAGCCTTGTTTCTCAGGAAGGGGAACATAATTTATTGATGGTAAATAGAGAATAAACATTTCTTTTCTCTTTGTGCAAGAGCATGCAACCTCCTGCTTTACTAAACTGCGTAATTTCAGCCTATGAGACGTTTTCTGTCTTATTTTTATCTGTTCAGCTGGGATGAGGAGGGGTAGAGCAGCTTGGTGGGCACCAGGTGTCCAGCCAAGGTCAACCCACCACATTGACAAAGAAATATTTCTGACTATATTACTGTGTTTATGTTTATGTGCCTGTGCCACATGTTCAAGACTATGCTACACTAGTATTAAAAATCAATGAGTCAGATCTCAAAAATCACGAGGCTAACGTAAATAGTAATGAAATTAAAAGAAAAAGGGATAACCTTTTTGCCTTCCAGTTTCTGTTTGAAGAACAATTTTGTTACATTTTAAATGTTTTATCTGTTTTGCCTTTTCAGAAGAGCTCTTCAAGCTCAGTGAGAACTAAAATGGCTTGTGTTTGCATGTATTGTCACCTCATCATTTGACCTCAAGGACTGAAAATATTACAGTGGCAGACCTGCGAAAATCCTGAGTTGATGAATTTTTCATTCTCAAAGTCCTGCTATAAAATAATCTGCCCCTCACGTGTTTAGCTGTAGTTGAAAGGTCCCTTCAGCCTTATCCTTACATTTAAAAGCATCATAAGCCAGCTATTCAGATGGTGCTCATCACCATAGCAGCAGGAACATCATCTGTCCATCCATCCATCCATCCATCCATCCATCCATCCACCCCCAGATAAGGGTTTGACCTGATTAATTTAATCACCTGACATTGATGTATGCATAATATTCATTTTACCCCTTCAAATGTACACAGCTCTAGTCCACAGCCTTTGACTAACGTGCTATCTTTATTTCTCAGAACAGCCCTTTGCCAGTGTCTTTATTCCAAATTAGCAGCAGATCCTTTGCAACAGTGATTCCCCATTCACATATTTCCCTTCAAAACCCAGCTTAAGGGTATTGACCCTCTGGATTGATTGGAACAGCACCCCTGAAGCTGCAGGCCCAGCCATGCCACAGTTGTGGAAAGATTCACAGGACTTTGACTGAGCTCCTTTCACAGGCCAGAATTCACATGGCATTCCCAAAGCCCTGCCACACCTGCTCTCCCAGGACACTTGTCCATTATAATAAGTGTCAGGCTCCTTACAGACTCCTTACAGCTAATGCCCTATTAAAAAAAGGAAGGAAATCAAGGTGACAGAAAAAGTAAATGAAAGAGTGAAAGAAGAGAACGTGCACAGAGAAGGAGAGAAAGCAAAAGTGCATTGTCATGGGGTAGCCATGTGCAGCTCTTGGGAAATCTGGAGTCTCAGATGTGACCACTACAGGGACAGATGATGTGCAGGAGAAATGGCTGAAGTAGCCTAAGGAATGCAGCCACTGAGAATGTGATTTTTGTGTGCTCTGTGACTGTGAGGCAGTGCCATGGTATTAGCATCTTTCAAACACATCCTGTCAACCTGCTCCTCTGCTGCACTGCAGAGAGGGGCAGTCTGGACAGCACATCCACAGCTGACTAAGCAGGGCTGGCTGGGAAGCCAGTCTTCACTCAGGAAAGCTGTGGGCAATGGAGGGATTCATCCTGGCCTGTCAGGGTATGGTGCCTCCCATGCTTGCCAGATCACAGGATTATCCAAAAAAGCTTTCCTCCTACTTTTCTGGTCACCCTTCTGGGTGCCTTTACTATTTGATCTGACTTTGTGAAGCCAGAGCAGCATATATAGGGTAGGGCATGTGGAAGAAGAGTCTGACTTCCTATATTTGTTGAAACATCTTTCTTAACTACTAAATATTGTACAGAGTAAAAGCAAAGGGTTTTTTCCACCTTGCTAATCAGGAAAGAGGTAGATCTTAGCAAAGAGACAATTATGAAAATCAGGAAGCAATTTAATTGTCTGAAAACAGCTTAATTAGGAAGAATATAATTTTCTTAAATGATAGTAATCATTTTCCTGGGGATTAAAGAATAGCAGATCTTAACTTCAATGAAAATAATTTTGCTATCAGAAACAAAAGCAACTGAAATAATAATGAAAATAAATAACCAAATCTTAACATTTTTTGGTGTTGCAGTTTGTCTGCGGTTTGGGGGTTTTTTTTCTTTTTGTTTTGTTTTTTGGGGGTTTTGTTTGGTTAGTTTGTTTATGTCAAGATATGGAACCAGTATTCATCTATAACAGAACAGCTTCTAAGCCTGTCAGCAGAGGAATAGCTCCACACTGCTGCAGGAGCTTTCTAAATGTATGGCAATAAAGAGTCAGAACCTCCCTCACTGGCCAAAAGAGAAGAAAAACACTACAGCAAACAAGCAAATGCATTCAGGATGCAGTGATGCTGGACACTAGACCTCAGAGAACTAACACTCAATACTGTTAGGGTGTGTACTTAGAAGCCTCAGTACACAGTCTAAAAGTTCCTGCATCGACCTGTACTTCTAGAGTGATAGGTAAGGCATGTCTTGTTCAAGGAAACAATCACTTGCTTAACTTAATAACTTCCTTAACCTAATGAAAACCTCATGATCTGCCTCGTGCTTATCCAGATGCTATTTCCTGGGAGAAATAAATATCAACTGTTTCATACACAAATACATTTAACTGTCTTTTTATTTGCAAAGTTCACTCTTCAAACATCAGGACATTCTAGAATTTGGGCAGCCCCTTGGGCTTATTTGCACTGATATAAAGTTTAGGCAACTGATCATACTGAATTTCTCCAATGAAATCTCTGCCTCAGCACACAACATGACTGGAATTCCTTAAGAAGGCAATTGCACAATGTTTTGTATTTTTCCAGCTCTTCACATTATTTTTCCCAAGTGAAAACATACGCACATGGCAGAAAATCTTTTTTTTTCTCCTTTCAATAACATGGTGAGACACTGGAAGATGTTGCCTAGAGAAGTTGTGGATGCCTCACCCCTGGAGATATTCAAGACTAGGTTGGATGGGGCCCTGAGCAACCTAGTCTAGTGGAAGATGTTCCTGCCAATGCAGGGGGTTGGAACCAGAGGATCTTTAAGGTCCTTTCCAACTCAAACCATTCTAAGACTCACTGATTCAATGGCAAGATGGCTGAGTTTCTACTCAAAAAAATAGTTGAAACTCGTTGAACTAGAAATCTACTAGTTTCTTTAAGTTAGAAGGGCCATCCATTTCCATTTCCCTTCCCATCCATTTCCCTTCCCATCCCTGGCACCCAAAGCATACGGGAGAATGTGAGTTAAAAGGACCATAAAATGCAGTCCCTGTTCCTTTGAAAAATGGCTCTTTAAAAAAATGCACTTCCAATTTGCCATGGGAAAGCACTATGTCAAGGATTGAAAAATACTGGTCCTATAGAAGGAATAGGGAAAAGATAGCTGGGAAGCAGAGTCTGAAAGAGATGTAGTACATCAGTTCAGTGGAAACTGACATACAAATAGAGGGTAAAAAGGGCTAGTGTAATCCTTCGATTTTGAAGACAAGTAGGAAAGCCAGAGGAAGGAAGTGATTTCTCTCCACCTCTGTTTCTGATGAGATCAATGCTAGATCACTATGACTACTGTGATCCATATCTTCTAAACACATTGCACGAGAACATGCAAAGAAGAGCCACAAACTAATCCAAGAAAGATCAAAATAAAAAGCCAAAATACTTGAAAAATTATCTCTGCTCAGTTTAACAAAAACAAGACTGAAACATAATTTCATTGTATCACAAAGATCTCTTCCCAGGGACGCATAGGGTTATTATGCTAATAATTATGGTAAGAGACATTTGGGATTTTACTCCTGAACCCTTTGCAGCAATAGGGCCGATCCACAGCATCAGCTTTGCTCTAGTCTTCCTAGAGGACACCCCTCTTCAGTTTAGGCAGAAAATCAGAACAAAAATGGAAGCTGAAAGCCAGACAAACCAAATCTTGGAGCAGCTCAGGCCACTGGAAATGTGCAAGTAATTAGCCAAGGTAAGGACTCTTTTAATGAAGAGGCCCCTGTACAATGCACATGTAGATCACACTCAAGGCAGAGTGACATGGAATGACTGGTGACATACAGGAGGCCAGGCAACACAGTTAATCACTTCCTGATTTTATTCTTGTCAGTGTAAATCAGTGCACAAGCAATACTACTGATAGGTCTGGGCTGAACACTGGGGCTCTCAGTCCAGTTTTGCAGACTAGATCTTCAGAGCAGGCGAGCAGTATGGCTTTGAGGAGAGCTGCAGAAAAGAGGATCTAACCCCACTTTCCAAGGTAAATTCTAACTCAAGCATTGCATCTTAAATCTTAACCTTCCCACTCAACCATTGTGATTGGAGAAGCTGTTGTTTTGGTTTGTATTTCTTCTTGTAAAGCAGGTTCTTTTTTTCAGGCTGAGTAGCACCTTTCACCAGCAGTGCTCAGGCTGAGACTAAAAATCCTACTTGTAGACTAAGTCACTACTTAATGCAAGAATGGCTGTGGCAGAATCTGGCTGTGGTGCTGCTCTTGTGTTGAGGAGCACTTTAGTCACCATCAACCCTTGTTTGTTTTCATCAGAGAATCACTTACAGAGTCAAGAAATTCTTCATGCAGGCATACAAGATCCAAGAAAATATATTATGTAAAATGTGTCTTAAATTACGTTTAGAGGAGTTTTTTTAAGCCACACAGGTCCTTAACTGGTTCTATGAATGCTGATGTTTTGTTTTTATCCTTCATGCCTTCTTCCTGCCTGGGGTCGGCAGACTGTGGTCAGCAGCACAGAATGTGAAAAGCTCCTCTGGCACTTGCTCAGCCTCACTGAATTCTTTTTAAGATTCCAGTGCAAAAGCATTTAGTTTTTTTGTTCCAAACTGCAGTTGCGGGATTTCCATAATTTGCTTTCCTTTTTTTTTTCTCCCTAGGACATTTCTACTTGTTTGACTCTCTTTCTGAACTAGAGCTGAGATTTTATTGTTGTTTTGGATTTCCTTACAGAATATGGATCCCCAAGCACAACCCCTGCCTATGTGGACACCGAGAGACAGGGGCATGAGGGAATAGTCCAAGTCTGGTTGCCCATGTCTTGCACACTAGTTGTGAATGTATAATTTCAAAAAGCAAACCTCTCCCCAGGAAGCCAGTCCAGCTGCATTCTTACCTCACACAGGCTGAAAACCACAGTGGGAACAGATCTGCTTGTGGAATCCATAGGGATGAAAAGGCACAATGAAAAAACAGACAACCTAAGAGCATCTCTAGAGATGTTAGGCTTCAACAAATAACTGCAGGAGCAAACCCTGTCCCTTTCCACCATGTAGGGACTGGCAAACACATATTTCTTGTGAGGGCACTTGTGTTGGCACCTCCAAACCTGCAAGGACTCCGAACCTGGGGAAAAAACAGCAGGGGTTGAACTGTGCAGTCAGACAATGCAATTCCCACCAAATCATGGCATTTTTCAGTCTGCAGTCCCAGTGAGAACAGCAAATCATTGGTAATCTGCAGAGAGGTGAATAGGATCATATTCCATGAGTATGGAAACTGTACACTGAGATAAGTGTGAGAGTGAAAGCAATGGCTATAGCTAGAGAGAAATAATAGAAACTAATAATAGAAAGGGAAATTTGGTGGATGTCAAGTTGACCATCAGCCAACAGTGTGCCCTTGCAGCCAGGAGGAACAATGGTATCCTGGGGTGCATGAAGAAGAGTGGCCTGCAGGTTGTTGGAGGTGATCCTGTTTACTACACTCTTGTTTGGAGGAAAGGGTTAAAACCAGAAGACCTGGCAGAGAGAAGGGAATTGTTTTGTGCAGTGACCTTGCTGCTGGGAATGCTATAAATGTCGATGTGGGAAAACTCCATTTATTATGCCTAGTGTGTTCATCCTCTGCCTGTTTTGAGCAGGATTCCTGTGTAGAGAACTCTCACAGACAGGTTTGAGTCTCCTGCTGGGAGACAGAGAGATCATAAAAGCACAGCCTTGTGATGAACTGCACATGGTAAAGCCCTTTGATATATTCCCCCTGCCCCTGCCCACTAGGATGAGCTGAGCTTAATGGAGCCTGTGTTCCCAACATGTCTCTTTTCTCCAGGATGAGCTAAGCCCAGCAGAGCCTGTGTCCCTGTGTGTCTTTGCTGCCCAGCAAAGAGAGGTAATGAGATAAATCTACTCTTGGCATTTCAGCTGTGGTTTGGTGGTTGCCCTGGTTACCTGTTTGTCTGTATTCACACAGCCCTAGTAAGGCCATCTCTGGGGTATTAGATTCAACACTGGTCTTCACAGTTCAAGAGAGACAAGGACCTACTGGAAAGGTCCAGCAGAGGCCACAGAGATGAAAAGGGGTCTGTGGCTTCTCTCTTATGAGGAAAGACTGCAGGAGCTGAGCCTGCTTAGTCTGGAGAGAAGACTGAGGGGGGATCTCACCAATGCATGTAAATCTCTCAAAGGCAGGAGCCAAGAGAATGGTGACAGACCCTTTACTTGTGCCCAGCAACAGGATGAGGAGTAATGGCCACAAACTAAACCACAAGAAGTTCCTCCTCAACATAAGGAGCAATTTCTTTACACTGAGGGTGATGGAGCACTGGAAGGTCATGGAATCTCCCTCTCTGGAGACGTTCAAAACCCACCTGGACACATTCCTGTGTAATCTGCAATTAGGTGGCCTTGCTTTTGTCAGGAGGTTGGACTAACTGATCTGCAGAGGTCTCCTCTAACCCTAACTATTGTGTAATTCTGTGAAATCTCTTTGTGTGGGCATGACTAATACATGAGGACACTTCTGTTTGCCTTGCTGGAGTCAGCAAAGAGCTTATCCTACCCCTGCTAGAACAAGTAGATGGAGCATCTACACCAGAGCAAACCAGAGACTTAACAGAGCATTGAATGAATTTCTAGTGTATGATACAGGATATTGCTCAAACCACCCAGACTGTGACTCTAAGACAAGGCTCTGGCACATCAGCAGGGAGACAAGTCATCAAGCCACTGTACCACCTCAGGACAAGTACCATCAGCTGCTACCAGAGGTTACTGGCATTTGTGAAAGGACCAAGAAGCTTAAGCTAATAAAGGTACCTCTGCTCCTAAATGGAAAATTGAGTATGAGGAAACACAGTTCTGAGATTTTGATATGATGAGCAAAGCCTCAGAAAATCTAGTTATTGTGGAGCCACTGAGCATAGCACAACACAGCTGGGCCACTAGAAGTGGAAAAAGAAACCATTAGCATGTCATGAACTACAATGCAGGTTGTACAAGTCTGAATAAATGATAGGGCTGTCCTGATCAAATAAAAAAATGCTGCATGGATGAATCCACACTCCTATGGCCATGCAAGGAAGCATGAAAGAGAGATTTTGCCTAGGAAGTCTCAGCAGTTTGTCCTTTCAGGTATAAGAAGAAATTTTATAAGGTGGATACAGACTTATTTGAAGTCTGTGGAGGCAGGAGCATGACTGAGTGAAGCTAGAGGATGAGAAGATAAATCTCTCATGAGCCATTAGCATGGAATAGGATTAAGTATGCTAAGATTGAAATGAGAAGCCTAATCATTTGAAGCTGACAGCTTTAAAATCTCACAAAACCCCAGTGTGATGCTGGGAAGAGGCCAGGACAAACTGGGTTTTTCTGTAATTTTAGGTGGTCACACAAGATGGTCCATTCAGTTCACAGTAAAATTAAAATTAATCAGGGTCAAATGAGAATTGCCCACAATATCTGCCTTTAAATACTGGTGAGCAGGATGAGGGCAGTGACAGCCAAACCTCCTACAGCCAAGTGAAAACCTGGATAAAGAACCCCTTCTCAAAACATCACAGTTCAGTGATTTGTGAGCTGCTGGACCAAGATCCTCTTTCAAAAGACCCCCAAAACTCTGCTGCTACATGACCTGGATTCTTCAAAACAAAAATCCAAGCAGCAAAGTAGATATGGCTCCAGCTAGCAAAGCAAAAAATGCAATGATGACCTGATGGGGCAGCCCCAGTTCTGAGCCTTATTGCTTAACTCAATCTGGCCAGCCAAGGTTATGCTGCTGGTTTAGAATTAAAATGGAATGAGGAGAAGTCAATGGCAGGAATCAGCAGGGAGGAACATCAACAAGGAGCAATGAAGGGGGCAAGATTTTGCATTATGGAGATGATTAGGTACCCAAATGTCTGGCCTTTCAGCCTTTTGCAGAAGGCAGCCCTCCTTGATTAGCAAGTGTTGACATGACTGAAAAAGCCTTTGGGTTTCTTAGCCCATCTAACTGCCACTGTGTTAATAATTTTCTTTCTCTTTTCCAAAACTTTAATTTCTTTCTTGTTACTCTTATTTTCTGTCTAAAAGCAGTCACAACTGTTATATGGTGAGTTTGCTACTGTGTGTTCTATTTTAAATAGGTGAAGATTTTTTATTTCTAAAAACATCGAATGAGAGTTTATGTTTGATGCACAAATCCATATGTTCAGGACACTTCAGTACGTTAGTTTCTCATAATTTGCAGGTAGTACCACCTGAAATTAAGGGGAAGGTTTCCCTGATTTAGCTCCTTATGTAAAAAGTTGATTATTCTGCTCGTGGAAGGTCAACACCACAACCAGAAAGCAGAGATTCAATGTTAATTTTTAAAGATACTTACAAGAAAAGGAATGATAATTACACCCCAAATGCTAAATTACGAGCTCTAAACATGGATCAATATGTTCTACTGAGTACAAAGGAAGAGATGGGGTTTTTTTTCCTGTGAATTAAAGGTTGGTATTATGCAAAACTCACTCTCTATCTGCCTAATCCCCTAGAGGGCAGTATGACCTAAAAATAAATTAAACTGAGCTAGGCAATTAGGATTTTCCGAAGGCTAGTTACGTTAAATAGGATTACATTTCCTCTTTCCTCTGGCAAATTTCCACAAAGGTACAAGAAATAGAAGGGAGATACTTAGAGTTTCCAAATTATATGAGAAAACCAATATGATAAGGTTGGAAATATTTTACATTAATACATTAATCTCTTTAGCTCATATAATACATATATTTAATTTTGCAAACTGTCAAAGCCAAGTGTGGTGTATTTAAGCATCCTCTCAGGTGGTTTCCTAAGAAGGGTTTTATGGCTTTGATTTCAGTCTCTTTTCCCTGTGCTAGCCCTAAGATTTTACCTGTCTCTACCATTGATCCTAAGGCTTGATCCAGAGGTATCCAAGAACAAGGGAGGTAGGGAGCACTGCCTAATTAATCAGGCATTTGGTGCTCTCAAGGCAGTCCAAATGTTCCTTACATTACTGCAATCCCCCAGTCCTCCAGCCTCCTTTTGTTGCCTGAATGAGGGAGGGATATCTTCATCAAAATGAGGAGCATTGCTCTGTATTATGTAGTGTATGAGAATCACAGACTACCTTTGTTTTCCAAGCATAAGCATCGTGTTTGACATAAATGGGAATAATGAAGAACAAGTTTAATCACATAGTGACTGTCTAATATAAATACAGCTCCCATTAGTTTCATTCACTTCCCATCCAGAGCTCCACTTTCTGGTTAACCAAAGTTCTGTTTCCTTAATTTTCTGAGCAGGGAGAATTCACACACACCCTGACAGAGTATGTTTGATACACACAATTTTGGTACACACAGCTCAGCTATAATTTAATTTAACAATCATAAAATCATAGAATACACTGAGTGGGAAAGGACCCATCAGGATCATTGAATCTAATTTCTGTCCCTGCAAAAGACACTCCAAGAATCACAGCATGTACCAGAGACTGTTGTCCAAAAGCTTCTTGAACTCGGACAGGCTTGGTGCTGAGACCACTTCACTGGGGATCCTCTGCCAGTGCCCAACCACCCTCTGGGTAAAAAACCTTTTCCTGATACTTAACCTAAACCTCCCCTGACTCAGATTCATGCCCTCATGAGAATGTTGAAGATTGCAACGAAATCTCCCTTCAGTCTCCTCTTCTCCAGGCTGAACAGACCAAGTGACCTCAGCTG
Organism: Peucedramus taeniatus; assembly: GCA_013400575.1. Lineage (NCBI taxonomy): Eukaryota > Metazoa > Chordata > Aves > Passeriformes > Fringillidae > Peucedramus > Peucedramus taeniatus. The sequence goes on from WBNO01000042.1 coordinate 141,437, forward strand.
CTCCTTATACAGCTTCCCCTCCAGAGCCTTCAACATATTTTGGGTCCTTCTTTGGATGCTCTCTAACAACTTAATGTCTTTTTTATATTGTGGCACCCCAAACTGCACATAGGATTTGAGGTGAGGCTGCCCCAGTGCAGAGCAGAGCAGGACAATCCCCTCCCTTGCCCAGCTGGCCATGCTGTGCCTGATGCACCCCAGGACATGCTTGACCCTTCTGGCTGCTGGGTGTTGACTCAGATTCACCTTTTCATCAACCAAGACCCCCAGGTTCCTTTCTGCAGTGCTGCTCTCTAGCCTCTCATTCCCCAGTCTATAACAAAAATCAGGGTTGCCCCACCCCAAGTGCAGAAATCAGCACTCACCCTGCTAAATTGCATTCAGTTGGTGATTGCCCAGCCCTCTAATTTGTTGAGGTCTCTCTGCAAGGTCTCTTGTCCCTTGAGGAAGTCAACAGCCCCTCCCAATTTAATGTTCTTGGCAAATGCAGTATTCCTTCAAGTCCTGTGTCTAAGTCATTTATGATGTTGAAGAGCATAGGGCTGAGGATGGAGCTGCCCAGTAGTGACAGGTCACCAGCCTGATGTCACCCCATTCACTGTCACCCTTTGTGCCTGACCCCTGAGCCAGTTGCTCACCCATCCCATGATGTGTTTATCCAGCTGTGAGCTGGATGTTTTGTCCAGAAGGATCCTGTGAGAGACAGTATAGAAAGCTTTACTGAAATAAAAAAATACATCTACTGACTTAGATCTACCTAGATCAACTAGGTAGGTTATCCTTTCACAGAAGGAAATCAAGTGCAATAAACAGGACAATGGAGGGGGGGGGAAATCCAAATGGACATTAGTGTTGTAAGCAGCCCTTAAAAAACACCATCATCCTGCCAGAAGTTACAACCTCTCAGTTCACATGGGTTTCATGATGTCTTTTTGTCAGTGTTTTGGCTGATGATGGGTTTTCAAGGTCTGAACTCTATCTTCTGGAGATGATACCTCTGCTTGGCTGTTTCAAAAAATTGCAGAAAGTGTCACCAGAGGACTAGTAACAGTCATGACTTTTTAAACAGCAGACCCCATTCAGTTAACAGCTCCACAGGAGCTTTTCCGGCCAGCTGAAAAACAAGCTGGAGGAGGAAGGATAATGGTCCAGGATGATTTGATTTGAAGTTAAATTGATGGAAAAGAAGGTAAAGATGCCATCTAACAAAAAGGTGCTATCTAGGTGTGCACATTTTTATGCTGGTGTCATTGCAGAAAGTATTTTTTATTTACACTGGTCCCAGACATGTTTAAGGACAAATATAGAGATTCTTTGCATGAGGAAGAACAAAATAAATATGTGTGGGCAAATGAATAAAAACCCCCTACCAAGGACAAGATTGATTATCTCAGTATATTTGGAACTACTTCACTCGGTCCTCAAATTCCAACAGCAAAATATGGTTTCAGTCCTTTTTTACTGCATACAGAAACACTCTGATCTAATAGCTACAAGGTTTCTGGAATACTCTTTGCATGCGAAAAAGCATTTCTGAAGAAGTAGCTGACATAAAAAATTACTTACATTGCTAAGTGTGACTGTTGGATTTGATGACACGTTTTAGGTTAACTAGTTTACATTTCTTTTGAAGTGAATTTCCTAGCGACAATGTTTGCACTATTCACCTGCCTCATCAAGGCCTGTTTAGAATACAGTGCTTAATACAGTTTTTAACCCATTATAAAGCCATGCACAGATAATTTAAAATGATCATAACAACTAACAAACACGTAATCAAGGAGCTCTTAAAATGTATTAAAATTCAGGTCTCTCGCTATTAGCAAAACCGCTTCATTAACATATTAAGACAATGTTCATTTGATAATTAGCTTCTGTTTCCTTTGCGTCCTGGCAGTTAAATCCTTCTTATGAAGCCAGAGGGGAAAAGTTTATGTTTGTACAAGGTGTCTTTGATGAAGTTTAGGTTGCATCCTTACTATTTTTAATCAACTTCCATATTTTCTTCTTGTACTCTGTTTTGGAAATGCTGCAGATTAAAGCCCACTTCATGGTGAATATGGGACTTCAGAACAAGGAAAATAATGTGCTCGTTTTCTCCTTTGGACTCATGCTATTTTAGTAACATAGGGATCAAGGGAATTTGGGTAAGAGCATTCCTTGTGTACTCCTTCTGTGGCACACTTGTGCCCCACGTAGAGCTCAGAACCTGTTAGGGGAGAAAAATAAATGTGTCAAAGCCCACAGACTGAGAGTCCTTCTCCTAATCACCAGTTGCTCATTCCAAACAGTATTTTTCAAGAGAAAAAATGAGAACTATTATTCAAGCTAAAGAATGAGGCATTTGATTCCAGATTTTTTCTGACTTCAAATGTCAACCACATCTGCTGAGACACCTCTGAGCTGCACATGCAATGTTGCATATGTTGCCACTGCAGCAACAGCCAAAAGAAGTATCTTATTTATAGTGAAGGAAGAGAGCATGATTTATTTACATGAGAGTGCTCCAGCTCATGCCCTGGATGCATCCCTCACCCACCACCAGCCGTTTCCAGGGAAAGGTTCTCTTCTCATCCTCTCTCACAGATTTGCAATATACAAATAGCCTGGCATGACTGAATATACAAACTAGATAAGGCAGCTATAAATCTTTTATGTATTTAATTTGAATATTTTCTTAAGCCTAAATATTAATTAAATACACGTTTTACTCTTTAAAATAACAGCTACTGGATGCTTCAGGTATAAGCAGTAGGTTGGCAGAACTGTTAAGGAGGATCTTGCAAGGTAGGGTGGCTGGGTTCTAAACAGAAATGGAATAAGTGTAGATGAACATTAAGTGGTGCACATTAAACAATCCATAACTTCACGTGTAATATTATGGGTTCAGAGATGACTACTCAGGAATGGAATTTTAAAACAGATGGTTAGAAAAGGAAAATGACATCTCAGTGCTTAGTAATGGAAACAATGTTAAAAATGCCAAGGAAAGGAAAAGAGAACAAGCAGGGAAGTGTATAAAATCATCTGTTTCCTGAACAGTAAGTACAGTTCTGGTTGCCCTTCTCAAAAAGAACATACAGAAGGTCAGCATAGGTACGATTTTTTATTCCCTACTCAGCCTGAAAAGAGGGACAATATACTGGAGCATATAAAGTCCTGAGTGCCAAGGAGAGGACAAATAGAAAGTGGTGATTATCCCTCTCCCAGTAAAAGAGCAAAACGTAAAAAAAAAAAAAAAAAAAAAAAAAAAAAAAAAAAAAAAACAACAACAACAAAAACAAAAACAACAACAAAAAAAAAGCAGAGGTGATTCTCCACAGAATGTCATTAAACAAAAGAACTTGTTATCCAAAATGTGTTCTAAAACTGTCCTTGAATTCAGGAAAAGACTGGAAAAGTTCAAGTATCAGAAACTCAAAAAATATTAAATACCCTATCTAGCTCAGAAAACTTCTGAGCCACAAATTGCTGGAGACTGGAAAGTTATTTTGGAGACTCATCACTGCAGGGTTTTTTCCTACCCCCTTTTTCTCCTCCATGTATCTACTGTGACCATTATAGGATATTGTCTAACTGAACCTTTGATCTGACTTAGCACTGAAGTTCATATATTCTCAAAATCTTATATAAGATGAGATTCTGCTCAGGGAAAGCCCTTGCAGTAAGAATTTTGTCAGACATGCCCTCAGACAAATGGCTATATCTGTCCAGCTTAACAGAAATTAAATGGGGCCACCAGAGAGAGGAAACTGCACTAACTGCTGTTCAATCATTTTGATTTTTCTTGTTTCAGACCACTTTTTGTTACTGTTTCAGATATCTGCTATAATGATGAAGAGATACGGTAATGCCATTGATGTATTCTCACTATTGGTGATTTTTTGTTTACATTTTTGTTTCAATTTTTTGTTATTAAATTGCATGCCCTAAATTTCAGAAAAACCACAAAATTGCTTTCACTTCCACTAGCACAGACACAGACTGAAATGAACAGGGAAGGGGTTGTATCTTTTCAAATGTATGGAAATAGAAGCTAGATGTCAAGCAGAGGTGCTAGGTAATCAGTCTTTGCATCTTTTGTATCTTTTGCCTTAGAAAGTGCTCATCTCTGCCTTGATATCAAGCACAGCTGGAGAAGAATATTTTTTTCAACCATCCATTTGTTTCTGAGATGTGTGGGAACAGCACTTACAGAAGACTGTAAGTCTTGTAACAACAAGAGCACAGCACAAAAAATAAATTAAATGAGTGAAAACAAAATTTTTAAGCTTATGATGTGTTCCCTTCCTTTCTTCTGTCACATCACTAGAAGTCCTAAGTGGAGATCTTCTTTCCTCTTCAAGGTTTTCCCAATGTCTTGTTCTGGGACTGCCACAATTCTTGGGGCATGGAAACAACCTTCCCTGGTCTGCTGTGGGCTCCCCTTGTGAAGCCAGCAGGGACCAGCCTGGTCACCCACCCTAGCTCAGGCCAGGCTGTCAAAGCAGGACCCAAATCATCACAGAAAACACTCCTGCCTCGGTGCCCATGACAGCCCACTCTCTTCTTTCTCACATCTTGAGCATTTATTGCACAATTGCTTCTGTTCCTAAAGGAACATGGGCCTTGGACAAGAGGAATTGGATCAGGTGGCTCCTGGCTGTAGTGGAGGTGAATCTCTACATGAGGGAAAGCATTTTGGGGTAGTGTTTTTTGAGGAAGCTCCAATAACTCCAAGTCTTTTCCTCCCGTGGAATGCTGTTTGGCAGGGGCATTTGTAAGACCTACTGCTCATACCTTTTTATTTAACCAGCTGGGTCCTGGTTGCCTTCATGGATGTGAGGTCATGACATGGAGATCTGGAATCACTGCTATTGCCTTTGGAGATCAATTCAACTACATCAGGGAGCAGCCATCAGCCCTGAGGTACTCACAGTGTGTAACTGATACAGCAAGTTTCAGGTAACTTTCAGTAATTTCAGCTGGCATTGAGAATGCAGTAGGAGGACAAAGACTTTCCTCCATCTAAAAATGCAACATACTTGACCTTGGCACAAACAGAGCCTTGCCAGATGCTGTGATATATTTAATCTTCAGTTTCAGAGTTTTAAAAACTAAGTCTTGAGGTGTTGAAAGCCCTAAATGTTTTTTTTAATGGAAAGTGAGAGAAAACAGCAAATCAGCCACAGAGAAGGCTCTGCCGAAAATTGCAGCTGCATCACTGTGACTGAGTAAAAAAAAAAAATGTTTTTAAAACAGAAACTGCTGATATGGCTTTTGATGAAGCCTCTGCAGCAGCTGTGATGGCTTTTAACTTTGAGTTTTCAGTGAGGAAAACATGATATTTCTTGCATTGTCATTATTATGAATAACACAGGCGGGTTTCAAAATGTGAGGCCAGGTTGAGGAGCAGATGTAAAGTTAGCTGTGCCTTGAACTGGACCAAATAGCAGGGGCTGAGCAGTTTGCTGGACATGATAAGCACAGGGAACATTGAGGTTGCCAGTACACAGCTAGTTTAACTCCAGCCCAAGGTGATGTTGGTGTTGGCTGGCAGCAGTGACACCCAGGATAAGGCCTCTGAGCAGCTGCCTCCAAGGATGCCAAGGTACCACACAGTGAGAACAAAGCACAGAGGTACAAGCCGGGTGTCAGAAGATGCCTGGTGTTCCTCAGGGCACGCCCGTCCCTTCCTGGCATGTTAGAACATGTGCCCAGTGCCTCACCTGCTCTTCCTCACATGGCAGAATTGCTCAGCCTCTTGACACTCCACACAGGAGATGATGACTCCGAGGCAGAGTATCCCATGAAATCTCTGAAGAAAGGGAGATTACCACTTCCAAATTGGACTCTCTTTTGTGCAAAAAAAGAGACAACGAAGAAGTTGGTTTCAAGCATCATGTCTCTTTAATAATATCTACTCTGGGAAGAACAGAGGGCTGAGAAATACTTCTGCCAAAAGCTGGCTGAAGACAAAATATCTTTATGAAAAGATATGCTAGTTTTGAGGAATGAACATTTTCAAAAATGAAGAAAAAATTTCTGATTTTCTGACTAGTTTTTCTTGAATTTCTCCTGAGGAAAAGGAAAGGATCTTGAAACTCAGAGGTTGTTCATATTGATCTCAAGAATACCCTGCATTTTCACCCTGGGAACACTTCTATGCTTGAATACCTATTCTCTGTCTGAGAGAGCTGGCAGTAGTAGTTTCTTTCTTTAAATATGTAAGTTAGCAAGAATTGCAATACAGGTATACTACTGGAAAATACAATTCAGTTTTTCAGAGATGGTAACCTTGAACCCATTCTGATTCCCTGCTAAGACTTATTATATAAGTATGATCTGGGATTTGTTCATGCATGAGCCAGGGATCATTCTCCAAGTAACATTTTGTATTTCTTCCACCTCTTTCAAATTTCCTTCATTACTCCCCATGCAAAATTCCTAGAGCTGGAGGCAGATGGTGGATGGAAGAAAAGGTGTGGCCATGTCAACGGTACTTCATGCTAATAGCAAAGGGAAAGATTTGCCGGAGATTGGCAAATGCCAAGGACACACATCACCTATTGAAAAGTTGCAAAGGCAGCAAGTCTCCTTTGTCAGTTGTTCTGGGAATAGTTGTTAATGCTTCCACTGCAGATCTGTTTATTGGCAGCTTGTTGAAATAAGAAAATAAGTCTATTGGAGCTGGAGTTCCTGATTGGAGGAAAACGAGGTAAAGGGGTTAGGTCTTTTTCTTGTTTGGAGGGCTCTGGAGGTAATTTTGTTGATTCCTGTATTTTTTGTCTGTAGGAATTGGAAAAGCAATGCACCACTGAAGCTCAATGGATATGATATGATATGATATGATATGATATGATATGATATGACATATGATATGATACCACCAACTGACCAAAGACCCTGTCCCTGACTCAGTGCTGAATCTTTGACACTAAATTAAGCATTATGCTGTGTAAGATGCTTGCATTTATTGTCTTTAGTCAATATCTTTGTTTAGACCAATTTTTTGGGAGTCATTGAAGTGATCTCACCAGTGTCATGGTTTAACCTGTAGGCAGCTAGGCACCAATATAAGCTACCAAATACTGCACAGAATATCTGGCCTAATGATTTACTTTGAACTTTTAAAAACTGTGTTTCTTGGAAACACAGGTGAAGTAAAAGAGAAAATATTAAGAGAAAAATTGTCTTCTTTTTTATCCTTCCTCACTTAACAGGGTAGGATTTGAGCTTCAGGGTTTTGGGAGCCTTTGTTTCCAGTGCCCTGTGCTACACTTTGAACATGAACCTGAATAAAATTCCACTCATGACTGCTTTTCCCAGCACACTGGGGAACAATATGAGGCCAGGATAATGTCATCCACCACAGCTTCGTGAGCACTGCAGCCCCATGAATGTGTTGGGATCCCCTCTCCTACAAAGGGCTTTAGTTCAGGCATAATGCAGCCCTAAACAGAGGAAATTATGGGAAAAATCCTTTAAAACTCATAATCTTATTTAATGGTTTCACATAAAGCTGATGATAATGTGGTAAAACCAAAAAAAATTATGTAAGACAATGTATTTCTCATATGGATTATCTTAGCTTGACTATGAAATTCTAAACTTAATAGAAGACAAAGAAATTAGACGTATATGTGCACACTGATGTTCATTATCAGATTTTGAGTTATACAATCCAAACTAGAGATGACAATATATGCACACACACAGAATGACAAAAAATGGCAACGGTAACCCAAACAGCCATTTTTACAGAAAGATCCATAAGTGAGGTCAGGATTTATTTACTGAAATGTAAGGATTGTATAATTAAACACAAAAAACAGTGCTTCAGATTTTTCTCTGGCAAGAAAGCAATGACCTCTGGATACTGATGTGTATCAAGAAATAGCATTTAACACTGTAGGAACATTAGTGTGTTTTCTTTTATTGCAAAGCCTATTTGAACCACTTTGTAAAGCCGATATCATGAACTAAACATACAGGGAAATAAAGATTCTTTTTTTTTGAGGAAAATAAAATTTCTCTTCCTTCATATTAATACAAAAGATTTGAAAAACAACATGTTCTGGCCTTAAGCATCAGACTTACATTTTGTCTTTTGTTATCACTTACAATAGCACTGCTGCTTGAATACCCAGCCATATCAAATGTAAGTTATTTGTATATCTCTATCCTCTCAGGAAATCTTGACCTTGAAATAGAATAAATATGTAACATGGGTATTGGGTTTGTGTGTTCATAGCTAACACCACCAGTGCTAAAAACCATAGACATTGAACAAAAACGTGCAGAAGATGAGATTGTGCAGTGCTGTTTGACTCATTGTTGCAAAATGAGAAATTACGGTTTAAATGTTTTGCTGTCTTTGAATGACCCTTCATTTGTAATTGATTCAGCTCAACAGACTGCAATTCTTAAACCATCAAGATACAGAACTTATTTGTCCCATGTTTAAAGTATGCTTCAGTTACTCTACCAAAGTCAAACTGTACAGGATAGGACCTTTTCTGTGTGAGTGGTTTGATAATGTGACACATTAACTTAGGGTCTGAGATGACTGGTTATTGAGACTGAGATTTTTAGAAGCAAATCATTTTTTATCATTTATTGACCAGCTCTGTTAAAGGAAGTGGATTGCACATAACCCAAAAGCTATAAAGAAGTCCACAATGGACAAATCAATGGAAATCCTTTGAATTACTACTTGAGGCAACTCTGAAAATTCCTTGTGAGTAGCCATACTTACAGACCAATAAGAAAGCATTCCTTGAGATATGTGCATTGATGATCAAGGACATTATCAGCTGCAAGGTGGTAAACCTTGAGGAATGGGATTTTTGCATGAAGACTTCAATGCCTGTGCTTCAGTGAGGCCACAGCACAGACCTATGATGGCAGGGGAGTGGGGTAAAAAAATTATGGTACATGACATGGGTTCTCCCTTTTGCCAATAGCTCAGTGTGAAGCTGGGCCTGAGTCTTAAAGACACCTAAAACAACAGATATCAACTTTAGACCTATGAAAGGTGAAATAAGCAAGGTTTGGCATCAAAGGATCATATCACAAAAAGCTGGACTCCTAAAAGGTATACAGAAGAGGAAGACTACGTATAGGGAGGACTCAAGAGTTTTCTCCATCTTCCCAGTTACACACAATTGATCCTGGGGACATATGCACTGTGTTTCTTGTAAGTATGTAAGTGTGAGAACTCGAGCAAGGGAAGTCTCATGCAGGAGAAGAAGCACAAGGGACAGAAGTCAGTTTTCTTTAAAGCAAATAATCACCTTTGCTTTCAAAAGGTCTAGAATTTTGCTTCATATATTAATTTTCTTCAAGAGCACTAACACATGAGTTATAAATTAGCTGTTGGACTGAAATGATAAACACTAATGTGACAAGCTGGGAAAGGTATCTAGAGACCAAAGATAGGTCTGATTTTATTTAATATCTGTGGTGTGATTAGAGAAAAATTATTGGAAACACACTGGATGCATTTGCAGAGGATTCTTCCCTGGAAATGTTTCTGTCCTTTGCTGGGGACATCATGTAATACAAACATATAATATGAAAGGATTAAAGGAGTCTTGGGAGATAAAACTACAAGACTGATCTGGGAAAAAAATGGAAGGTGGAAGGAAGGGAGCAAAGCCCAGAACAAGGCTACCCAAAGCTCTTCAATTGCCCTCTATTGATGATGTATATTGATGATACAATAACAATACTCACTGAAACTTGCTGTCCAGCAAATACTTCTTATGCTATGACTAATGAAATACTGTGTCATCTTACTGATTCTGTGAACAGCAGGAGAGCCATTTAAACTAGAAAAAAAAACATGCTAATTAGGTACTAACTCAGGAAAGGAATCTTATTTGTTAGGTTTGTGATGTCATTCCAAAGAATGGGCAAGAAAAGGGCAGGGAGAAGGGATATGAATTTTTCATGGCAATATACTGTGCTCATGAATGTAATTTCAAAAGCTACATTTCTACTAGATGGAAAAAGAAAAAGAAAACAAAAAAAAAAAAAAGGGAAAACTTCTAATAATGGCAGATTAAAAGAGAGGGTGAGATTTATTCTTGAGGAAAGAGGTAGTGATGAGCAAGAAGAAAGGACCGAGGGACTAGCACTTAACTCCCTGGGGAGTTCCACTGTGAGAAAGAGAATGTCAAAACACTGCTGTGCCCCTCGACAGTCACTGTGTAAGGATGCTGGTGTTGGCCAAAAGAACTAGATTCAGCACACCCAATCAGCAATATCAGGGTGTAGATTTTTACTCAGATGTGTAGATTTTTACTCAGAGACAACTACATAAACTGCATTTCACAGACTATACAGGGAAGCAAGTCTTCCTACAGTAAGTCAACTCCTCACAGTGTAGGTGTGTACAACAAGGCAAATGAGGGCATCTGTAGCACAAATGTGAGAGATGGACTACACATGGCTAGAAGTGACGGAATAACAAAATGTGTGAATAAGAGCAGGATCTTGCAATAGAAAGAAAAAAAAATAGTAAAGTTAGAGGAGGGAGAAAAACCTCAGAGAGAAAGCAATGACAAACCCATCCAGGACAAGATAAAGCATAAGAGAAAGAGTAATCAACCCTCCACTGTTGAAGCTATGCTACTGGGTGTAAACCACACAGCTGAGCCAGACATTTGGGTGACCATGCTTGTGCTGTCCAATGGAGGGTCTGCTGTGCTGGGCTCTGACTGTGCTCCAGCCTGCATTTCATCTTCAGTAGAGCAACAGTCTGAAAGGTGGCCAAGGAAGAAGTGAGCTGTTGTCTAACAGGCACAATGGGGTGAAGGCACTAGCCTTTGGGATTAGTAATCTCATTTAGATTCCCACAGTCCTGTATTTTGATTAAAAAGAAGACAATCCAGTTATGTTGTCCACCTAGTTCTGCTATTTTGTGCAATTTACACAGGGATAATATAATGAAAACTGATGCTGTATTCTCCAGCAAATTTCTTGCTCATTAAAATTACATATTTGGGCAAGTGGAAATTATAGACTTCAGGTTTTTTTCTCTTATTCATGATTTATCTGTAAGTACACAGATAAATTAGGTAGTCACAGGACACCATCAGAGCTACCAGAAGCAGCTGTTCAGGAGAGTTTCCTAGTCTGGGCTAGAGAAGAAAAGAGTTGCAAAACTAGGTGATGAGAAGGGGAAATCCCACAAAATATCAAAGTTCCCAGCTAGCAGGAGGTTGCAAACAATAACTATTACTCTCTAAAAATTAACATTGCCTGATCACATATTGTGTCAGAAAGCTCTAAAGAATCATAACTATAGGCTTTGCTTTGTTAAAAATAGCTTGTCCCTGACTTTTTACTTTTTTCTCAAGCATTCCTGCAGTAACTACTGAAATCAATACAATTATATTCTGGGCACCTACCCTTTAGGAACTAACCTTGAAAGAAACATGAATACAGGTTATTTAAACATAAGAATTTTCCATCTTTCATACAATCACCTTGACAGGGATTTTATCATGTTGGTGGATACTGGAGATGTTTTTTTTTATTCAAACACTCAGGGAAAGATTCAGCCACACTGAGTCATCTCAGACAGTGGAAAAGGCACATTTTCTCCCAGTGCCCCATGAAAATCTTGTCTTGACAAACAACAACCAAAAAGAGTATTGTCCCCTAAATCTCTGTGGAAGCCTCTGTTTGCTACAAGTTGTATTTCATCAGACTGCTGGCTGAGAGTCAGCCATACCCTCTCCTGACCTCCTCATGTGCCTCCTGGCCAGTGTGACAGGGACAACGAGCTGTTTATGACCAGCTTTCCAGGCTGTCTGAGGGGAGCTGAGTTGGAGTTTAGGTGAATGGACACAAATAGCAGCTGCCTCACCTGGAGTCAATCCAAAAGGTGCACATCAGATGTACACATTGGGGATGCATGGGGGATACCCTGTGGAAGAGTGGATTGCAGAGCAACACACGTGTCAGTGCTCCATTGTCTCACCAGCATGTGTCAGCACAGAGACTTCCTAGGATGCCCTTCCCTCTGCACAAATGGCTGGAGAGAAATCTCCATGCTTTCTACTTTCCAGACCATTTAGAGACCCTTTGAGCAACTCATGCATTCATTGAGCAGCCAAAACAAATCTGTGCCTCTAAAACAGCTTTTACTCATATATGTCACCTTCTCCTTGATTCCTTTTCTCCCTGGTTCATCAGTTCTGCAGATTTCTTACAAGTGGACATGCAACTGGATTTGGAATAGAAATATACTTGGCAACTACACATCCTTCATAGTCACAAAACTGTCTTCTCCTGGACTATTACTTGGTCTCCTCAGGTCTCTGGGAAAAAAAAAAAAAAANGAATACCCCTGCAGGCAGATGACAAAGGAAGGACGATGCTTAGGAACAGAAAGTAACAGATGAAAGAAGAGACAATCAGAGACAGAAGAAATTTGATTCACTGAGTGGCATTTAAAGGAATGACCATTTCACTGGTCACCACCTGGTCACTTCCAGGTTTCTACCCATTCTCAAACCTGTGAGGTCAGTAGAAGTTATGTATGCATATAAGGACTAGAAGACTTGAAAGTCCTTGTTAGTTATCTGTTCAGATAACTAATCCAAAGAGAGAGATTATAGTATACAAAGAATAATGCTCATTGTAGAAGTTAATGGAAAACATTTCCTGAGGAAAAAAGAAGACAAGACGTTTACTTATGCATCTCTGGAGCTGTTGACTTGAAAACAAGAAACAGATTAATTTTATGCTGTAATAGTAAATACAAGTTTGCAGACATTTTATGATGGTTTGTATTGTGCCTATGTGTTGTCTTATCCACAGTACTCCACAATTCTCTGTTTAAAACTGATTGTACAGAATGGTCTGGTTCACCAAATAAAAGAGTAACATGCATCTTGTATGGAGACAGTGGATTTTAGTTTTTCAATAAGAGACTAAAAAGCTAAAGGCATTCTGATCCCCTGTTGAGGACAAAGCATTTTGGAAGGGCATTTTTTAAAGTAAAAGTCAACAATACTGTCAAAAACACTAAAGGAAACAAATATGCACAGAAGGAACAATGGCTAAAAAGAAAAAACTACCACTTTCCACATCATGTGTCTTCTAGACTTTCTATGCTGAGTTCAGGGATGCCATGACAGCCTCTGGTGTTGTATCTGAGATGGCTTCACAAGGCTCAGGAACCAGGGGAAATAAGGAAACAAGGGAAACTCTGGGAAACAAGGGTTACTGCCCAGATACGAGGAGCAGGATTCCTGCCTGTGGCAATGCCTCAATCTTGCCTCAGCAGTGCTGAACATGTAGTCAGCTCAGTGTACTGATTATCTGAAGGCTTTCTAATGCAATGACACAATATGGCTCAATCAGACTCTGTATTGCTCAAAAGAGTTCTGCACTTCTTCTGTATCATAAGGGTGTCTATAAACAGAGATGGGGAGAATCTAGTATCAATAGATGCTGCCTAAAATTTGGTTCAAGCTGTTTCCCAGCTACATTGATTTCCACCTCTCTGCTTTCTAATGTAAGAATCTAAGCCATGCTGGGCTTTGGATTAAAACCTCCCTACTAGCTAAGAATGAAACCCTTCTCTGACAGGTAACACAGGTGGACATTGATTGGCAAAGGCAGGTCAGACACCTTTCAGTGCCTGGAAAGCAGTCACAACATTCCTGATGCTAAATAAGACCCAGTAAATCCTGCTGTGGTGACACAGGACTGATTTCCCATTCTCACCCTTATAAACTGTCTACATGAGAATTAGTTATTCATACAAGAGGAGAACATTTGTGTCAACTGCCTGAACTGTGTGATGGAGCAGAGTCTGTCAAATATTTGATGTTCAGGTGTACAGTTGGAGATTTTTTTCCCCACAACTTTCTGCTCCCCAGAAGGAAGCAGACTTAGATTTTCACATAAGCTTTACCTATTCAATTTTTTTTAAGAATTCAGATCAGTTGGTTTGGTTTTTTTTTTTAATTTGAGATGATTGCAAACTGAAATTTCTCTCCGACAGAGGAATTTTCTACTCCTCCTGAATTCAGACCATTTATCTAAACAACAAAGTTCTGGTGAAATTTCTGCCTCTTAAAAAAAAATTAACATCTGAGTCTTTTTTCACTTTTGCATTGAAATAGAAAAAAGAAGATTTTTGTGAGAAAAAATTTAATTTTTTATAACATCAGATTTTAATCAACAATACAACTGGGCAATGATATCCACCTAAGGCACTGGAGGGCAGAAAAAAATGTGGCAATCAACACCCCTATGGAGATTAAATTAGATTTGCTCAAGAAAAAATATGACAATTTAGAAAAAAAATCTACTGAAAATTATACGCTTTAATCCAGCTTTAAACTTGCCCTCCTTAATTATAACCCAATATCTATTGATGGGTCTTTATTTAGTTAAAAGTAGGTAACTTTTATTGGGTTTGCATGGTAAGGTTTTGGTAGGAGGGAGTGGGGGGAGGCTACAGAGGGAGCTCCTGTGAGAAGTTGCTAAATGCTCCAGCTGCTTCAACAGAGCCAGTGCCAGCCAGCTCCAAGGGAGACCCACCACTGGCCAAGGTCAAGCCCATCAGTGCTAGCACCTTTGAAATATCATGGTTAAGAAGGAAGGGAAAAAAGTTAAGGAAAGGCAGAAGCAAATTGCAACCAGAGAACAGAGGATTGAGAATACATGAAAGCAACCACTCTGCAGACAACAAGGTGAGTGAAGAAGGAGAGGCAGGAGGTGCTCCAGGCCCCAGAGCTGAGATTCCTGCAGCCTCTGGTGCAGACCATGGTGAGACAGGATGTGCCCCTGCAGCCCAGGGGGGTTCATGATGGAACAGATATTCCCCTGCAGCCCCTGGAGCAGCTCCACACCAGAGCACGTGGGTGCCCAAAGGGGGCTGTGGCCCCATGGGAAGTCCACATTGCAGTAGGATCCTGGCAGGACCTGTGGAGAGAGGAGCCCATGCTGGAGCAGGTTTGCTGGAAGGACTTGTGATCCAACAGGGAACCCACACTGGAGCAGTTCATAAAGAACTGCAGCCCTGTGGGAAGGAGTCACTTGGGAGAAGTTCATGGAGGATTGTCTCCTGTGGGATAGACTCCATTCTGGAGCAGGGGAAGGATGTTAAGAGTCCTTCCCCTGAGAAGGAAGGAGCAACAGTGATGAACTGACTGTAACCCCCATTCTCATCCCTCTGTGCCTCTGGAGGGGAGAAGATAGAGAGCTTGGGAACAAAGTTAAGCCTGTATAAGGAGGGAGGAGTCGGGATAAGGGGTTTTTTTAAGATTTGGTTTTACTTCTCATTATCCTATTCTGATTTGCTTGGTAATAAATTGAGTTAATTTCCCCAAGGTGAGTCGGTTTCACCCACGAAAATAATTGGTGAGTGATCCCTCCCTGCCCTTATCTCAACCCAGGAGCCTTTTGTGGTACTTTTTCTCACCCATGTCTAAATGAGGAGGAGTGTGATGGAGCAGCTTTGGTGAGTATTTGATATCCAGCCAGTGTCAACCCATTACATAATGTAGAAAATAAAATTTACAATGAAAACATAGAAAGGTCAACAAAACTAGGTGAAAGAAATCCAACTGGTGATTGAAATTCACCCCAGATATGATGCTTATTTGTAGGTTTGACTACACGGGCAATAATTCTGACTTTTCAGAAACAGTCACTGCATGTCCAAACCTTCTTCTCTGTATTTCTGGGCCATGGATTCCCTGAGATGTTTGCCCTAATTTTTCTCCAAACCTACTTCCACAACAGTTTATTCAAGGTCCATGCTGGTGAAGTACAGAGCCATTTGTCTCCAGCTTCTCTCACAAAGCTGCACTGTGAGCCTCAAGTGGTGTGAAGTGTAAACATAAGGATACCAAGTAATTCTAAATTTAGGGAGATAGCCACCCTTGCAAGGTAAAGTGCAACAAGGCATTACACATGTCACAATTTCATGATGATAAAAACATTGCCATTTCAGAATATGAACTTTCAAATGACCCTTGAGGGAAGAATGGAAAACTGCTATGTTTGACTTGTCATCCCCTTTCTTCCCCCAAAGCACATTGGATGTTGGATCATGTTTGATTCAGCAAGGTTTACACCTACTGAACAGACTACATCATTTATTGTGGAGCTTACACATTTATTTATCTACAGAAGACACTTTGTGCTCTACAGGAAGAGGTATTTTTTGCTTTCTCAATGTATTTCATGTAGATGTGTTTGAGAGCATTTTCTGTGATCATCTTAGTATGTGTGTACAGATGAGCATGTTTTGTTCTGCCATGTGATTTCTTCCTCCTTTTATAGCCATTTTATATAAATAGCATTGAATGCTGACTAAAAACATGCACAAAAACATACTTCCTGTTTTAAAATCAGAGGTAAAAGACACTGCCTTATTAGAAAAGGAAGAAATACAGAAAATGAAGCATGTCCATTTAGAAGAGGGATCAGAACTGAATCTTATTTTCTAAGTAGCCAAGAAAACAAATCATATAAGAATTCAGACCTCTGACCACCTCTGAAGGGGAAAGCTAATGGAAACAGCACCTCACTGGGGACATTACTGCATATCATCACCTAACAGTGACCCTGAGGGAAATGAAACTGAAGAGAAATGGAGCTGGATGTGAGGGAGGTGGAACTGTTCTCATTTCTGAATGCAGCAGAAGAGTCTAATTGGATATACAGCACGGCAAAATGAATAAATACCAGAGGAAAAATATTTTCAAGCTTTGTAAAGGAATGACATGCAGATTGAGAGAAAAGCAAAGTCCTGTATTTATAGCCATTTTTGATAAATGCAGGATACATAATGACTTAGAAAAGGAAAATTTAGAGAAGCCCAGCAATTGCAGGGGCTGCACATTCAGCAAAGTATTATGCCTTGCAAGGAACAGGCCATGGAGAGCTGAGCATCCAAAATCCATTGAAAAGTTTCTACAGAAACCAAAATTTTGCAGATATACAAACATTTCAGACACCTTTTTTTCTTTTTTCTGACATGGTTGCTTTAATCCATCATTTTCCTGGGCATGAAGATTCTGCAGCCTGTGTAATACTGCTGGTACTCACACTGCTCTGTGTCACATAAGAAAGGTGCTCAGCTGTGAGGCTGGTACCTGTTTGCAAGCTGTCACACAGCCTCTGCCACCAAAGCCAGCTCTTGCCAGTACACTGCTGGTGCTGGTCAGCTGTGAAAGGAGAATAGGAGGAAGAGGAAGAAATGCAGTATGGTGTGGAAAGATTAGGAAGCTAATGATTGCCATCCTGGTGCTGGGAGAGCATTGATGAGCAGCTGAGGAGCAGGAGGTGGAATCAGGCATAGGTCTGGTACAAAGTCAGTGCTGGCAGCCACAAATTGCTGTCAGGAGCTCAGGCCAGAGCTAATGCCAAGAGCCTCAGCTGCCATCCCTGCCATCAGCAAGGGCTGCTGCAGCAAGCAGTACCCAAAGGAAGATCTGTTTGGAAACCCCTGCTTCATGTAATATGTATTTCCATTTGATGTTTCCAGGCTGTATTCAGGACCAAGTATTTTCATTGCAAAAGCACCAAAATTCTATAATGAAAAGCAAGTACTCTTTGATAGGTTTTGCAGTGCAAGCTTTAAATGCTATAAGTACCAGAGATTCTTTCCACTGAATTTAAATGCATCCTTATTTCTCCCTCTGGAGTCCTGGGCCACAGGTGGCCAAATGGCAGGGTGGACCCCTGCCTGCCTTCAGATGATGGCAGTGTACATGCTCCTGAGGCACCATGGGCAGCCCTGCTTGCAGTCACACAAGGAGGGACTGTGGAACTGCTGGGCTACCATGGCAGTTTTCCTCTCAAAATGTTTTTAGCTGCTTTGTAGCACAGGGGGCTTCATCTGTCTGCAGCACTGAGCTGCTCTGATTGTGCATGCACCTTAAAGCAGAACTTCTGCCTCTCAGTCTCAACAGCAAACTGTGCTAGTTGTGCTGCCAGTGAGGTCAGTGTGGCCAGACAGGCAATGTGTGGATTTGCATCCCTTCATTAGTCAGAAAAGATTTCTAAAAGATTATCTGGACCCATCTATTGCCCATATGACCATGGGCTACATCTTTGCATCTTATAATATGTCATAATAGGCTCTCACCCTAAAACTTCTGTTATTCACAGTGTTTTGAGCTCACACAGACAAGATGGGAAGGAAGTGCCACTTTTTTTCACCTTTGAAGCTTGCATCTCACAGCTGGACAAATCCATGATGCTCTCTCTACTGTCTGGTGCCTTCCCAGGCCATACAGAGCCTGAAGCTGGCACCTCTGTGGAATGGCAGAGTTGGCACACTGGTTTTGTATGTAGGTGGTAAAATGACTTCCTCCTTAGTCCTGTGTTAAGTGCTTGCTGAATGAGTTTGACTCTACAGACTCAAGGACAGCCAGCTCAGGTTGTTTCCTCCAACACTAATACGTAAACAAGTTACTCACTTGGTTTTTTTCAGTTAATGTTATTCAGAGAGAGTAAAATGCTGTAGAGCATTTATTCTGGTTCCAGTTGTGGAAATGGAGCATGTATAATTACCAATGTGGGTAGCAGTCCATCTCGTAGCCTTACTTATGCCAGTGAAGGATATTATCTCATTATGTCAGCTTAGCAGTCTTCTTTCCCTGGAATTCAAAATAAGCAAGGCTCATAAAGGAATGATAGAACAACTAATTATAAGGGACATTATTTTAAAAACTGAATAGTAGTCAAAATCCATTAATGGACTATTTTACATGATTAAACTACTTTCAAGAAAGTATCTAGGCTTTTTCAGCATAAACATTTCCACATTGAAAATGTAACTTGAACCTAATTCTATGGTCAGCTATTTTTTGAGTAAGTATAATATGTGCTTTCATTTACGACAGGGCAAAGATGAGTGAAATTTTTAACTTCATTATGTCTATCATCCAAAGTAATTTAGAAGATAATCCTGCTACATGGAGACTCTTCTGTACTACAATGCTAATAATGACTAATGTCTGGGAAAACAGAAAATAGAGCTGCTAGCAAGGACTTGTTTTAGCATATGTTTCAGGATTTCTATTTGAATAGAAAGTGCTGTTCTTATTCAAGGATAAGATACCTCTGGACATTCAGAAATTTGTTGGGTGCATTTTTTAGGTTACAACACAAAGAAGCTTCGGTTTTGCTTCCCAGCCCTTGGTCTTTCAACCCAACTGAACCTCAAGCTGAACTACTTTCTTTCCTTCTTACTGATCAACTCCAGGTAGAAAGGTTCTGCAAGACTGAGCCCATCTTTTGTTAAATCTGGGAAACCTTTCAATAAACCCTCAGTTGCAAGTGGAACTCTGCTACCCATCCCCTAGAAGTATGGGACCCAAAAAATCCTGCCAATGGATAACCAAAGGGAAGAGAGGTTGCTGCTGGGACACAACAAGGAAGATGTGGACCTCAGCTGGTTACAGTAAGAGCCAGCTCATTTAGGACCAGTTCTGTTCTTCACATAGCTGCAAGGGTGAGAGATTTCTTTCCAGTTTTGTCATTTCTTTTCTGGATTATTGGTTCTTCTTGGGACAAAGAAAACATGAAACATTTTGATGAACCCATTGCTTCACCTTCCTTGGGAAGAAAATCATCCTATATTTACACTGTGCAATTCATATGAACAAATGTATTTGGCAGAGCAAAAATTACAAAGTTTGAGCAAAGGTATGGGGTGCATGCAGTTGCAGAAAAACACAAATGCCCATTCATCCCAGAAGTAATTCAGTGCTGCAAATAGTTGTAACTCACTATTCCCCATTTCCATTTCTTGTATAAAATACAGGAACTCTGCTATGTATGACAATACAGGTGCCACTGGTTCTGGACTGAGCAAGCCACATACTTGCTTTTAGAGCACTCTTTGAAAGGTGGAATGTTACAGGGTAGTCCTGCTGATGGAACCTGATCTGGTCCAAGATGCCTGACCTATAGACTTAGAGATGATGGGAGCTGTTGTCAAAGTTGTCAGATTCCTGGCACAGGTCTCATGTCTCAAGAAGAGCATTTCCTGACATGTATGCCATGCATATATCCATCCCACTGTACAATAAACTTTTGAGACCTTATTTGCAGCAGGAAACATTTGGAAGACTGGCATTTGAACTGAACTAGCTGAAACTGGCAACTGAACCTTTTCCTGGCAAGAGGAATGCACCTCTTAAATCAGTACCCTGGGCCTTATACATATATCAGTAACTGGTTAACAAAACCCAGCCTCAAAAACAATGCTGCAGAGTGTAGAGCTTTGTTAGTGGGTTTGGTAGCAGGACCAATAAAGTTCATTGTTGAGTTTAGCTACGAATGGTGTCCTTTGTGCTGCAGCTTTTTACATCAGCTTTTAACTAGACCTACCAGTTGTACTAGCCAGACTGAGGGCATGATCTTCCCAGAGACATTGGTTCCCATGAAATGAAAAATGGGCTTCTGAAACATTTCTAGGTTTTCCCTTGGCCTTCTTAAATGGACTGCTTTGCTTAGGAGATTTCTGCGTCCTCTCTTCCAGGAAAGGAACAGAAGAAAATCAAGGCAGAGTGAACATTGATTGTCTTGTTGGTTGGTTGGTTGCTTGGTTGGTTGGTTGGGGTTTTTTAAGACTTGGGAAATGTTGATTTTTATGGCTCACATGACAGATAAACAAACCACCTACCACTCTGAGTGGGCAGTTGGGTCACTCTGGCCCTACCAGGCCAGCTCACTGATTCATGTCACCTCTACCTCCAAGGGCATCGGCCCTGGATGGCACTTCCATCTTCAGTTCCCACACTCAGAGAAGAGTGTGGGGCAATTGGGCTGCTCCTGCAGAGCAAGGGACTGAGAGCAGCCCTCATGGGATGGATTTGTGGGCTACAAGCTCAGAAGGTAGAAAGCTGCGGGGAAAGAGGCAGAGTCACTCCCAAAAGGCAGTTTTTGGAGTGAAAATCTTTTGTATATATGACCATCAACTAGCAAGAGCACAATTTGAAACTGTTTGACTGTGCTGCTGTAAAGCAAGCTCTTGGAAAAGGCACAAATTATTAAACAGTTCCTCTTGATCTGGGAACAGGCAAATTTCACATTCCTGGCAGGGGGAAGAATCTTGCTCAGAGGCAGAGCTACCTCTGTGGGAAGGTGTTGAGGATGAGCTGCAGCAAGAGTAAAAGAAGCTAATCCTTCCCCCTAGATTTGGAGAAAAGCACAGTGAAAACGGATGAATATCCATGAAATTACGTCCCAAAGGCAACTGAGCAAATTCCCGTTCTGTTTCCTCATTTATATGATTTTTTGCCTTGACTAGGGTGAAATTTCAGCAGCAACAGCAGCAAGTCTACGGGCCCAGGTGAGCGCCAGCCCTGGCGGCCCGGGCCCTGCGCTGCGCTTTCCCCGGCGGCCAGCGGAGGGAGGCTGCTGCGGGTCCCTCCGCCCCGGCCCTGCGCGGCGGGCAACGCCAGCAGCGCCCACCTTGCCCCGGTGGCCCCCGCCCGGATAAAAAACCAAGGGCACAATGGGACAGATGGCAGCTTCCTTCCGAATTAAAGCCGCTGGGGAAGCTCAGGTCAAGCCGCAGACGAGGGAGTAGAGGAGAGGCAGAAAAGAATTTGGGGGCAATAACCAGAGCACTCGGTGACTCCGAAATCAGTGACAGCAGGGTATCCGCGGACGGATCCGCCTGAAGCCGCGCGGTTTGCGCGGGGTCCCGGGCTGCCGCGGTCAAATACCGGATGCGTCGGCCCTCGGCTGGGTGGCCCTGCTGGGCACCCAAGGGCAAGGAGGAAGGGCCGGGGTTCCTATCAGCCCTCTTGTAACTTGCCCTCGAGTTTTGCTATGATAACAAAAGCAAAACAAACCATTCCATTCTCCCCGGCACGAAAATAAAGCTCGGGCACCAGACGGGCTCGTCGAAAGGACTCCATTGACGTTTTTAAATGTGATATCTTTGCAACCTCTAGCCCTTCCCCGAGCCAGCGGGGAGCCACCCGTATCCCTGGAAGCGAGAGGTATGGGGGAACAAAAGGCAAACTCCGAAGTGACATTGAAAATAAAGGGAGCTTTGGTTACCCCCCGGGTAAGGTCGAGGGGGAAAGGTCGCCTGTCCACCAGCGCGCACACTCCCGGCGGGCGCGGGGCAGCGCCCCGGGCTCGGCCCCGTGCTCCGTCCGCGCAGCC
>WBNO01000042.1:171828-193493 GCA_013400575.1 Peucedramus taeniatus
CCCTTTCCCCCCCCCCCCCCTTTTTTTTTTCTTCTTGGTGGAAAAACAGCCCGGGATGTTGTCAGACCCCGGAAGGCCCCTGCCCCTCCCAGGGCCCAGACCCTATTCCCAAAGGAGAGCTGCGCCAGAGGGTTAACGGGATACAGGATCAGTCCTCAGCGTGCAAACAGGACAAGCAAACGCGTGGGATTCACGAACTCGAGACCGAAGGAATCGAGTCCAAATTCATTAGCCCGATTATTTTTTGGGGGACGAGGGTGGGGGCGGGGGGCACCTCAGCGACTTCTTGCTAGAGAAAGCAAACTATTCCGGGACTAGAAATTCAAATGCCAAAGGCACGGAGGAGAAAGAAGGTAAAAGTCTAACGCCATTAGAAAAAAAATAAAATAGCGAAGCACCTGCTGTCAGAATAGAACGTGAGTCCGATTTAAAGTGTCCAGTTTTAATACCTTGTAAGAAAAAAAAGAAAAAGAAAGATAATTTCTACCAGGTTTTCCTATGTACTTGTATTTTAAGGGAAGTACAGTCACCTTATTTATAATCAAAATAAAAAGATAGTTTATTGTGTACAACATGTAGTTTGAATTAACTTTCTTTATCAGGCTGTGTTTAATTTTCTACATTTCCATATATTTAATTTCCTACGTATCCGACCCCACACGCCCGCGCAGGGCGGCGCAGGTTCCCCTGCGCAGCCCACCCCGCTGCTCAGGCGGAGGTCAGCCCCAGGCTGCGGCTCGCTGCAACGCGCACGGGCTTCGCTTGGTTGGTTGGGCTGCTGCTTTTCGTCTCGCATTGGTTTTCTAAGGGGGGGGGTTTGTTTGTTTGCTTGTTTGTTTGTTGGGGGTTATTTTGTGCAGCCATTTGGGAAGTTTGTGAAGAAGGAGATGAGGAGGAAGCGCGCGCGCGCACGTGGGTGGGTGCGCGCCGGGCTAAGGCACAGAAGGTAAATATCACTGGCAATGCGAGGCGCTGGGAAGTTAACTTTTCTGTAAATATATAAAGCATATGAAGCTAAACAGCTCGTATCTGACGAGTCCGAAATCCCTGTAATTCTCTATTTTTCAGGTCCCAAATATTCCTTTTGTGAGTGTAGCAAAATAAGAAGTATCCCCCCTCTAAAAGACCTTGTAGCGTGTTTTGCTTTGCATCTGCTGCTCGGTTTCGTTGTTTTTCCCAAATCCATAGGAAGCGATCGCAGTCATTGAAACACCTCTGAATTACAGAGGTGTTACGAAATAATCATATTTTTGAAGTGAAAGAAAACAGGTTGCCTGGGATGGATGGAAACAGCCCAACTTCCAGTTTAAGTAGCAGCTTTTGAAAGCTCCAGTTCTTTATTTATACAAGATAGCCGCTGTTAGTCGGATACCAAGTGCTAGTCTAGATGGAGAAAAAGGGAAGTACACGGAAGAAAAAAAAAGTATCGGATTCTTTCTGACCCCCTCCCCCTTATTTCTAACTGGAGGACATCACGTGTGTCAACAGGAATTTCGAGACCTTTCATTCTTTAGGTTATGTCCTGATTTATACAGTGACATTCTTAACTAACCCAGAGATTATTCAATTTTTTTTTTTCTTCTTCTTCTACGCAGAATATTCATTTCAGATCTATAGCATCGTGTTAAGCATGGCGGGGGGATGGGAGGGGGGGGCGGCAGAGTGTCTGGAGCTTGGTGTTGTTATTTCTGCTAAAAGAAGAAAGTGTTGGGGATTCCTGGTCCGTGGTGCAGACCTGCCAGCTTCCGCTGAGGAAGCGAGAGCAGGGTTAACTTGAAGGATTTTTTCAAAATTAGGGTTAGTTTCTCCCGGAGTTTATATGCAAGACCGAGGGGAAAGTGCTCCAGTTAAGTCGCATATTAATACGCAATTAATGTGCGTTCTTTCAAACCTAGGAACGCTCAAAAGTGAGTAGCACCGAAAGGCATTAATACAGCCGAGAAATATTACAGCCCCCTCCCCCGAATATTGGAGTTAGCATGTTTGATAGAGATCCAGTCAGTGACTTTTCATTATAGACTTCGGGGGAAATAAAGTAATTTTATTGTGTCTCGACAACCTCATAAACACATATTTGGTGGTGGGTGTAATTACTGTAATGGATTATTATGTACACTGACTTATCTTTCTTAAACTAGATTTAGTTTCGATTAAATAAACTCGTTTCCACTTTGTCTGATGTCGGCTTAGTTTAAAGTCTGTTTACTTGTTCCACAGAAAGGTGAATTCATCTCTTTATTAAGCACTAGAGACCGAGCAAACACAGTTCAAACTGTATTTACATATCAATCAGGAGAAATGCAAACAAACTGCTCTTTAACAATTTTTATAGAGTTTTTTTATGACATTGTAATACTGCCTTTTATCATTTTTTTTTTAGTAAACCAGTTATGCCTTGATTAGGATGAAGATATTTGAAGGGAGGGGTCTAAACACAGTTTAGTTTCCAGTCTCCCTCGAGAACACTCGTGAGAACTTAGTTACTGTATAGCTTTTAAGAATTGAAATTAAAATATGTTCCTCCGTCTAAACTCCTGCTTCTTCCAATATGCTGGTTTCCAGTCTCCCGGTAATCAATGCAGAACTTGGATAATGGGATGGCAAAGGGGAGGGGCAGCATGATTCAAATCTGAAATGATGGAAGAGATGCACGTTTCCCAATATAACTGCTTTATCCGCGCTAGACCATGGGCACCCCGTATTTTGAGAGATAAAAGGATCTAGTGAAGAATGGCTATTCCCTCCCACTCCCCCACTGCCTGGCACTGCTAGTAAGAGTAGGAGAATCACGGAGGGCATTTTTTCCTGCTGTAAATAGGAATTCATTCTTAAGTTCCATGAAGTGTGCGTGAAGTGGCACAGCAGGCTGTGGGGAAAAAAAAAAAAAAAGAAAAAACAACAAAACAACCCCAAACTAAACCCCAAACGAAGCACAAACCCAAAACAAAACAAAAAAGAATCCCAAACCCTAACAAAACAACATCACTCCATCACTCCTACGGCCACAACTTTTACAATAGCAAAAGTATTTTTCATATGGGCTGCTTAATATCAAAACGGGCTGTGGGTTATTGGTTTTTTTGTTTGTTTCACAGCAGTCTGCTAGCGAAAGGGATGCTCGGGAGGAAGGGCTCGGGGGAGCCAGGGGCGGCAGGGCTTGCCCCGGGCTCTGCTGTGGTCCCGGTAGCAGCGGACGGGCGCGGAGCGGTGTCGCTGCACCTACGGAGCGGCAAGGGATGACGAGCTGATCTAAAAGTACACTGCCTGCATCTCGGTTCAAAAGGCAGTGCAGGGCCTTAAGACGGTGTTGAAAGTGCAGATCCCAAACAATGTAATCTGAGACAGCTCTGAGATGACACCAAGAGAAGTTGCTACGGCTGGGAGGGGAGGGAAAAAAAAGTATTTTCGGAGTTTTGTAGCGCAGCGCAGGTAAAGGGGCCTCGCCGGGAAGGCAGCCCCCGTTCAACTTTTCGTGACCGCTGCCTTTAGCCTGTACAAAGGGGATCTAGAGTTAAAGACTGAGTGACTTCTGAAGAATTTAAGTCCTTTCATAGCCGTGTCGGGAGCAAAGCTGAGAATTTTTTTCTCTGTCTGACCCGCTGTTCCTCTCATGATCCCCATCAGGGGGGAAAAAGCCCCTCAAAACTCTAAGTTAATGATAATACTGTTTATATGTATCAAATGTGTACAGACATCTGACCCAGTGCGGCTGCTCCTATGAGGTAGAGAGACGACTGTCCCTGGCAAAATGGTGAATAATATGAAATTACTTTTTTTCTCCCCCCTCTCTTTTCTGGCTGCAAGCACATTAGGGAGCAGGTAAGGTCAAAGTTTTCTATATCCTATGTCTTTCTCTCAAAGGCTTCTGGCCGGCGTTATGAATAAGATGGTGTATAAGATGTATTGATGTAAAAAGAAACTGAAATTAGTTTTGAAGCTTAAAACAACTTCTGACACAGAAAAAATCTTGGGAAACCTATAAATGAAAATGCAAAATATGACGTTTAATCTTCAATGTAAAGGCTTTTGTTAGAGGGAAGGTGAAGAGGGAAATCGGTTGGGTTTTTTTTTACCATGACACAAATTGAGAAGAAAACGCATTTACAAATGGCCGAATGTATTACTTCCGAAAGACGGTGTAAATCTACTGTCCTGAGCTGGCGTATAGAAACTGAAAGAGGTTGAAAATGTATATTCTAAAAATATTTACCAAGATACTTAAGTCTGTTTTGACTGGCTGGCTCCATATCTCATGGTAACATCTATATCTGAATAAGATGACAACTTTTTCTCAAAAACATTTTTATTCACTAAACACAGCGGGACTTTCGGAGTAATTTTAAATTACTTTGTAGGTTGTGCTTCTTTAGCAAGTGAATTGACATGGCAGGTTTTAGTGAGCGTACATGACTTATTGAATTGATTCAATGAGAACTCCCCATATCATTCTGAGTAGCGCTTCATCAATACAGGGGTTCCTTAAAGTGTAAGGAGTAAACGAAAAGAATAAAGCGCATGTTCACGAGGTGGGTTGGTTTACGGGGTTTTTGGGAAGGAAAGGGGGCTTTGTTTGTTTGGGTTTGTGATTGGGGGTTTTTTTGGTGGGTTTTTGTTTTTCTTTTTTTTTTTTCCTTTTTGGATAAAAGGATAGTTGCATTGCTTAGAAAACTGAACAAAGTAAGAGATTGCCACTTTCATTTGTTCTGGTGGATTTCACCGGAGTTCTTCTCGATCAAGCATATTTGGGCAAGTAATAACGTGCTAGAAGGCGACAAACTTAAAAACACCTGGGATCGTGAGAGGAGCAGACTTTTTTTGCTTCACATCAAAGGTGTTACTGAAGTGGCTGAATAATTTCAGCGTGTTACTGACCTAATAATGTGACTCTAGGACACAATTTTTTCGAAGTTCCTCTCCTTGCCTTTGTTAGTTAAACTTTTTGTTTTCAGTGCTGCTGCTTCTCAGAGAAGCTCTTAAAATATTGTCTTTAACTCCACCACCTTCTTGGTTTCTGCTTTTGCTCTTGCACTGGGTGTTACTTAACTGCTGCGAAATAGGGTGCTCGGAGCTCGTCCTCTGCACCTCTATCTGCATTAGCTCACTTCAGAGAGAAAAAAAAATATGGATGGCCGATGCGGAGCGCTTAGTCTACACGTGTGCGTCTGTACAGGCATTATATCTATAGATGTGTACGTCTGATAAGTGTATCTAGGAGCTGATGTGCACGGCAATAACTGTGGAGTCGAGGGAGCAGAGGCAGGCAGGAAAACTATTACTTTGAAGAAGCACTGCCCGCCGGCCTGTGTCTCCCTTCCGCTGTTAATTTTACAGCGCGGAGACCCTCCCGCAACTTTCCGCCTCGGCCCACGGGGGCTGCCCCGCCGGTGGGAGCGGAGCCGCAGCGCCTGAGCCGGGCCGGCTTCTCCCGAGCTCCGCCGCGGGTCCTCCCTGCCCGCGCCGCCTGCCAAGAATGCCCAGCACGGCCACAGCTGCCGCCGGTGCTCAGGTCTCGGTGCCCCGTCGAGGGGAACGGGGTCGATCCTGCCCTTTGCCAGTGGGCTCTGCAGCCCGGCCGCGGGGTCCCTTGCGTGCCGAGGACAGGCTCTCACACAGCCCGAGGCTTTGCTGCCCTCGGGAATCGGCTGCAGCCCAGCGGGGTTCCTCTCCCGGGGGCTACAGCCAGTCGAGAGCAGCGATTGTCTCCCTCTGTATTCTCTTAATGCCGACTATGGCAGGCGCTGCCTGCACTGCCAGGCTGCCAGGCTGCAGGTGCTGTCGGGCAGACCCAGCTGTGCGCACCCACCGCCCCTCTCGTCCTTGGCACTGGGGCGATGCCCAGGCGGGAGGGCTGCAAACGTCGGGCCAGGAACCCCTTTGACTTTCGTCCAAGCGCTGCTCCCAAACGCCCTGACAAGGTGTTGACCGCCTATGGCGCCTTGCCATAGCTAGGGCGAGTGGCGTGGGGCTCGGGGACCCGTCACTGCAACACACACCACACTTGCCTAGCGGGGTAAATGGCAGGGAAGTGCGTGGCACCTCCACGGTAACCCAAAAAAGATCGAAGAAGGGATGCGGCGGACGAATTTACGTCTTCGCAAAGGTACTGTGCGAGTGCGGCAAGGACGGAGGATAGGTCCCAGTACTGTCATCTTCTGCGCTGCCAGGAGTTTCCCGTGGCAGCCACTTTCGAGGGACTCTGCTGGGTGGTACCGGGCCGCCGCTGCCTTCGCGGTGCTCGACGGATGGGCGGCCCCGACCCCGGTCTGCCCGGCCAGCCCGGCCGCGGGGGCTCCCCGCGCTCCGCCAGGCACGCAGGACTGGGCACCCCCACCCCATCCCAGCTCGGGTTTCGTTTGGTTGGTTTAGGTGGGGGAAAGAAACTGCCGAGGGAACACCTGAGAAAGTTTGGGCGAGCAGAGGCAGGACGACGGTGGGTGGGAGCCGGGCAGCGCGGACGTGCAGGGCTGCTCCCCTCCCCCCTCGGGGGGCGCGGCGGGGGAACCCCTCTTCCGGCCACCGATTTTTCTCCCCAGGGTGAGGGAAGCTGTCCGCTTCCTGCTCGGTCCAGATGCCCCATTTTCTCTCATCGCTTTTTAATTACTTTTTGGAATTCGAACGGATAGTCTTCGGAAGATATGACAGGGTTTCAAGCTCTCATTACATATCAATAGGCGAGACCTTTGCATGGAGGTTGTCCCCATTCTTCAGTGTGTGAGCAATAAGCAATAGCTATTGCTCCCTGGCTCTGACTTTTCCATGGACACACACACATACACAGTCTGCTTGTCTTTAAATAGTGGCTCACGAGGCGGAACCCAGAGCTGGGAGCCGTGCTGTCCTGTGGGGCTCGGGAGGGTGCTGGTGGATCGTGTATTTTGTGCTCGGTGTCACGGGGAGGCTGTGAGTGGCGGTGGCAGTGGCGAGGCGCTGGAGCTGCGCTGCCGTGGGGAGGCCGGGCGTGTTCTTGTCGTGGAAGTCTGGGCACGGCGTGGGCTGTGCACAGAGTAGGCTCCGCGGTGGTGGCTCTGTGTGTGTGTGTGTGTGTGTGTGTGTGCGCGCCCAGGGGAGTGTATGCGTGTGTGTGTGTGTTTGTGTCAGTGCATCGCCTTTCCACAATGGTAGCGTAATTATCTAGCTGAAACATTCACAAATGGCAAAAAGTTGCAAAATAGATCGACCTCCCTGAGATGAGAAGGAGCCAGTTGCAGAGCTGTGCAACCATCACGGTTTTTTCAATACATTTTATACAAGAGGATCTAGCGAGTGATTCCGATTCAATACACATAATCAGTTTGGAAGTCCTATTTCCATTTGAAAACAGGCCTATTTGCAATCATGAGGGCCGGACACACTATAAGATACAGGACGCATTCAGAGTAGGTGGTAGGTGAGAGAATCTACAGACAAGCACCAAATGTTTTCTTCCTGCTGCAGACCATTTTTTTTTACTCGATGGTATCAATCAAGACGTATTTTTTATCTATTTTTTTAAATACATCCCTTAATTGCTTTAGAAAGCAAGGTTTTGACCTACAGAGAGAGTCCCGGTGGAAAACACACACACACACACACACACACACACACACACACACACACACACACACGAAACAAAAGCTCACCAAGTAAAAATGGTGATTGGAAAAGCCTGTTGATTGTCCTATCAATCGCTTAGGGTTAACAGTCGTTTAATCAAAAATTCACCGGGTAAATGATCCTTAGGAAATGGTAATTTATTTTTTAAAATAAGGCCCAAAGGAGGGACAGGTGCAGGGGGTTTTAAGAGGAGCTGCCACCCGCCGAGCCCAGAGCCCGGTACCGAAGCCGGTTCTACTCCGGAGGAGCCCCATCCGCCGGGGCCGGGACCCAGGGCAGCGCACGCACCCGCCCGCGGATGCCCAACCGAGACTCGCCGCGGTCCTGGCCCTCGAGAGCCGCGACCTGTCCTGCTGAGAGGGTGGGGAAAAGGATGCACAAAAGTCAGACCGCAAAGCTTTGGGGGTGATATGGCACCAGGGAGGGCAGACCCTCTCTCTCGCTTCGTCCCCCCACCCCTCCCGCAGCCATCCCTATTCCAAGCAGGCACCGCACTTCCCCGCCTCTTCTTGCTCTAGAGCATTTTTTCTTATTCTTCAAGTACCCGAAGCCCGGAGAAAGCCAGGAGGCCTGCGCGTCCTCCACCATAATTATCCTGCCGATAGAAACGGGCATGGAAGCCGAAGCTCGCCTGTGGATACCCAAAGGCGGAATACAGGCGCTCCCAGCCCCGCGCACAGTGAATTAATTGGCATTTCCCATTTCCCTCATTTACGTGTTTTTGCGGCGGCGCGCACCGCAGACAGCGCGCCGGATTTGCAGGCAGCGGCCCGGCCCGGCCCGACCCTTCGCCCTGTTCTCTGTTTGGATTTTGAAGGCAGACACTTGTTTCTCATACTTAAATAGCGTTCCCGTCCCAGTCACAGCAGTCCTGCTTTT
Source organism: Peucedramus taeniatus (assembly GCA_013400575.1). NCBI lineage: Eukaryota > Metazoa > Chordata > Aves > Passeriformes > Fringillidae > Peucedramus > Peucedramus taeniatus. The sequence goes on from WBNO01000042.1 coordinate 180,301, forward strand.
CTGGGCTCCCACCCTCCGCCACACTGTTTTATTCTCTTCCACTTTAAAAGACCAAATCAGCTGTCGGGAAGGGCGGGGGGGCGGATATGGTAAATAAATAAATATTTAAATAAATAAGGCAATGTCGTAGAAATCTGAATTAGCCCTACAAGAGGCACAAACTGTTATTACTGACTTGCAAGCCACGCACACACTGACGAGGATGACAGGTGGATTTGTGCAGAGCACCGGGCTCGTCCCGAGGCGCGGCGGGCCCGGCACTCTCCCGCTGGCGGGATCCGCGGGAGGGGCAGCTCCGGACAGAGCTCCGGGACCCGCTGCTCACCCAGCCCCTTCTCACTCCGTTCCCCGCAACCTGCAGCCCCTCCTTCTTCCGTGCAATAAAGAGCCGGGAAACTTCTCTCCTCTGGGATTTTTACTTTGCTTACCCCAGGCCGCCAAGGAAGACCCACATTCCTCCCTCCGCGCCAGCTCTTTAGGTCTGAGCCCTAATTAGGACTCGGGCCAGACAGCCCGGCAAGGGGCCGGGTGCTGGAGGCCCCGAACGGCTCCGCTCGGTGCTTTGAAGAGCGTTCTCCCGGGCCCGAGGTTTCACAGTGACAAACCTGTTCAGTTCTGTCCCTCTTCCAAAAAAAAGGCTGGGCACTGATCACTCGTGGGACCCTTCCCATGACCAGCCGAGCAACGGGGACAGGGAGCTCCTCCGGGCTGGCTTCACGTTCATTACAGAAATTTGGTCGCGGGGGAAAGCTGCTGGCCATTTTCTGGGCGGAAGGGGCCCTCGGAGCCGGCGAGCGAGGGGCCCGCGGGGCTCCGAGCTCCGCGCCGCTCGGCGGGGATTACCACTCGCTGTGCCCCAGCAGGGCTTCGCCGTCGCCGCTGTTTCCAAGGGAGAGCTGCTTTCCCCTTGCCCAGTGGCTGGAGCTGATTCAGCCACGAAGACCAGGGTGTGGGGAAGTGGGTATGGAGTGCGAAAAAGGAGACAGAAAAAAGGACCAACTCGTCTTAGGAAAAGTTACTTCCCAACACAAACACCGATGGTTTTATTCATGCGACTTGTCCCACCAAAATATATGTGATAATCATGGGGAGCCAGGAGTAGATTTTGTCTCCACGTGTTTTTCTCCTCTCCTCAAGACACCCAGTTGAATCGCGCCGAATTTCTTGTCACCTGGGAAAAAAAATTCCAGGGCTCTCAGCGGAACAGGGAGTCCCATCCGATTTCCTTTCTTACATAATTCCTAAAGAACAGTCTTGTTCTTTGTGTGTGTGTGTGTGTGCGCGACCAAGATGCAGGGATATATCGGGGGTCAAAACTTTATCCACATCGGTAACAGCCCCGAACTACAAAGACACGTTACCCCCGGAAGCATAGCGTGTTTTCAGTCTCTTACTCCAGTTGTAATTTAAGAACTACTCCCACCCCCACGTCCACCACGCTTCAGCAAAAGGAATAGGCGAACGTTTTAGGAACAGAAGTGACCTAAAAATTAGTAGTGCTACAAGTGTATGTGTGTGTCCCGTGTTAACGCAGACCTTCTCCAAAATCATGGTGTATGCATATACACTAAGGTGTGCATAAATGCATCTTGCATAAATGCAAGAGTGTGTTCGTGTAGAAAAACGTTTATTTTCGTGTTGAGTTATTCAAAAGTACAATAGAGAGCCGCACTAGATCAGGGTGAGATTTGCCGGGAGATAGGGTTAATTCAGTGTACAGAGAGCTATGAGGGGAAAAAAAGGTCATTAAACCCAAAACTTATCAGAGGATCATAGAAAAGGCTGTCTATGTCTGTGTATCGCTTGCCAAAGCGCAGACAAAATTTTTATTCTTCTTTATTTGCATATTCGTTTGATTTAAATATCCACTCCTGGACAGTGGTCAAACTATCGATGGGACAGAGATATTCCAAGGTATTTTGAAAAGATACCAACCGTTGTTTTAAGGTCCCTGCATAGGTTTTTAAATGAGGGAGCCGGGAAGAAATTAAAAAAAAAAAAAAAAAAAAGGCAAAAAGGCACTCGTCCAAATGACTAACATTAAATTAAAAAAATCTGTTGCTAATATTTCAAAGAACAAAGCGATGGATAATTCTTATGGTCAATGAATACAAACTAAATGCCGAAGCATCTTCAGGAATAAAAGAGAGCAGATGATGGATTTCATTAAATATTTCACATTAAAAAAATTATACCTTTTATATGTACTTGTCCTTAACCTTTAAAAGGAACTGCTGTAAATACAAGATCCGTACTTTCTCTAATAGATTTTAGTAGGAGCTGGTGACAGAGAACTGATTTCTTTTCTATTAGGCTTTAGTACATCTTTGTTGAAGGCCTGCAGAATGACCAGGGATTAGATTTGCATCTCTTAGACTCCCTGTGTGGTCTTTGTAAGAAGCTTGTAACTGTTAAAAATGACTTGTTAGGAAGCGTGTGGGCTCTCATCTCTTTGCTTTTGACAGAATGATTGTGAAATTCAGATTGTTCTTATAGGCTTTAGCCTGCAGATTCCACCTGAGCCTTAAGCAATTAGAGCTTAATCTCAGTGCAATCATATTTGAGTTAGAATTTATTGCACTTTGTTTACTTCAATTAAAGAGCTACAGAATATTTCGGAGCAGTTTTAAGTGATATTCTCCAGGCAATAGTTAATTTTTTCAACGCCTGAATGTTATCCTTACCGCCCCATCGCTCGGCGGTTTGGAGTGCAAAGCACTCTTCGGGTTTCCCGGGCGAAAATGAATAGGAAACAGCAGGAAAGAAAAAACAAGCTGAAATTCCTTGCGACGCGGAGGGGAGAAGATGCCTGCTGCATCCCTTTCTTCTAGCAGCGGGTGGGAGTAGTGGCTTGCCCCCGGGCCGGACCCCTCTGCCTACGAACGGGAAAACCTCGGGGCGGGAGGAGGGGAGAGCCATCCCCGGGATCGGGCCCAGGGCTCGTTGGCTCTAAAGCGGTCGCGGCCGTGGCTGTGGGCGTTTGCGGAGCGTGGGCTGGGTGGGTTGCCGAGGGGAGTCTCCCGCTGCGCACCCCCGCCCCGCCGTGGCAGCGCGCTGGCACGGACAGCGGCGGGCAGCCCGAGCGCATCCCCCTGCAGCGCGGCTTCCCCGGAGCGCCCCAGCAAAGCGACACCTAACCACGCCACCTGCCTGCCGCTGCCCCAGACTTTTACTGTCGGGCTATACACTGGTGAAACCGCAAAAATACACACTCAGAGGGATGATTTTGCTCGCTCGTATGGCAAGTTTCTATTTGTGTTCAGGTTTCATATGGACAGCCCGAGAGGGATGCTTTTACTACTGACATTCACATAATTACAGTTTTCAAGTGCCATCCTCTTATTCCTTTCTTCTTTCTTTTTTCCTCTTTTCTTCCCACACCCCCCCCAACCCCCCAATCATTAGGGCTTATTGAAAAGTCTTTATCAAATCTCTGTGAATTAAACTCAAAAATTTTTAAAAGGCTTTAAAATTTGAGGTTATTCTGTTTAAAATCTGGGGACATTTTTTTTTCTCCCCGTGTGAGAGAAATATTTGCCGTGGGCATACTGTCAGGGCCCGATCCTTTTCCTGCTGAAGTTACGATGAGAGACCTCCTCCAGCTCTTAGCAGAATAGGATCAAGCCCTTCCATGCTAATAGAGGTTTAATAGCATCAGCACATGCCCAACAACCACCATTATAACCTTGACCCGGTCAGGTGCAATGATATTGCTCCTCCTAAATTTATCCTGCATTTCCTTGGTGACAGCAAACAGCTCTTTATCACCTCTTGCAACCCACAATAACCCACAGGCAGTGATACCAATAACTCACTGCTCTTTTGTTATCCTTTTCCCTAGGAAGTCTAATAAGTCATAATAGTAACAAACAATCACAATATCTGCATCTTTTAGCCCCATCAACCTGTACTGCTCAGAATGTTTCAGCCTGATGGTGACTGCTGAATTCAAACTGTCATCTTTCTAAAAATGAGTGAGTTACCCTCTGAGTAGCCTTTGCTGTGATGGTGAGTGTGGAATAAGTGCTGGAGTGCAAGAGTTCCCATATGTACTCTGTTCCATAGCTGTGCTGCTAGGCTTGCTCCATTTGCCCTGAAAATTTCTTTACAGGGAGCATTGGGGTAGTCTGGCATTATCACTTTAAAAACTTTGTTTCAGGGTTGTTGGAGGGATATCCTGACCTTTCTTTCTTGCAGGATTATTTTTAAACCTCAAATTTTTACTACTTCCTTGGACCTGCCATTATTTAGTTTGTCTTTTGCTTTCAGTCCAATAGCCACAGGCACAATTTTGCCAAACAAAACTTGATACTTACTTGAAAGGATCTATATATATTTTTTCATAATAAAGTGCTCTTCAGACCTTTCCTATAATGTGGAGATACATTTACCAAATAATCAGTGCTCTAAGAAAATAAAATAGTAGAATCCAACAATACTCTCTGCAGATTGTAGGATGGTCCAAACCAACTGATTTTTGTGCTTAAAAAATTATTCTTATTAAGATGGTGTCATGCAGGCAAAAATATTTTCTTCCTGAAACAATGGGCAACTCTTGCCTTGAAAGATTGTTAAACAGATGAAAGCAACTATGGCCACAGCTTAATCTGTTTTACTTTAGGCTTGAACAGAGATGAACTAGTTCAAATGACAAGACTTTTTCGGGTATCAGTCCAAGAGTAACCCCGTATCTCTGCTGCCCCTCCTCTTCCCTCTGCTTGCAACACCTGTGACTGTGTGCGTGTGGCTTATTCACAGAAGGCAGAAAGATCTGGACTTAAGGCAAAGTAAATAGAGCAAAGGTTCTACTTTGACAAAAGAAACTGGCAGCTTCAGTACTATACTTCCTTGAGACGCAACCAAGAACTAGAGAAGCAATAAAGGAGAGACTAAAGCTAGGAGGTAGAGCTGACACTTTTCTCAACATGCATGTATTGAAAAATGCTTATAGAAAAGGAAAACACCCGGGAGAACCAAGCATTTTCCTCTAGCATTATCTCACACAGGATTAGGATAATGAGAGAGGCTGCTGTAAGAATGGAGAGCAAGCATGAAGAAACAAGTCAGAGCAATGCTACCATGTACAAAGCTCTGCAAAACCAGCATGGCATCCTGTTCTCCAAAAGACTCCAGATTTTATTAGAATTGGGAGGCAGCTGATCAGATTGTATGCAAGTGAGCTCAGTTCAGTCTATTTGGCTGATTTTGACACTTCACTGAGGAAGAACAGGTTTTACAACACAGTAACACAGAAAAGTTATGTGCTGAAATCGAGGAGGGAGCAAAGGGGTCTTAAGTGATAAGTCTCTGAATTATGCTAAGAGGCATACCAGCAGGCTCTTTTGGTATGGAAAGTGAAATATGACCTGCTACCAACAACTTCCTAGGATGTGGAGGAAGTCTTTCCAACTAGAGAAAGGGTGGACCCGGTGCAATCAAAAACAGATCTGTAGAAAAGTTTGAGAAAGGCCTTCAAAACATGCAGAAGTGGCCTTGTTTTCCTTGTGCTGAAATTAATGGAGAAGCTTTATTTGCTTCTAAAGATATAATTATGTTATTCCTTTAGTGAGTATTTTTGGGAAGCTCAGAGGTGAGAAGAGATTTGACTGCTACAGAAGCCAGTAACAGCCAGTCAAAAAGCCTCAACACAGCTGCACACAGAACACTACTTTTTTATGGAGTTGGTTTTTTTAAATTTTGTTTTATTCTGAAGTCCTCTGTGTTACAGGTATATTTAAGTTAAGAAGCAAAATTGTGAGTTTTTCCTGCTCCTTTTTTTTTTTTTTTTTTGTCTGTAGAAAGGAAGACCTCAGTGATAAAAGCATTTCAGCATTTTTTCCTGTTTCTCTTATTTAACCATTTAGTTAAGCAAAACACAGATGTCAAGACTGCTTTGTAAGACATAAGCTACAGGACAAACATGTCCTCTAGCAATATAAATAATGGAAACACATCATTTGTAACTCTTGACTTTTCAATACACAATCTATGCATTCTTTATTGCTGATTATTTGAAGATAATGTGCCCAGAGCAATGAAATGGGTCTATTTTTCACATTTTTGAGTAGAAAAAATATGCCTTGGTCACAATCTGAATTTTGTTAAGACCTGTGAGAGGTAGATGTCTCTAAAGAGGGCAACAGATTTCAAAAATGTCTTTGCAGTCACATTCTTTCTGGGTGCCTTGTCCCATCCAGGCCAGCCTATTCAAAAACAGTCAGGGAAAAAAGTGAATGATCCAGAGTCTGCTTGGCAATGAAGAACTTGCACTGTAATGCATACTAGTACCAAAGCTTGGAGGAATAAGGAAAGTGAAATGGTGTATTCTGGAAGTTTTCTGCTAATCTTCACTGCCTGAAGTGAGGAAAACTTCTGCCACTCATTTCCAGTAGTGTGCTGCACCAATAAAACCCAGGTTCTAATGAAGGGGTAAGGCTCATGGAGGTGTATGAGGCTATTACAGCTTAGACAAAAATCCTGGTAATACTGCAGGGACAGGAAAGAAATGGGGATGGTGTGAGTATATTCAAAAGTTCATAGAAACTAGAACATTATTCATAGAGCAATGGTTAGGCTTAGCAAAAAGATTATATAAAAAGGCAAAGCCAAATCAGACCAGTAGCTCACATAACTCAATACCCTTTCTTCGGACAACAGCACTACCTACTAATTCTAAAACAAGATGTTCAAAGCGACTAAGTATATCTATAAAATATATATATATATATATATATAGGCTTCAAAGAGTGCTATCAGAATTGTGTCTGGAAGCTTTCTGAACTTTGTTAATTCTTGGACTTCCAGGTGTATCTGGGTGTACCAGGAATATCAACACCTTTGAACCATGACAATCACATTTGGCTGTTCAAGGTCTCACTTTTTCTGATAGGCAACTTCTTTTGTGGTGTAATATTAAAGTTAGGGTTCCTCTTTCTCACAGTACTTTTAATCTTGGAATCAGTTCCATCATGATGTTCATGCAGTGTGTAATGCAACTTTTTTCTAGAAGCTGCAGAAATTGGAGGAATCTGGAGAAACCATGTTTTTCCTGTTGAGTCAGTAAGCAATGTTGTAAGATCCAAAGGTTTTCTCTTATTTCTAATGTCCTCTTCAGTCTTATCTAGTTTAGATCATGAGCTATATACGTCACTGTTTTGAGCAGTACAAATGTTATCCTGAATAGTTGTTATGTCCTCTGAAGAAAAAGAACCACAAGATTTTATGAGTCTTTTCATATAGGAGGAATCATCACTTGCTTGTTTACTTCACATCGCAAATGAAAACAAAAATACTTCCCACAATCCAAACTCTTTTCTCTTCCTATATGATACTCTTACGAGTATTGGTTTTTTAAAACAAAATCTTTGCAAATACAAAGAGTATCTTCCTTTTTGTTCTCTCTTATGTACTCCATTTCCACCCCAGTTCAGAACTGACATTTTAGTTCTATTTATTTATGGAATACAAGCATTTTTTTTCTGTATATGAAATCAATGAAGTGTGTTTTTTCAGAGCAGTAGCAAAGAGGTTGAGGTGACACAGTAACTAGGAAGAAATTTCCTATAGTAGATGTCATTTTAATTAAGTAGAAAGAAACATGACACCTTAGAGCTGAAAGCTTAGGCTAGGCAAACTCCAGCTGAAATAAAGTGTAAATCTTTAACAGTGAAGGTGTAAGAGTGATAGATCCTCTATCACTTTAAATAGAAGGTGTATGTCTTTCTGCAGCATGTACAGAACCCTGGCATAGAAATTACTGGGTGACATGTGGTCACCTGCTGTGTGCAGGCAGTAAGAGAGAAGACACACACTGGCTCTTTCTTGTCTCAGTTTCAGTAACTCTGAGGAATCTTATACCAACAAAGCCTCTTTGTCCTTGAAAGGTCTCAATGCTCTCTTTTTCAGAAAGGGTATTACTGGAGATCAAGACCATTAACCACTCAATTACAGAGGTAACACTGATAACCTGACATCTACATCTATGCTACACCCAATGTGAATTCAATATATAGAGAAGTTTGCAAAGCTTTTACCCTTACGAAACTCTGGAACAGTGAATAGGAACAAATGTTTCAGTTGGAGAAAAGTACTGCTGTCTCTATGTTAATACTCAATACACATGGAAACGCTGCTTCTCTGTACTTATTGTGATATCCATCACATGTGTAGTCTCAACAAGCCAGTGAACCAACCCCAGCCACCTCCCTTCTCAGGGAGTGGCACTGCTTACTCATCTCAGCTGTTGACAAGTCCATCCCATACACCTGTACTTCACAGCATGTGAAGTCTTGAGGTCTTTCCAGTCTAAGGAACATGGGTTTCTCAACAAAACAAGACAAACTGCTATCACAAAGGCACATGAATGTACTGAAATCTTAATTTCCACTGAGAAGTCCACATTAAATCCCCCACAAATCCATAGTGCCTGGTGTTGATCAGTTGTTACAGGGCTCCCATACTCGGTCCTGAGACAAGTTCTCTGCTGGTTTCAGTCTGTCTAGAGAAAGCAGTCACATGATGGAAACACCTGGGAACTCATTTTTCATTGACTCTATCCATGCTACACTTATTTTGGGCTCTTTGGGTATGTGACTCAAGAGGAAGAGGCCTCCAGAAAGCTTTTACCACATGTCTTTCACTAGATTGAATACTTCTCTTTCTCACGGCCATAGCCCCACTTTTCTGCTCCCTGTCTCTTCTCTGTTTCCAGTCTAAGTGTTTCTGCAGGGAAAGAGGACAGGAGAGGGCACAGGAGTCAGCTCTGCTGCCAGTTTGTGCTGGTGTATCAGGAGCTAACTGATAGAATGTACTGAAGAATGTACTTTGACAGGACACTCCAATAAGCCCTTAACACCTCAAGTGAAAGGGCTTTTTCAAACCCAACTCAGTCAGGAAAAGGAAAAATCTCAATTAATTTGAAACATGGTTTTCACTTTTATGCTAGGAATCAGATTATATTTTCAATTCTAACTTCATATCCAGTACAATACTATTGAAATAAGATTTGAGGGTTGCTTTTAGAAATCTTTGCTCCACCAAAATACTTCCAATAAGGGGACTTCCAGAAAAAAACAACATCCCCATATTTCTAATGGAATAGTATGATCTGCCCTCAATGTGAAGCACTACTAGGCCAATGTTATTTTAATAAAAGGCATATGGTTTGGAGACCTGAGGTGTTAGATATATGGCCCCTGTAATATATCTCAATGACCCAGATGATACATTCTGACTGTACAGGAATCGCGGTCACATTTTTCAGATGCCCCTAAGTCCCAGAGTTAACCAAATATAAACATAACAATGAAGTTAATGCCTTCAGAATTTTAGCTGCTTTGTTTTCAAAATCTTAGTAAGTAATGACAGGAAGGAGACAAAGGCGGGGGAATGCAGATGGTAGTAATGGGAACTCAAATGGCTGCACAGGAAGAGGAAGATAAGAAACCCAAAGGAAAATCATAAAGCCAGAGGAAATAGGAGGATATGGAAGAATTGGACTATATACTCTTTGTACCGAAGGAAAGAGTTCTTCTTTTTGAATACTTAATTCCATAGAAAGGCATTTAATGTAAATAGGTGATGGAATACTGATTTATTATAAGCAGTATCTATTTTCTTCTTAAGCCCTGTGGAAACCTACCACAAGTTGCAGTTTCAGTATGTATTTTTCTGCAGATGAAAAAGACTGAAAAACTGTCTGTGATCTGAACTGTCACAGATTTCTGCTTTCTCTATTGCATGGATGACCACTGTCACACATAGGGCTTTTGATGATTCTTACTTTCTGGTGCAAAGGTGATGATGATGTATAGATTAAGGGGAGCTTAATCATCTGACTGCAGTGTCTAAACTCCAGAAATAGGCCCAGCTTCAACCAGGAAAAAGAGTGAGAGAAGAGTTTTACCCAAATGAAAAAAACCAGGTTAGAGAGAACAGAAGAAACAGGTTCAATGATCTTCTGGAAATTTGTAGAATGAGGGGGAACAAGAAAATAGCCTGCTGAACTGTGCAGCTAACATCTCAGTCACAAGTCTCTCCTTATTCTCTTTGCTCTCAAATCCCTAGAAGCAGCAGGAGCAGCGTAACAGAAACAAAAGATGTAGTACACTCTCACTGACCCTGAGCTGAAGAGGCCTCTCAGCTCCAATTCCACTTTATAGAAGTGTGATTTCATAGGGGTCCAAGAATATGTCATGGTTGTCTGAGGGGCATAACAGCGGATGGAGAGAAAGGGTAGGTCCTACCTACTGTCAGCATAAAATATACACAGTATTTCAGTTGGTATTGATTTCTTCTGCAATCCAACAGCTGACAGACTTCACTCTCGTGTTTGCACTCTGCAGTTTCTTTTTGCATACTTTAGCCAACTGCCTGTTCCTACTGTGCCTGCAGCCCTCCTTAGCATAAGGAGAATCTGATGCCCCAGAGGGTCAGTGAGAGCAGTGAGCACAGACTGATCACAAGGTACGACTTCAAAAGATGCAGATTCCAAGGGGGAGATAGAGCTCCCATTGCAGACTGCAGATAGGCTCCTATATGATGCAGAACTGAAGTTCTTGAACCTGAAATCTTCAAATGATTAGTTTTAGACCCTCTGGGTTTAGATTAATGTCTTGTTATGACTTTAGAGTCAGTATGGGCAAGAATGAAGAAACCTTCTAGGAAAAATAAACCAGCACTTTAAAAACAAGAATAAAGAATTTGAAAAGTGGCGTGAAGAGGTGATGGGTAAACTAGCAGTCACATGAAAATTGCAGATATATCTTTTGTGTGTGTGTGTAGCTAATGGGAAACATCAGATGTTTAAAAGCAAATTATTTAGAAGTGGTGGCTTGCTTTAATATTAAATAAAATTCCTTTCACTGCCCATCTCTAGATATTAAAATTCCAGAGGCACCAACTAAAGTCAGATGATGAATTCTTACACATTCCACACATCTTTAATATTTAAACAACCTGATTTGCAAAATAAGAAAATGTCTGCTTTTACAGTACTGAAATACTTTTTTGTTATTCCAGTTTTTAACTCCCTGAATGTATGCATCTCCACAGATAAACAGAGATAAAGGTAGGATATAGAGGATAGCAGCATTTACTTCTGATTCAAAGTTATCTTGCTTATGAGAGAAGGGAAAATAAATCATTGATTTTCTTCCACCTTTTTCTATGTCTGGACTTGCTTTCTTTGTATATCTACCTTAAAAATGTAGCTCTGATTTAGAAATTCAATTACAAAGCAGTATGTTTCACATATACACAGTACTTGAGAAGGGCACAAATTCACCAAATTACATTTTACTTTAAAACATAAAAAGCAACATGCCAGTGGAAATATTTCTAGTGTATCCATCAAGAATTTTTAAAGAAAAAACCAGTTAAAATTGTAAGGATATTGAATTTATCTGCTTTTAAGCAAAAATCTATTGAACAGCAAAATAAAAGGTATTGTACTGTGTATTCCTGCTTAAAACCGAGAACAACACTGGAGCATTGCTGTTAATTAGCTCCAGTCAACATGAAATGCTTCACAACATTTCTCACATCAGTTCTTCACCTGAGCTTTAGAATAAACATTTCCCACACTCTACATAAAGAAAATAACTAGAAAGAATATAGCTTTTTCATTTAAATTATGGAGTTATTTCAGACAGTATTCCTGTATCAGAAAGATATTTTTAAAAATTTCCATAAAACCAGAGATTAAACCACTGAACAATGTGGTTTATAATTCTATTTGTGTGTGTTAATATCTGTTCTTAACCATCAAATCATATATATTGCTCTTTTAAAGATCTTTTAGCCTTTCTGTATTTATTTTAATTTTTGTGTACTTCAGTTACCTGTTAAGCAAGAGAATTGTTTGTAAAGGCGTCATACAAAAATCTCCATTTAATGCATTATAAATAATGAAGTGCTACATTATAATAATTATTTCCATATTAACTGAATGCACAGCTGAGTCACCAGTATTAAATATCTACACTTTGCTTAATGCCTTTAAATAGCATCTAATATTTCTTCTTATTGCAATTATTTAACTGATATTCTGGCCCAGAGGAGGGTGCAGACTTAACTTGTATAAGGCCAATGATTTTCCAAGGGGAAGGACCCTATTTAATGCATTATATCTATGTAATCTAATTTTGATTCTGCAATGTGTGTATTTAAAAGGCTAAGACTCCTTGCATCATGCATTTCAAAAAGGCAATAAACAGCTCCCCATTTTACATAACAGCTGAGATGAAATGTATAAAATGCTTTCTTTCTAAAAAAGTGGCTGTAACTTCAGAGTGAAGGATGCCAAAGCTTGTCAATGGATTAACATCAGTTAAAACATCAGAATACAGTATTTGCATTAACATTATTTTAAAATCTGGGATTCAGTATTTACTGTGTACATATTTATAAACATGTAGTATTGTTGAGGTCAGAGGCGATGCTTCCAAACTCAGAATAATTTTTTTAAAACAAGGATACATACTAGACAAAGCTAAAGACAAAAAAATATTTTTTCTAAAAAGCAATACTAAGCGAGACAGCTCTTTTTTTGAACTTTCTGAATCCCAGCAACATGTTTTCCTCAGACATTATTTATTATTTGTTCACTGTTGCTCTTCATGTTGTAACAACAAATAAGTAGTACTAAGACATTTTCTGCGCCTCAGTTGTAAATACCAGACCCAACCGAAAAGGGGCCACCTTCATTACAACAGTGAATGGGGTTTGGCAATGGGATTAATTAGGAAGAGGGAATGCAAGGATTCACACTAAAAAGGAAACTACCTTGTATCATTAGTTTGATTGCTTTTGGGAAAAAAAAAGAAAGAGACAAACAGTAAAAACAATCCCAAACCCTTTTCACTAAGAATTAAAGGCAGAAGTAAATGAAATTTCAAAGACTGCTCTTAAGCTTCTCTGAAGTCTCATTTGTATTTAATAAACTACTGCAATAGAGCATATGCCTTCAAATTATTTAATGCGTCTATTACAGGAGATATTCAAAACTGACCAGCAGGACAATTGTGCCATTCATGTTCATGTTTCAATTAAACATTTTTGAATGAGACACTTTGCTTGTAAAGACTGCAATGTTCTTAACACGTTGGCAATTTTATGATCAGTGGCTAATGAAAAATCACATTGCTGACCCCATTTTTTTAGTAAATACAATGTCAATGCCTCAATGCTGACTT
>WBNO01000042.1:214652-257372 GCA_013400575.1 Peucedramus taeniatus
TTCTGTGATTTCCATGTAATATTACAATCAGTGTTAGAAAACAACTAATAAAAATGAGAATAGAAAATGTATGCCATTTCTGAGGAGCTAACTGTTATTGAAGGTAATATTCTTGATGATCATAACCTCTGTGGACTTCAATGAAAATATTTTCATATATTTCAGATGAGAAACAAAACTCTAGAGTCCCAGAAAGAATTAGCCACTCATAGGAGGTTTAAGTATCTACATCAAAAAGGGCAATAATCCAAGTTAATATCTTAAAACCACAGGCACTCCATGCCTAAAGAGACTTAAATTTTGACTGGAAAAAAGTCTGTGCACATCTAGATTGCTGTTTTTATCACGATAAGAATCTTTCTGCTGTCAGTGATAAGCAGAAGTAGTAGTAAGCTGAGCTTCACATGGGCCCTTGACATAGGTATATCCTGCCTGCAACCTCTGTGGGGCAAACGGCAGCACACAGGAGAGAGTGTGATTTTAACTCTGCTAGTCAGGGTTAATGAAAGTTCACAAACTTACATTTCATTTTCACCACCAAAGGAAGGACTTTTATTAGCATACTAAGTGATGTGTTGAGTAGCTGAGGAATTGATACATGCCTATTTTTGCTGCTTCTGATACCAAAGTAGAAAACTGTCCCCCAACAGATTTTCTCCCTGGTACAATTTTTCCCAGTCTAGTTCAACAGGAGATATGTGTCAGAGACAAAAAGTTTCAAATAGATTCTGGCCCTTGAATTTGGTCTCCATCGGTAAAAGTTCATTGTAATTTTTCACAGGTGCTTCTGAAGATTAGGAAACCTAAATTAACTAGAAAAGATAAGACTTTTAGTTCTTCAGTGAATTATACCTGTTGGATAAACTATAAAAATACTGTCATGTAGAGAGGATTTAGGACTTCTTCAGCTTGTGAAATTATTCTAAGTGCTAGGCTTAGTTCTTTCACTTTCCTTCTCTTTGTACTAGCACATTTTCTTTTCTAAAATGTGGAACACTTTCCACAGGGACATTGGCTCTACTTCTTTTGGTGGGCTTGATGACTTCCTTGGGTGCATGGAAATCTGAGAACATGCAGATGTCTTTTGTACAGAGGCCTTCATGTGGTCAGAAGGAAGGTGTGGCCCTTGGCAGGTTCTTTACTGGGTGCTAAGAGGTCAGAATCCTGGACCATCCTGCAGCATATACAACTTTGTGGACCTAAAGCATAAAACTTGGCTATTTGAACCCAAGATAATAAAATTTAGAAGAAAATTTAGGAAACTATTTCCTCTGTAAGTCCCCCAAGTAAGCAGAAAAGAAGATTTCACTGGAACGCGCTAACTACGTAATCACCTTACTGACAACAGCATGCTGGGTCTTGAATTCATTAGTGAAGTATCTTTTAGTTGTGATGCATCCCATGGAGTTTGTTCCACAGCAAGCCCTATAAATAAAGGGGAAAACTAGAATCACTTTGGATCATTGCTTCATTGTCATGTTCCATATAATTTTGTTGAGAATTAAATACCGTATCTCAGTCTTGGTGGAGACAAAGGAGAGGAAATGAAAAGCTTAAGCTTGCACAGCAGTAAGAGACATACATAGCACTTAGAAGATTTCTCTGAATCGGGGAAAACTCATCATTTTAACACAGCAATCTACCTTTATGTGTATACTTTATTGATATAGATCAGATCAGATCATCCCCATTAAAGCTATCTCAAGTTTCTTCAATAGCACACAGTGGTCCAAGTGATGGGTTCTAACATGCTATTAGGAGGGTTCAAGTAATATCATATTAGAATAATTGTTTTTATACTACTCACATTTAGTCCAATCTGATATAATGGTTGCAATTGGAGTATCATCAGACACCAATTTTACTTCTCAGTAGCTACTGATATTTTTCTGTGAGCATTCCTCCTTAAAAATGTTCATTTTTAGGACATTTGGGATGACCTGAAATTCATAATGAATTAAAGGTAAGTCACAGCTGTTTCATATCACACTGCAAAACCTTTGAAATCAGCAATTTCTAGATCATGAAAGATCATGAGCTATTGAGTTTAAAATTGATCTTTGGAATAAAATGAATATGGCCACTGTTGTATCATAGTCCTTTTTAGAAAAAAAAAAAATCATATTCAGGCAAATATTTACTCATAGTCATCTTTATAATAAGTCAGCAAAAAATACCAATACAGCATTAGAAATTCTGGCACATGGGACAAAACATAGATTTTTGAGATCACTTGGTGCCACTGGTGCAACATGAAGCTTTAGGGCACTTGGACCTCAGCATAGCTCATCTGGCAATGAAACTTTGTTTTTTTGTTGAAATAAAGTATAGGTTCTCAAGATGTGAATCAAGAAACTTGATGGACTCACAGGGGAAAGCTTCTGAAAATCAATAAGAGATTTGCTGTTGGCTTCAACAAGCTTTGGATCAGGCTTAGGTCAAGATCTTCAGTTGCATGAATGATATGTGGCTGATCTCTCTGTGAAAGACACATATCAAGGACACGAAATCATGATTCCTTAGACCCTGAAAGTAACCTAAATGACTATACTTAATTTCATTTTTACTGGGTCTCAATACAGGGACACAAAATACAAAGCAAAATAATCTCCAGAATCAAGACCAATTACAGAACAATGAAGTGTATTTTATTTTACCATCATACCTGTTAAAGATATACTAAGATATACATTTACATATATACATATACTAAGATCTACTAAAGATATGCTAAGATATACATTTTTAGCTAAGAATGTTAAGACATTTGGAATTAATTATAATTTAATAACATCAACTATGTTATAGAGAGTTGTCCTTTGAAAGGAACAACACTGTTAATTAAATGGACTCACTTTTTGGTAAACCAAGGTAGATGTGAAAAGTAAAATGGCATGGTCTCAGAATATGCATAGTATGGAGTAAATCTCTTGCAGCAAAAGGACAAATATATTGTAAGTTTCCTTATTTAAGATACTGCTTTATATAAACCAAGGCATATAAAATTATGTTTCCTTATATAGAGACATCTAATCAAACACGAGTGAATTTACTGCCAACCACTTCATACTGTTTTATGCTTTGATAGTAAAGGAAAGCCAAGTTTTCAGCCTGGGTCTAGCCTGACTCAGGCCATAACTTGTGAGTCCTGCTATTCTAACCCTTTCTCTTGATCTGCTTTTCAGCATGTCTTAGAGTACACGGCTCAAAGCAGCAGGGGAGTTTCTTAGCAAAGGGCCACCCACTTGCATATTATTCCTTCCTTGCCTGTGACATGACACAAGAACAAAGTAGACATTAACCGCTACATTAAACCCAGAAGGAAAGTAATCAGTAACCTGTTATTCCCTTAATAAAGGGAAACACATGCAGTGTGAAATCCAGAAGACTAATCAATAGCTCCAGACAATGCAATGTGCCAAACAAATTGCAAATCAATTAGAATCCTTGTTTTCTTTGAAATGGTTCACTATACCTAAAGCAATTACTCGTTCATTAGACCTAATTTAACAGCATGACTGCCCTAGCAACAACTGGCAGCGTCTGGCTATCAAATGGAAGAATGGCAGCTTATTTCTGTCTGTCTGTGAGTCTAACGCCAATCAAAAAAAAAAAAAAAATTGAATTCCTTTATATAAGAAAACTTCTCATTAATGGGTAAAATATTTTCTGTGAAGGAAGAATCAAGTATCCGGTTTGATTTGGTTGAGTTTGGTATTGTTAAATAAGTAAGGGAATAAATGTAGAGTTTGTATGAAGAAATTCTAGAATTCTTACTATGTTTCAGTAAGTTCCAATGCTAAGATATGCAAAAAAGGAGGGGAAGTTTTATATCTCTTTCCATAAATCCTTTGGGATTTGGAAAAAAGTAAGTCCTAGATATGTTTGCATCAGCTGTATGTTTACCACAATTGCAATGGCACAATAAGATTAGCATGGTCCAGCACAGGATGATACAGATTTGCTAAATGGTCCATAATCCCTTTGATGGGCTCAGAGGGCATTCAGCATTTGATACAAACCCTCCCTATTGTCTTCCCTTGGCATTGGATCAGGCCTCTAATACCCTAACTACAGGTTTAAAGGGACGTTTTGATATTTTGTTTCCTGCTCTATTCAGTGTTATATGGTAATAACATAGACATATGGGCCTTAAGAGATTTTTTAAAGCCTTTGAGTTTTTATTATGTGTTCCTTTTTCCTCCCTTCGAATGTAAAACTCATGAAAGCAATTTTTTCTTCTTCCTCTGCTGTGGTGCACAAAAGTCTTGGGATGAAAGGGATGTACCCAAAATGGGGTCAGTTGGCAGGAAACCACCTTCAGGAGAGGGAACTAGATGTCTTGCCATGCTTGTAGCACAGATATTTCTAACCCTTACAGTGAATAAAGGCCAATAAGGATGTTTCATACCTTTAGTGGTTGGTACCAAGGGTGTTTTTAGGACCTAAAAAAACAGGTCCAGAATTAGCTGTGACTTCCTCCTTTTTACTCTAACTGGGGCAATGTACTGCACTGTCAAGTACACCTAGGGTTAAGACAGTGCACTAATAAAATGTTCGGGATTAAACCCCCTACAATTTTAGCCTGTAAATTTTAACCACTGTGGGAAAAAATGCTTGCCAAGAAGGTTATTTTTAATGGTCATTATTTGAAACCTTTATATTGTTTATTGACCTTTAAGGATGTGACATTCTTCTATAAAAATCCTTGTAAACTCTTCAGTGTATATATATGAGCATATATAAAAATATACATAGCCTAAATATATATAGCCTATACATATATAGCCTAAATATATATGTATATATTTATAGCCTCAGTTGGAGTATATTTTTGTATTAATTGAAGTAATTTCTAATTTCCCGCAGATAAAAAAACCCTTCAAAATTATTTTAGAAAGCCTTTAAACATTTTGAGTCTATATTTAGTGTCAAGTTGATTTAATTACTTTTAGAACAGCTGCTGTTACAGGGAACTGGAGCTGTTGAAACTGACCGTAAGTATTTATCTGAAGATATTAAACTTCAGTGTTCAGTCTTGTAGGCCTGCTAGACTTTATCCTTCTGGGTGTTGCCATCCTTTCTGATAGTGTAAAACTCTCTCCCACTGCAGAGACTATTAGTGAGATGATATTTTAATTTTGAGAGGATCATGTTTTTCTGGAACTTTGTCTCTTATTTTTGAGGTCATCAAGGGCTGCTCAGGAGATGGAAATGTAAGAGGTAAGTGCAGTAACCATAAAAATATAATAAATAATCACAGTTACATATTTTACCATATATACTTTGCATCTGCATGTACATGCATTTGATGTTTTGCTGTAAATTCAGAGATGACTCATTGTTCCTAACATCTTACACAGACCCAAAATAGTTGAGCTTTGTCTGCTGGAGCTTAATCTGGTATTACAGACCCAAGCAATGCTTAGGGTTGCAACTTGGCTAGCAAGCACAGATATGGAGAACCTGTCTGAAAGACTTGGGGCCTTTGCATCCAAGTATTCCTGAATCTTCTGGAATTTCTGAAGGCCTGTCTTTTCCTTGGAGCACAGACTAGAGAGTCATGAAAGGCACCAGGAATTTAAGGAATATGAAATTAACCACCTATTAACTTATATTCTTAATACTTTCAATTAAAGTAGGACAGTTGTTCATGCCCTCACTTTGATGGAAATCTTGAATATATGTTCACCTACATTTTTTTTCAAAACAAAAGTAGCCACTAAGCAATGGACATATAGTTCATATCCTTGTATCTCATTAGAGCTTTTGTGACTTAAGACTATGTACCAGCACTCTAGTGTGCAGATATGGCAGACTGAAACATGTCCTAAACTGTTTCTTCTTATTTTGCTAGCATTTGGAACACAACAGAATCTGAAACTAGCCAAAAGACATCTAAACACTTTTAACTGAGATACAGTCATTATGTGGCTGTTGCAAAATAACCTCTTGACATACAGTCAATTGTTCTTTCATTTTGTGGGATCCCTCACAGATGAACTCTCTATTTTTTTTTTGTATTTATCAGATTTCAGACATTTGTTAGATTTTAGCACTGCTCTGTTTTGGAATTGAAGTCCTTTGTAGGTGTTTCTGTCACTTTCTTAATTTGGCACAGATTTTGAGGTAAGGCCTGAGAATATCTGCCAGCTGTCTCCATGCCATGGCATCAGGGTGAGGTCTAGTCCTTACTTCCTTTATCTTTCCTGGGTTCCATGACCTGGTTGGTGGGAAACTCCAGGCAAACAAAGTGTAGACCAGGGAAACTCACCATATACTTGATCTTGTGAGGATGTCTCTATGTGCAGTGCCCTGACACCTAGTGGATTACATTTAGACCTTTCTAAAACCTCTGAGCAGATGACACTGTGGAGTCTCTGTATGTCATATAAAAGGGCAGAGGCATTTATTGGTCAAGGTGATGAATATACTGTATGTGGAAAGCACCCCCACACAAACATTAAGGGTAATTATTGCTGTTTCTTCTTATTCTTTTAATAGCATGTTATATCAATGTTGCAAACTTGAGTAGGAACTAGTACTTTTTGCTCTGCAATTACAAGTGCATTATTAAGGGCTGTGATAGTCAAGTTGAAATGGCTGCAGTATATTTAGGGTTGCTTCATGCTCTTTGGGCTATACATATAGCTACTCCAGTTCCCATGCCAGAGGTAACCACCCCCTATCAGATGTTTCAGAACTGAATATATATTTGTACCTCAGACAATCTTATCTTATATCTTATCTTATCTTATCTTTCAACATCTCCGCTTCAAACTCCACATTATTTCTAAAGACAAGATTCATTCCACCACAATTAAGCTGCCTAAAAGTGATGCACCCAACCTGCCAGTCTTTTGGGGTCCTTTAGCAGCTACAGAAGACAGTCAAAGATTTCCAGACACTCTTAAGATAATTGAGACCCACGCTGTGCAAAGTGTGCATTTCATATTTAGATTACTAGCAGATAATACACATGATATCCACAAATCATCCATATATTTGTGATATATAATGTTAAGTTAGATTGAAACATTTGGTATTAGATTTGGTATTAGGCTACAGCTTCCCTTGAAAAGTAATATACCCCTGCTGCTTTTTTTTTTTTTTTTTGGTCAAGAGTGGTGCTGGGGAGGATATAACTGGAATATCTTTTATATCTTTCAAAATAAACATTTTCTCTAGAGGACTTAAGAGTAATTGAGGACATTATTTTCAAATAACAAAGCATTTGTCATCTTTGTCTGACTTTACTCATATAGTTTAAGACAATTCCTCAGTAGTCACAGCTAAGTATCACTTTTCTCATTCATGTTTGGCAATGCACACATAGGTGGCAATTGGATTTCTTTGTTGTCTGCTTGTTACAAGGGTAATAGGACTACAAGGGATCTCAAGACGTCCTCACACTGATCTTCCAGCCCCAAGGCAGAATCCACTCTATCTTGAAGCTGATTAGGCAAGGAAATGTAATCTGTGTTTTGTGTTCTGGTAATTAAGCATTTTACAAAGATGTGGCTGTGGCTAATCTGAAGAATGACTATGCATATACATATATATGCCGTAAAGAGGCATCTCTCAATGCAAGAGCAAACTGGTCCTAATAGAGCTGCACATGTTCCAGTCAATGCATACCTAGCAGTTATATTGATAATGTAGCAGTAAAAAGGGGAAGGGATTCATCCTCTCATAGTGGCACTGCTCAATAGTGAAAAAAACTTACTTCAGTGTCTCAATGGACATATGTAAAGAAGAATCCAGAGAGACAGAATAACGAGCATTCAGAAAGAGACTTTACTCTTTAACACTTTTCATATAATTCCACTCCTTATAAAAGGCTGTTTTCAGGCTATTGAAAAGGCTTCTTCCAGGCTATTGACAGGGCGGTGACAATCACCCAAATTGTCCTGTTGAATTAATTCCCTACGCTGAAACTATTTATTATTTCATACTATGTAATTGGGGATTGAATAGCAAAAAAGTTCATATTTTTAAAAAACTTTTACGGCATGGTTCCTCATCTCTGTTGGAATCTTCATTATACTCAGTATCATAGTGAGGACACTTTGTCATCTTTGAAAGGTCATAGAGATCAGGGGGATGCCCATGATAACTGGAGAAGGGCAAATGCTGAATCCATCTTAAAAACAGGGGCAATCTGGGAAAGTACAGGCCTTGTTTCAGTCACCAGGACAATCACAGAATGACTCCTCCTTGAATGAATATATGCATGTAGGAAGAGAGTAGTTGTTGGAAAGTCAGCAATTAAAATCATGCTTTTCCAAATTGCTTTTGATGATGAAATGACTGGATCTGTTGATGAGGGGAATGCAGTGGATGTCATTTATCTTGTCTTCTTTATCAGGACCTTGGGCAATCCCTCCAACATTCCTGTGTCTGAGGTGGAATGTTAGGGTCTAGATTGTAGAACAAATGGCTGAAGAAATAACTGTTTGGGTGATCAGGCTCAGCTGGTAGTGATTAGTAAATCCTGCTCTCTCTGGAGGCTGGTTACAAATGGAGTACAACAGGGATCTCTCATGGGACTGGTCCTGTTAACCACTTCTATCAATGATCTGAAGCAGACAGTGGAGTGCTCTCTCATTAGCTAAGGTAACACCAAGCCAGCAGGACCATTTGATGCAGGGCTGCCATCTGAAGGGACTCAAGATGGGCTGGAAGAAGAAACCAACATTGCAAAATTCAGCATGGACATCCGTAAAGTCCTGCCCCAGGAAGAAAGAGTACCTTGAAACAGTCCCTCTGCTCTCCAGGTGAGGTGGTGGTCTTGTGGGTAGTAAGCAAAACATGAGCCCACACTGTGTGACCCTGTGTGAGAACATCCGGGGCAATAGTCACAGGAGCACAGCCAGTAGACTGGAGAGTGATTGTTCCCCTCTACTCAGTCCCCAGAGACCACATCTAGACACTCTGTCCATCTAAGGGAGCACCAGTAAGGTGCTGGATGAAAGGTAATGATCAGGCAGAGGGAGTTCAGTGAAGTGCCACAGAAATGGTTAGGGGCTGGAGCCTTTGCCCTGTAAGGAGAGGCTGTTGCACTGGGGCTTGTTCAACCTGAAAAAGCGAACAAGCCTGGAGCTTTGGAAGGTTCTAATAGCAGGCCCCTGTATCTGCAGGGAGGGCATTGTTTCTCTGGACTGACCTACCAGCTTTACATCAATAGCCTCTGGTACTGGCTTTGGGAAGAACACCTATCAGCCATGGTGGTGGCACCGGGAGGGTCACTCAGCTCTTTGTAGAGGAGGTGGAATTTGGGTAGTGCTGCCATGCAACCAAAATAACAACCTATAGGAAAAGCAATCAATTAAACAGATCTGATTAAAAAAAAAGACAGGAAAGGATGAAGAGAAGGCATTGGTCAGTGATTAGAGTAAAAAAGCATTTTAGAATAAAAAAAACTTATTTTGAAATAACAGGCAGTGATGAAAATTTTGAACTATTACACAGGGAAAGAATGGCTCCACGAACATCACGGTAAATTAGCTCATAACAAATCCAAAGTGGTCACCAATTTAGAACAACAAACCCTCACTTTGAAAGGCTTCACATGTATTCTGAAGTCTTCAGTTTTATTTGCTTTTAATTTTCCCCTGTTCACTGCCATCAATAGAAATGAAGGGTACTTAGTAATTCACAGAAGCTCCCAAACAACTTGAAGGATTGACACTACCACAAACTTTCTGAGAAATTTTGGGCATCTGGGCAAAGATTCTTATTTGAACATCTCTTAAAGGTGTGGTATCTTGCCCAGGGCAGAAGTAATTTGAAAGCTCCAGAAATTTATAATCCATATTCTGAAGATACAGAATATGACTATCCACCATAAAAAATACTGCACTATAAAAAAAGGTAAAATATTTTTGAGATATTATTACCTGAGACAAAAGCAAGACCATATTTTCTTCTGTTTTCAGCATATCTGAGCCGTAAATACCTACACATCACCTTCATCATTGTTGCAATAAATGTTATAACAATATAAGACAATTTACTCCAGATTCCTGGATAAGAAGTGAACAGTACTTTCAAATTAATTAAAACAACTAAAGCTAATGCAGATTACAGCTGAGACTCACAGATAAAAAGTCTACTCACACAAACAAAAATCAGTTTAGAACAGCCATTACATTTTATATGCTAACTAGTAAAGAATTTTACTCTTTTCACAAAAATGTGCATGTCTACACATAGCTGTATGAAAAAATGATCTGTGATAATAAGGAACCTCCATGTAGTTGAAAAGATTACAACAACTTTCTGTTCCTAAGATTGCACATTTACATACACTTTTTCAAAATCTCTGCATATTTGTATTAACAAATTATTCATGTTTTTACAAACTCATATATTTAAAATATATGTTCATGCTTTTGAATGCACTTAACATCTTTGTAAAATGGTGTATAGAGAAATTAAGGCATGAAACTTCTTCACTATTTTTAAAAACATTGTTCTATCATTGGTTATTATGAGCGAGTTTATTACGAATTTTTTAACTCTGTTTTGTGAATTTTCCTGTACCAGTAACATTACATTAAAAACCTAAAATCACTGTAAAAAATTCAAGGTGATTTAAGACAACTGTCTGGTAGCAGACCCTGATTTTTGAGGATCAGTC
The DNA here is from genome assembly GCA_013400575.1 of Peucedramus taeniatus. Lineage (NCBI taxonomy): Eukaryota > Metazoa > Chordata > Aves > Passeriformes > Fringillidae > Peucedramus > Peucedramus taeniatus. Next base: position 225,295 of record WBNO01000042.1, read on the forward strand.
TACACATTAAAAGGGAGGAAAAGTTCAGCTAAGCATTATAGTGAAAACTTAGAAACTGTGAGGTTACAACATTTCAATGAAGATGGAAGCAATGAAGTTTTATGTATATGCATACTATTTGTTTCCCTCTTAAGGCAATTATTCAAATTGTCCCCCAGCTTTCAAAAAAAAGAAATAAAATAAAATATTATAATAGGAAACTTAAAGAGGTTCTCTCTCATTATAATTTTTCCCATACTGCCAAGACCAGTCAGTCAATATTTATGAAAAATAGCATTTACGGCACCTATCACAATGCTTTAAATGGCTTTTTCTAGCAAGAGACTCGTCAAAAATGATTAAGGAGATTTTCTACATGTGATGTATTTCTCTTTATTGCAGCCCATGCTTCAGAGACCTGATTACTGGTAAAGCACAGATAAAAGCTATAACAGAATGGTGGTCAAACAAGCGGAGCCTATAAAGTATGCACTCCTCTTTTGTTTGCTGCTATACAAAAAGTGAATAGACAAGCCCTTTTGCAAACTTGCAGAGGACCAACTTTTTCCCTACCCCCCACTCCTGGGAATAAGCCATTTTAATTATTGAAGTTTTTTTGTTTAATCTTCCACCAACAAGTAATATGAATATTTTATACAACACTGATGAATGCTTAACTAATACAGTTCTTCATACAAATGCAAACTTCCTTTTTACTGGCCTCTGGTGACTATGCATCTAGTGCCAGAGTGGCATCATTCAGCTCCAGTTGCTATAGCATTTTCAAGAACCTCTCTGTTCTTGTCATAAATTATCTTTAAGTGAAAAAAGCTCCAAGGAGGTCTGCAGCAAACTGTATCATATAATGGATTTCTAAGCTTTGGTAGAAAACACTCATCTTACTTATATTCTTTTACCATCGATTGTTTAGTGACCCTTCTTTGGGATACAGATGAGCATAACCCTGAAAAATGTTTGTGTTGTCTTTCTCTTGTTGGCAGCCTGCAGCCTGCATGATCTAATAAATATTGGCAGGACCAAATGAAATAATATAGAAGAGCTTCTCTTCTTTAAAGTCCATAGACCAAGAGACTCTTGTCACTTGTTAATATCTCCATCAAACAGTGAAGTGTTAACATATGTGATACGACCACGCAATCAAGTAAGGACCGATTTGTTGACTAATTAAACCAACACAACAAGCTCTTTAGCACCTACAAGTGACAAGTTTAGAGCAGGCAAGTGGAAACTCTCAATTGAGTCCCCTTTTATGAGACTATCATGCCAAATTCAATTCTGACTGAGTAGTATTTGAATGTACTTGACTTCCACTATGTGCTGACATGCTTACAATAATTCATCATGTGTGACAATAGCCCAATATTAGAGATTTATGATATATACAAAACAGTTACAAATGAAATGTAGTCCTAACATGTGTCTGCTTTACTTATCCACAGCCTATTGATATTATAATTAATGGTCAATTACTTAGGGATAGAGAATAGAAAATAGTCATTACCAGTTTCAGTCATCATCTGTTTTTGGCAAATTCTGGAAGTAAATGAAACCATTTTCATAGTGTTTGGCGGTTGCAGGAAAGTACACTGTTGCTCACTGTTGCAAGAAGGAATGGGTTTGCTATCTGTTTTACAGTTGAGGAGTTATTTTAGGAACACAGTATTTATTTTATTATTACCATAATGTAGGTCAGTTTTGAAAAGTGTATCTGGGAAGAAGAAAATATAGTGAACACTGCATGAGAATATAGAGACTGCTAGCACTGGCCAATTTTACACACAGACACACACTCAAAGCCAACCCCTAAAGCAATTAAAAAATGTAAATTCAAATTCTTTTCATTGGAAAAGAAGCACTTCCTGTTGACCTTTCACAGGTCCTGCCTTAATAATGACAAGATTACTGTGAGTCTAATAGTCCTGTTCATGGGGGAGTTCAAACCACAAGGAAAAAGAGATCTGAATCACTTTTGGGCCACTGATTGTGCAAATGGTTATAAATAGTCTCCTTTTAAACTTTAATAGTACCAGTGAAATCCCTGAGGTTATTGATATGCTATTGATATACGTTGCGGTATTGATATATTGCAGTATGTGGACCCTTTGTCTTCAAAAAGCAGCAACCAAAGGCCCAGACACTTCCAGATTCTTGGAGTGCTCATTCAACCTACTATCAAGGTTCAATCAACTCCTCACTAAACCTTCATCCTTGAGGGGAATGGGGGCTTTCCATGCTCAGGAGAGATCCAGATACCAAGGAAAGTATTTTCAGGGATGAATCATATGGTAGTCCCCTTCTTAAGTTCCCAAGGAGTCAAATATGAAGAGTAGGCAATTTCCTGGCTCACCTGTTGAATCCAGCTGGTAGGCCAGAGAAAAAGTCTCCCTTAGCTCAGGATCCTCAATTATAAACCTTCCCTGCAGTATATTCAAAAATGAAATACAGTTAGAGGGTCTGGTCTTGAGGAAACCACATCTTCAACACACACTTTTTGATAATTGCTGTATGTATATGTATACATATTTCCATACTTATACATATATGTATAAGTATGGAAATGAAGTCAGGAAGATAAAATAAGGAACTCAGAACAAGCAGAAGTAATCTCACTATTGTTGCCATTTTAAAGGCATGTTTTAACTACTGACCTGGTGTGGAATGCACCCTGTAAACAGATCATTGTACCAACACAAATGATATAGGCATTCTCTTGGTTTGGGTATTGGCATGCCTGTACTTGAAAAAAAAGAGGAAAAATGAGAAATAACCTTGGATTTATATCTGGCAAATTGCTCTAACTGTTAATTTCAGCACTGATATTTGCAGAGTGCTTTGACATCATCAGTTGGAAGAACTGCAGAATATTTTTTTTCTGCCTTAGAAGCTGGCAGGGACAAAAGGACTTCTTTCCAACCCCAGGGGATAATAATTTCAGTAATCCCATTCATACATTGCTGCTAAGCATCTATTATCAACTAAACTTTTAATATGAGATTTTAATGTCTTTTAACATGTAAGATTTGTCCCTAGATGTAAATGCGTTATTTTTCAGAATTCTCAATTCACTTTAAAATTACATCCAAATAATTAAAAAACCCAAATTCATCAAACTTATAAAAATAAATAATCAGAATTTTATATTATAATGATTTGGAATCTAAATAAGCATACTTTATTTCAGAAGTACAGTCATTCATATTTGGAAAAACTTTGACACAGTTCTCATTGATATTAGTGCAGGGCAACAATGTAACATTGAACTCATACCAACCAACTCCAAGTTTAACATACAAATTCATTTAGATGTTTTATTTCCTAAAAGCCTAAAAGCATTAACTAAAAATGCAATTATTTCAGTAACCTTAAAGAAGACGAAATCTTATAGACTTGTGTTGATATCTGCATCTCCAGAGGAATCAATGCAATTTCAACAAAAGAATTGTATCACATTGAGTTGTTTCATATAATGCCATTGAAATGTAAAAGGTTCACAAATGGTTGATTAAATTTAAGTGGAAGAAACACAATGAGAAAAATTCATCTCTGGTGTAATTCTGTTGTCTCCTGCAGTTCCACCATGAATGGATAGGACCCATGACAGTCTGAGCTCTTTCTGCACTGTGACAACTAAATTAGCTAAATTAAAATCCTTTGAATTCTAAAAAATTCCAACAACCAAAAATCCAATCCCTGCCCTCAAATTATACAAATCAAATAGAATTAAAGAAAAATACATTGAAATAATGTTAAGAATTTGATTTGCTAAGACAAGAACATATACAGAGGAAGCTCCATCACTAACATCCACTTGTAGTCATTATTGATCTTGTAGGTCACATCAAAAGTGTTTCAAATCTTTCTAAAGGTGCCAGGTGCATGATAAAACTACTGATATTACTGAGACAAACCTACAATCTCTTTTTCTTTTTCTTGTCTTTAGGGAAGAAGAGAACAGGGTTTTGTTATAGATTTTCAACTGAATTCTTAAAGAATATTTCTAAAAAAGAAGTCAGCAGGAGCTACAGATAGTCATTATCTCACAGAGCTGGGAATTTAATTTCTTTTCATAATTTATCATGTGTAAGATCCATCAGTTGTAGTAGCAGTTGCAGAGATGGATCAGTAAAGAATATCTAAGTAGATTCTATAGGATTTATGCTTACAGTGGCACATGTGTTTATTAAGTGAAGCTATTCTTAAATGCAGCTAACACCAGGGCTTCTTGCACCCAGGCTATATTTGTTGTGAAAATGAATATGCAGTTCCCCTCCCAGGTACCTCAGAATTGTTCAAAATTTTATTTCTAAAGAAAGTTACCCACTGCTGAAATTCATCTAACTACATCTTTCTTTTTTCATACAAAAGGCATAACCTACTTTTATTGGAATAGAATTTGCATACTAGCTCCATCAGCATGGTTTTGGTAATCATACAAATAGCTGCATTCAGTTATTTATTCATTTAGACACTATAATTGGGAGACCAGAAAAGCTTCCAAAAGGAGAGATAAGATACTAGGAAAAAGCCCCTTGAATTTCTTTTAAAATGAAGTCAGCAGATCTCTTAGTTTGTAGATAAATTGTTGGATTTGAATGTAAAAGCCTCAGAGAAAAATAGTTCTGTGAATGTCAGAATTAGGGAACCTGGTTCTATGGTCTCTCTCCTGTGTTAGCCTTGATGTCTTGTGGCTTGATGGCTGATATCGTCCCACGATCTTACTGGCAATGAGGACACTTATTTTGCACCCCTGCTCAGCTGCCTGCTTTCATGTATCTCCTACTCAGCTTGAATCTGAAATCGCTCTTTTAAGAATTCCAACCTTTCCGTATAATTTCATTGAAATTAGACTACGTATTGAGGAATTACTAAGGGGAGTGGGGAGCAGCAGGAGGAGAGGCAGAGCAATTACACAAACCTTTTTCACCTTTAGAAAAAAAGCTAAAAGTCCCTCATATTATTTGGGCTTCCATGACCTCAGAAAGTCCATTTCTTTCACTTTTAATCAATACAGTTGAACCAATATTGGCATACTTTTGGATTATTTTCAATCCACTGTTTAAAAAGAACTAAATATCAAAGAAATTATTTAACCCATTTTCAGTAGCTGCACAGAGTTGTCCAGTGGGGTGGAAAAGTTACAAGACCAGAGCACCACATACAGAATGTTTTTATTTTTTTGTCTGGAATTTTATGTTAAGACTTTTTGGGCTTTGGGGATAATCTTGGGACATATCTCAGAAAGAAATGAAAAAATCTATCAATAGGATCATACCTGAACAGGTGTACTTGGCCAGAGTCTTGCAAGTAGATTAATTTTTACTTTTAAGAGACAGAATTGTAGTGTGATCAAATTTGAGTAAGCTCATATTAGATCTGGACCAGACTTTGCATTTCTGCTCCCAACTTGACTCAAAAATATTGCATAGTCTGTTTTATTTAACATCTGTGTAAAACAAATATGTCAGACACTGGATTTTTCACTTTGTTTTAGATACATAGTGCTTATAAAATTTCCGTATTCCAGTTACACCAGATTTGTACTTGGATAATGTATCGATTTCAATGAAAATATACCTAATTTTTATTGATAAAGATTAACTTCTGACAGCCTATGTTGGGAAATGATCACCAGAAGTAACCACAAGTCAGAGGGTAAAACTAAAGGTGTTGAATCTAACTATTAGTAATTTCTGTTACCTATAACGTGCCAGTCTGAGGATGTGAACCTTTAACTGGCACATTTATGTGCATATTGGACAGCTCTGCCTTGGAGAGTGGCAAGACCCATTAGAGGAGTGTTAGTTGTCTAATGTGACATCAACATCTCTGTCACAGCCCTAAATATCTTGGATATCTGCCTGCATTCCCACCTTGCTCTCTCTCTTACCTTCACCACATTCTTATTTTCCTTTATTATATTGCCACATATCAGCACTGGACTTTGATAAAAATGGAACAGTTTTAAAACTTGGGCTTGCATTTGTGACAAGGAAAGGAAGAATTGAGAGATATGGTAGCTCAGAATGATACAGTTCAATGGCTCCATTAAATTCTTTTTCTCTTAACAAAGGTTGAGTAGCATTGCTATGAACTGATTGAAATAGCCCATATGCACATGGGCAGTTCCAGCAGTACAGTGAACCCTGGGCATTCAGACCACATATTTTCTGTGCCCTTGGGTAGTGTTATACACCATGGTGTATAGCCTTTAATGCCACTGACACTACATGGGAACGCTGTAGTGTGAAGCGTTGTCTGCCTTGAAGTCAAAAGGAGAAACACTGACCTAAATGGTGGCCACAGTTCTCTCATCAGCTTAGCTCCACTCATTAAGATTATAATCCACTGCAGTCATGGGAGTCCTGTTGACTGGAATGGAGCTCATGCCAGCTGTGGATCTGGCCTAGTGATGTCATTGGTCCACCTGCAAGGCACAAGCTATGTGCAGAAGCTTTGAAGGGGAAGTAGTACCTGGGAAAAAGTGTTCAGATATTAGACTAGATCTTGACCTCCTTTCATTCTTATCAAAACAACAGTTGTTTCATTTACATAAATAAAGTGAAAACAGTAAGTGTGGGTGCTGAACACCATGTCTGTGACAATCTCAGCTCCTGAGGTGTCATCTCCATCACTCTGAGCTTATCACTGCCACAGGAAAGGAGGACAAAGATAGCATTTCAGACAATGAACTTAAGACGTAAGCACAGGATCTCTCAGTGTTACAGCAGCAGTAACCTTTGCCAGCAAGGCTAAGGAACATCTATGTGTGGTTACACTTGAAAATAGATCAGTAAGATTTGCCAGTGACATTCCCCAGTACTTGCAGAGTTGCTTGCTTCCTTAACTGAGGTCCAGCTCAATCCTGCATCTGAAAAAGAAATAGTGCTTATGTAAATAACAACCAGAATGATATTCTATGGGCTGTGTTTTTGTGCTTGGGTTTTTTTTATTAATTTGACCTTGAAACTCAATAACAGAATTCCTACAGCCAAATATATTTTTTAGCAGAGCTGAGCTCAAGTTTAAAACCCTCCACCTCTGGAACCTTGAGCTGGAATATTATTTATGTCAAAAGTGAAAATGACTACAGTGATATGAACCTACTAACAAGTCTTCCATGTCTTCAGCAGGATTCTTGGTTTCTGTTTAAGTGAAGGCTAGGGACTTGAACAGTAGGGATGTTTGAGCCCAGGACTCAGGTGCATTAGAATAAGCAGAGGATACTCAACAGTTTCCATTTCTAAAATATTATATTAGATTTTGTGAGACAAAGAAACCAATGTAGGACTCCAATCTACAAATCAATTAACATTCATGTAGCAAAACACTTAAATATATGTTGCTACTGAAAGAAGAAATCCAGGATATTAACGTGAATTTAATTGCTCCTGTCTATCTGAATGTATCCAGCACTCACTCTCTCCCCATTTTGTAAATGGAAATTGAGACAGAGTGATCCAGTTCAGCACACAACAGTAGACAACTACGTTAGTTTAAGACATTTCTTGTTCCATCTGTTCTCCCTTTTCCTTTGCCAGAGGTTGCTGCCACCATTGCAGGAAAAGAGGTTTGCTCATTCCCCAGCTGCTGCACTTCCTATTTCAGCCTCAGTGCAAACTTTGACAGCCATGAAGTTAAGAGCCAAATTAGAATGGCTGAAGTACAGTCACATATTCTTTTTGCCGTTACTCAGACTGGGTTAGTTATCTGCAGAAGAGAAGTTAGGCAGGGAGCTCACAGTGGTGATGTGCAAAACTACTCCAGCAACAATAACCAAAACTAACTCTCAGAGCTTGACAATCTAACTCTATAAAGGACAGCTACAAGTCCCTCAAACCCCAGGGTTAAAATCCTCAATTTTTTTTTTTATTTTTCCAGGAAAGTGTTCCTAAGAAACAAATAATTTTCTATTTTCCTAGGTTTATAAGTGCTGGGCTGCCCAGTTTATCCATCTTGATAATGGCAAACTACCCCAATATCCTAAGACTTATTGGGATCTACGAAGTATTCCCCTGACTGTCATGCCTGGATCTTGTTCATAGAGATCTCATAGAGCACACTTAATAGACTAAGGTCTGCACAAACACAGGCAATAAAGAATACAGTGCCTTTTGAAACACAGAGGAATAGGTAGAGGATTTTGATACATTATGGGAGATTTTTGGTTATGTTCTTTCCAAGCTGAAGACTTCAAAGTCCATCTCAAAGTACCAGAAAGCCAAAACTTGTTGTGGGCTTGGTGATGTCTCTCTGCACTTCAGAGCTGTGGTGGATAGCCACTAGATGAAAGCAGCATATAAAAAGATGGGATGCAATTCTTCAGCTCAGTTGACAAGGCAAAACAAATGGCAGAGGTAAGCAGGTAGCTGGGCTTTAAGGCCTCCTCTGTTGGCTTGGTGTGTTTTTATTCTAGGAATTTACTGAAAATAAGTGCATTTTGTGAATAGAGTTCTGGTGAAGTCACAAGGGAAATCTGTGGTGGACCTCAATAGCAAGTTTCCCAGCTCAGCTAATGCCCCAAGCACTGGGTTGTGAGTTTTTTCTGAGCAAGATTTTTACATCAAGAAAATTCAGTAACCTCAGTATTTCCCTAGATCATGGCCAGCATCTTCCAAGACAAAGATCTTAATTGCTAAAGTGTAGCTAGAAAAGCAGAAGAAACCTATCATGATGTTTGTCTTTATTGAATTAGTATGATGGCTGGCTGAAGACAAGGACTCTACTCTCAGGCCAGCAAAGTTATTTGTCTATCTGCAATAATGGGGGGTTAAATTCCCAGTTGTTGAGAATCAGCTAGTCCTAAGAGAAGATTTAAAAAAAAAATAGGATTTCGTACTTGTAAGGAGAAAATTATAGAGCAAGCTGAAATGAAGGGGTGCAATTTTGAGTGAGGCAAGGGGAACCAACCAACCAACAGAGTTTGTTTCATTCTGGGAAGTAATACCAAGACTATTTTTGGTATTTTGAGGCCCTGCCTAAACTCATGTGGCAAGACTGCTGTATGCCTATGCATATGCATATTCCATTTGGCAATACACTCAATACGGCACTCAGCCACCTACTAAATAATAGAACTTAAAAATGGAAAATCAAATGACAGAAAAAGCTATTTCCAGGTATTTAATCAAAGGGAGGATCAGAGTACAAAGCTCAAGACAGGCCCAGCACACAACTCTGGCTGAACTGTCACTCTACAGCAGGCTTCAAACATCTGCATTACTTTGACTGAAATACCATGAATAATTTATAATAGAATACAGAATTTAAGAAAAATAGATTTTAGAAAAATTAATACCCCACAGTAATCACCTGGCTTCATGTTTATTAGCAAGGTGCTCTGGGGTAGAAAACATCATTGAGTTTATGAACCTTTGGGGATGTTTCTTTTTAAAAATTAACATTTCAGCTTGATATTATTTTAGTATTTACCACTCGGTATTGTCTTAGATGTCATCTTGGCAAAGGGCTCCTAAACAACTGCCACTTTTAGCACTGCTGCCAAAAGGCCCCCTTTCACAATAAAGCATGCTGTGCTTTGGCAGGAAATCAATAAAGTGAAAATCTGTTCTCATCATCCATACATTTACCATCACAATCAACAATCAAAGGCAAGACCTGGGTTCTTTATCCACAGGCTCCAGCCTCCCAATTTTCTGCTATGAAAGGCAGCATAAATTAGAACCCTTGGTTCCTGTTAGCTGGGCTTAATGGGTATGATTTATGAACCATTAAATGAGGTTATGTAAATTGATCCTTAGCAGAATGCTAGCACACAGGTGACAGGTGCAGTACATTTGAATGATGAGTCCACAAGGGTTCTGTTCAAATCAGATTTCAGTGACATTCAGTTTTAGGAAGGAGAAATATGTTGTCAACAAGGAAGTGATTTAAATAGTGCCCTGGGTTTGTCAGCAATTATGCTTTTCTTCTTAATTGCTGCAAACTATATAAATTCTAATAGGAAATAAATTACTGATTTACCAGTTAATGACAAGGGGGTATAGACAAGAACGGTTTAAACATTAAAAAAAAAATTGCCTTGTGAGGCCATATTCAGTAATGATTTCATTTATCATATTAAAGTTAACAGCTGCTTTAAAGTCACACGGTAAACTTTGACATGAGCTAAGTTATATTGTTTTTATTGCTAAGCTGAAGGGAACAGGGTTTCTGCTACAGCTATGTATGTTCTTAAAAGGATGAAATCATATATTTGCATAGAAATTAGGGTAAATTTTGCTTGATATTTTTGCTTGGTTTTTTTTTATCTTAATAACCTTGTCAAAAATCAGATCACATTAACTATGCTTAAAGTATTCTGCCTTACCCTGACAGGATTTTTATATTAATGATGAAAATAATCAAAACTAATGATCTGATGTTTGACTTATTTCCTTTTCATTTCCCCTTAAAGTGACCATAAGGATTGATTGACTGCCTTATAATAGAGTTATGATAGGAAAAAAATGGAATTGCTCTTGTACAACATTGAAATCAGTGCCATCACTGTTCAGGCTGCTTTGGTCTGGGTAGGTGGGCTCTTGGAGAACTAGACATATTTATGTGATTTTAAGTTCTTATTTTCCCTACTCCGGTTAATAGCATGTTCCAACTAGTGGCCTGGCACACCTCTGTTTAATGAGCATTTGCATCTTTCTTTGAAATGGAATGGAATGAAACAGCTATAGGAATGAAATAGCACAGATAAATTTGTATGTAACTCAAGGCTTTGAGGGCAGCAGGTCTAGAGGAAAGACTGTACAGGCAGGTACTTGAAATATGTAGGATAGTAGGATGGTGTGAAAACATTTTCAGAAGCTTAGCCATATTAGATCATTTTCATCTGTGGAAGAAAATACACAAGATGAGAGAGAAAGATAAAACCCAAAATATCAGTTTCCTGGGAAGCCTACTGAGATTTAAGAAAATCTGAAAAACCTCAAGATATTTACTTGTGTCTATTTTTGCCAACATGTTCATTGGCTGTGTATTTCCTGTTTTTTTCAAAATTCAATGAAGTTTGCTCAAGCAACAAGCATCAGTTGCTAATTGAATTAGCCTCTCCTTTTGTGTTTTACTTCAATGGAGATTCCCTTCAAGGTTCAGCTGCTTACTCACTGCATTGTTCTGCTCAATGCTCATATGTCGCTCGCTGCAATACTTCCCCTTTGACAGAAGCTGTCACTTTTATTTCTGTGAAGAGGATCATCAGGAGTGAGTCCAGAGTGTGCACTGCTTTTGGGGGTGTGGAATGCAAATTAAAAGAATCACAAGGTTGCAATGTGGGTAAGGCAGAAAAAGCATGATGCAGTTTCATCTGTGAGAAGAGGAAGTACTGGGATTTATTCTGGGTATTAAGGAAGAATTCCATAGCCTTCAAATCAACAATATACAACAAAGCTACATTTAAAGAATGAAAAAGACAAGCCTTAAAAAGCTAAGGAAAACTGCACTGCACTTGTCTATGTTAACCTCATTCAGTATCTTCTGTGACTGCATTGCCAAATAGCCTTCAGCATAGAGGACCTGCCGGTGCTTTGGAAGATCCTGCTTCTGTTTCACACTTACAGAAGGGACTGTGTACACTAAGACAAGACAATTATTTTTTAAAGGCATTAGCCTGATCTAGTCAAAGTTATCCTTTCCCACCACATAACTTGCTTTAAGTTGCCACCTTAAAGTCACCATCGCAAACACAACCCTCTAACTCCAGATACAAAAAAACTCCTGTTTTTTATCTTGTGTGGAAGTGTCGCACTCAATGCATGAGATGGTTGATCTTCATGGGATGGATTACGGCTGAATTTCATTCTCTGTCCACCCTGCCTGTGGCATATCCCATGTTCTCTGACAGTCCCCTTCTTCACTGACAGGGGCAAAGAGCAGATGAGGCAGAAACTGTACAAGAGGAAAAAATATATATAGTACTTCTGTGCCCTCTTCCAGCCTGTAGTCATTGTCCACTTAGGTAATTCCAGTTGCATGCAATTTCTCTATGTTTACTCATTTCTGATGCATTTATTTTCTATATAGTTTTCCCATCTTCTCTCGAACCCACATTAACTTTAGCAAGATATTCCAGATGTCAGCTCCTCTCCTTTTGAACCTGCACCCATGTGCATAAATTCAAGTCTTAGGACTCAAAACATGATTAATGCTGAAGCACTGAACTAGAATGAGGATTTTAGTTTCTGGTACCTCATAACTTTACATTTTAATACAAAACAATTTCTGTATATGGTATAGAGACAGTCCCAACCATATATAGAATATATATATCGAGACATAAGCAAATGTCTTAAATCCTGACATCTTCTTCTAGAAAATGTCCTACAGTGATTCCAACTGTATTCACTCTGGTTTGCATTACTGAAGGAGCATAGCCCCAGTAACTGCCTATTGTAAGAAAGGGGGCAGCATCTCATCATTTTCCTGATGAAAATGGAAAGAAAATGGTGCCCCAAACTGCATTTTGTAGGGATCTTCAATCAGCTTCGGGTAGAATGGGGTTCTTGACATTTCCTGGAGGCATGTTTTATCCTGGAGTGGATTTCAATATAATGAAGACTAAGATAGACAATATTGGCCTGAACTGGTAAAACCACACAGTGCAGAACAGCTTTAGAGAGTCTGAAGCTCAGGTCTGAAAGTAGTCTGGTTGTGTGAGTGCAACACAGTGATGCAGGGAAGCCAAAACTCATGAATTAACACTACTGTAGTTACAGAAGTTAAAGGATGCAAATTCAGTTCAGAGGTCTTCGCATGATAGTACAAGCAGCATATGATTTAAGTCCCTTTTAGACCTACCTTTGAGTTCTTCATAAACACTCAGACCTGTGCTGTTCCTTCCCTGATGGGTGATATTATCCTTCCTGTGTTCCAGATGGGCAAGCAAACATCAGGGGAAGTGCCTCCCATACATACAGCCTGGTTGTCCAGGAAAGGGAATGTGAGAAACACTCTGCTTGCTGAAGTTCTCTTTTGCACCAGATTTATGGGTTTATTTTGAATGAAACCAGGCTAGGGGAAATGGATTTATGCACACCCCTCCTTACCTAATGCCCTTCTGCAGAGTTCTCCAGTATAAAAGCACTTTGAAATTCCATGATGAAGACTTAGGCACTGCCATTAAAGTCCAAATTGACAATGACTGTAAATATGTGTGTCAAGTTTGAAGGACCAAGGACTTAATTTTGTTGTATGTTAACTTCTCAAGGCACTTCATTTTCACAGTAGGGTTTCCAAGGGCTCTAAGGTGCAGAGGTCAGAGCTTGGTACAACAATGAAGCACAAACATGATATTTGAAAGAGTGACAAAATAAAAATAGCGTCCTTTTGTGAAAATGGTTGCTTGTGACTTCTCAGCATCACACAGGAACTCCATGGAAGAATTTGGGATAAGAAGCAATTAATTAGGACAGCATTTCATTGCCTTAGTCATCAGGGTTCTGAGTTCCTTCCTACAATTCTTTTTCTCATCAACTGTATGCTTTCTCAGGCTTTAGCAATTAATGAGATTGGGTTACTGAGGGGGCAATATCCTGAAACATATAAAATGCATTCATCCTCAGAGTAGTCCCTATGTATAGGACTACTTTAATTTTAAAATTAAATCTAATTAAGATTAGGTTTTTCATGCTGGAAAAGCTTATGAAATCATGGAGTTAAACAGTGTATTACTGTACTTTTAATAATAAAAGCAGTCTTAATTCTGCTAATCCTTAGTTTGAGCATTTGAATATATGACCTTTATACAACTCTTTCTATGTGGATTTCTTTAAACAGGGTTTTTATACTTTCCCAAATTATAAAATCTTAGAATTTGGAATTTGGAAAAACAAACTTTTCATTGTGTGTCATTACAAGTTCCCTCAAGGGATAGGTTCTTCAGTTGGACTGAAGTATTTAGGGCCACAGAACCTTTTGCAGCTGCTCAAAAGTTGGATGAGAAGGTCATCTGAAGTTCTCAGGATCCCATCTCACACAGACAGCTTCCTTCTCATGTCCCTTCCTCTTTTGCTGCCTTCACTGTGTCATTTTGACTGTTAGAGCACGATTATACCCCTCCTCCCATCTCCAGTTTCTGTCCTGTTCCCAACTTCTTTCCTAACTGGTCTTCCAGTTCCTCTCCCTTTACTCATCCTACTTTATTCTTCATGTTACCACATCATACCTGCTCTGCAACACCCTGAAAGCCCCAGGCTTTCCTGCCCTCAGCTAAAGTGCCAACCACTGCAACACACATCTCTCCCAGCCTCTACCAGCTCTGTCCCAGGTTTACTGCAGAGAACATCTAGATCAGTACAGCTTACAAAGGCTCCAAAAGTCACAGAGCAATTTCACTATGAGGCAGAGGGTACAGAAGTCCTAAGGCCTGATCCTCAACTCAATTTTTTCAAGTGTAGAAGATTATTATCATAGACTTTGTGTCCTGGATCCTGGGCATTTCTCCTGGAGCCAGGACTCCAAGATGACCTCACCAGGCAACCCCTATTTTGTTGGTTAGAGACAATGCAGAAGGATACCTTTTCCAGGAAAGAATAGGAAGACTGACACATTTTGTCAAAATTGCTAAATGAATACATTAAAAAAAAAAAAAAAGCCACCTCAACAAATTTAATTGCCTAAAATGCCTTTAGCTTTGTATTCTGAATTATTTCATTTCCATGAACACATTTCAAAAGAATCTCCCATGGTGAGACCCACAGACTTCATCCTCACAAAGGATGAAAGGCTGAGGCAGAAACGAGGCTGCTGTGAAACTGCTCCAGTGGCAGAATTTCAGTGTGGGTGTGGAAGAGCAGGAGATCAGGCCATTGTCTCAAGTATCATTAACTGGCTTTTCTTGAGGAGTGACTGTAGTCCAGAGTGAGTATCCATTTAGCTTGTCACTGACTTTTGTCTCCTCATATCAGTTTCTTTTCTTATTCCAAATGACTCATGGAAGAATCTATGAGGAGAAGAGGTTTAGGTAGGAAGGAAAAAAATCCTTCAAAAATCACTTTCTCAACTACTTATCCCCATCTTGGCTTTTTCAACAGATTTTTCTGTCTTCTGCTCATTGAAGCAGTAGAAGACAAGGAAGTATATTCATATTGGTTATTAGCATGTGTTTAACAACTGCTAGCATTCATGAAAGGATTTCAGACCCAATTCCATGACTTCTACAATTACATCTTACAATTATCTTCCACCGATCATCTAGATATATTCCTGTTACAAAGGTTTTTAGCAAGATGCTTCATACAGGATAAATGCTTATATGAGAAAATGGTAGCAAGCATTGGAGTGATTTGCTGAACTTTTATTTTCCATCCTCCTCAAATCATTATAAGGTCAAAATAATTTACTTTAGATATATATTTTTTACTTTTATTATTAAGTTTTATCAGTTTCCTGAATTTTGTGTCTAATGTCTAGTATTACATAAAGCAACATAATTATGTTGCTTCTTTTTCTTATGAATAAATGTGCTAAAAGGGCAAAGTTGTTTTTTTCTTGAATGCTAAGAGTTCCTGGTAATTAGTTATTTGCAGTGAGCTTGCTCAATTATTAAAGTAAAACCAAAAAGCTTTCCACAAAACAATGACAATAGCAACAAAAACAAAACTTTGCCATGGAAAGTGATGTTTTTCAGATATCTCAGGTAGCTGACTGGAACTATATATTCACACAATATGCTCACAGTATTCCCAGCAGTGTGCATTGTACCTCTGCTGTGATTTCTATACTTGCATGCTCCACAGTCAGTTGTTTTGCTTCTCTTTTGGAGAGCAGATAAAGCAGGTGATATGCTCTGCTCTGGTTCTCTTTACTCCTCATCCCATGCCTTGACAAAAATCCTTCAATGTTTCTTAAATTTCCCTTTTGACATGAAACACAAGTTATGTCAGTTATTGGTGATGTGCATCCCACACTCTTTCAGTAAAGGCTGCAGCAGAAGAAGAAAGCAATAGCTGCAAGGGAGACTATGAGCATGGCCTGCCATTCATATCCTCCTTGGCACAGCACCAAATAACAATTCTCTATTACCAGTGAAATTAGGACTACTAGAGCAAAAACACAAGCCAAGGGCAACGTCAGGGCAAAGACCAGTCTTCATCTTATGCATGGTGAGGAAGTTTTTGTTTCTTAGAAGAGGTTCAGTAATAGATCCTTTCAGTAACAGTCATGATCCTTTCAACTTTTCTGCAAATGCAAGAAATGCAAATTTCACTGCTATTTGGGTTTTGTACTGACAAGTTCTGAAAAGACCGGAAAGTCAAACTCAGAATAATTTATTCTAAAGACTGTGTTATGAGTTTAATTTTATAAAGTAAAAATAGTGATCCCAAAATGTTGGGAGAATTTTGGAGGAAAGAGCTTTTTACTTCTGCACTTTTAACCAGGCTCTTTTTAAAATGTCTTCTTAGATTTTTTACTGCATGTGCTAATTTCTTTCTCCATTTATAATTGGTTTGACAACCAAATTTCTCAATTTCTCTCTTGCATTCAGCTTGATAATTTCTACTTTGGCAAAATTTTAGCAATTTATTTGCACTAATATTAGTAGAATAGCACCTGCCTCATGCTTGTCCCGCTCAAGAAGGTTCTGGCTTTATATTCCAGGACTTTTGTAAGTGACAACTTTTTATGCTGTTTGCTTGAAACTCTAGCAAGGATAATACTGAAGGAAAATTACTCTTTTACGGCTTTATACTAGGAAACAATGGCCACTGTGAAAGGAATAAAGTTGGTCAGCAGGAAAATAACTTCCACCTAGTGGCTTTCCAGAAAACTGCCATAACAGTGAATTTCTTGAGAAAATCAAATTTCTATTTTTATATAATTTGGAGGTAATTCTGCCACCACAACCCATTTTCAGTTTTCAGCGAACTCAAATACATTACCTACACACATATAGTGCTTAATGTGTAGTTCATGGTAATTTTAGTATCACCATGCTTTTGGATTTTTCATATCATCAACATCATTCTGAAAAACTTTAGACTAAAAATTCTTATGATTGCTCATGGCAGACTGATTTTATCCCAGCTTTTCTATTTCATATTGATAACATATTTAAACACCAACTATACTAATATCCCCATTCCCACTTCAGAAAAAGCTCTCTGTATTATCTCTGTACTTAAACTACCAGCTCATCAAAATTGTATACACAGCCATTTGGGTAGTGTGGCTTAGTGGAATATAAATGACTCATAAATCTGGTAAGATATGAATCTACTGTTTAATTTAAAAAAGAATTATTCAAGAGTTTAGTATCATACACGTACCAGAGCTGAATAAAGAAAAACTCCTGGAAATGAAATTATTTCTCATGCCATTGAAACAATAACTATTCTGGATCCGAGATTTTAATATTAATTTGCATGAGCTGAAAATCTGCCACTAAGCTTCTCTGAACATTTTATTTTCTCTGTAATGCAAGTAGTAAGAAATTATCTAGGCAACAGAGATAAGTTTCTGTACTGTGCAATTTGTGTCATATAAAATTCATGTTGATTATCAAGGATATATGTACTGGTTGAAAAAGGACATGGATAAATGGCATTGCCTGATAATTAATTTTGATTCAATTAAAAAAATTTCTGCCTTTGGGCTAAATTCCAAAACATAATCCAAACCTGTGATTTTGTAATGGTACATTTTTTACAAACAAAATAAGCAGTAGAACTACTATAGCAAATGTATTTTTTTAAATCTAGAGAAGCCCATAATAAGCTGCAGTAAAATTAATGTTATAATACTTAAATGTCTAAAAGAAGATAAGTGCAAAAAACTAAACAAGCAGAAAAAACCCATAGCAATTAAAATGAATTTCAGATTATTTTCCTTTTCCAGTAATATAGCACTAAAGTATTTAGCAATATAAACAAGGGAAATAACCATTTCCTGCTGTCTTGTCCTTTATAGAGTCCTGTGTGTTTTATGTTGGTTTTTTTTTTCAAAATTATTAGAAGGTGACTGTGGCATATTCTTTGAATACCGTGGGAAATTATGCAAGATGCAGGAAAATGAGATTGTTCTTTTTAAATCAACAATTCTCAAAACTACCAACACACATATTTAACTAATTTACTACAGTTTTCCTGTCAAGAAAATACAGAAATATTAATCTCTTAATATTATCAATATATGGGCACTTGTATTTGCAACATTATCTTCAGCTATCTGACCACTCTGCACAAAACTATTATGTACTCTGATTACATACACTATACCTGGGGTTTTGCCAAACAAAAAAAAGGAGCAGAGTCAGAACAGTCAAATTTTTTTAAATGTTTCAACTGTCATTTTAAAAAATCCTGTTGTATTTTGTGCTCACAATATTTATCCTAGATACAAAAAGTTAAGTTTATATATAATTTTGTGTAAAATGGGTAAAAAACCAAGCTCAGAATCAACCAGCTCTGTGGAAATTTTGATTGACTAATCCAATCTGCTGCTTGGGAGTCAGGGGGATGGAAATATTTTAAACAAGTTAATTAAAATAAACATTTTTTGAATCAGATAATTACTATATGGCATTTTTCATTACTATGGGACTTATCAGTGGTGTTTTTAGTAATTTTTTCTTGCATCATCCCTCTCAATGTATAATATTTAAGCCATTATCTTTCAAGTGTGCACTATGTGGACTAAGTCAAACCTGTTACATGAAGTATAACAGTCCCATGTGATGAGAATGAAGCTTTAAGTGTATGATGGAAAATCCACAAAGCCAGGTGCCTTCCTGAACCCTGGCTATGTCTTCTTTGAAGCTGAATGACCTTTAAAAGTAGTAGGAATTCTTCTTACTTTAAGGGGTGGTGAGATCCTATTACTCTCTTTCAAACCAGCAAGAAAGAGGAAGTTATCCCAGCAGAACCAGGAGTGATGGGAGAGGAGATGCAGGCCTCTAAAACAGCACCTTCCTTCATCTCCTTCTTACCTAACCTGTGTGTAAACCTATGCAACAATATTTTTAAAATCCTCTATTTTTATTCTGATGGTGTGTAATGAGATGTCAGACACAGTTAGAGGACTGCAGTGCATCCATTTCTATCTGTCTTAAGTTTTCATTACAGCTCAGAAGTAGAATGTCAGTACTTGCTTATTTACTATAATGGGTATATATTTATTCAGGCTAGTGAATTGCAATTAATCTTGTTTATGGAAGGAAAAATTAAACAATTAAGCAATCAAACATACTGTACAAATTAATCAGAAAAGATTACAAGAGAAAAAAAAATAAAAGGCATATGACTCCTTGACTTTGTTCCAAAGATTTAAAATTCTATTTTGGAATAAGGAAAATCCAAACAACCAGAACACATAAAAGTTTTTAGACAATTAATTTTATAATTATAGGAGATTTTTCACATCATAAAATTAGATCTCTTTTAATAATTATAAGCAATACAAGCAATTCTCATTACTGTGAACTGATAGATTTCATATCATAATTCTGGAGGACTTCAGTGAAAATAAAACCTGCACATTTGCACATCCTCCAAATTAGGCAAATAAAACACTCTGTAATCCATGAAAGCCTTATTAAGGTTGTCAAAAAATGCATCTGGAAACATCTGGCTATAAAGCAGGAAATGACAAAGGTTGAATGTGAACAATATCAGCAGTGAGAGAAACACATAACTGTGATAGACACCCAGGTGAGTCCTGCTGCCCAGCACTAATCTTAGCCAAGCCCTGCCTCTGGTCCAGGAAGACAGACAACATACAAAGAGCTAGGAGAAGAATATTTTTAAATATTTCTGGGATGGTCATTTTCACAATAGATATTGAAGGAAGATGATTTTTGTTCCAATGTGAAAAGTGATGGAACTTGAAAGGTTTTTGCTGCGCTAAAAATGAATAAATTTTCATAAGTTTTTGCATTTTATCAGAATCCAGACACGTCCATCACCTTTATTTCCTCTCTTTTCTGACAATATAATACTAACATCGTTTGAGTTTGGGTAAAAAGAAAGAATTTTATTGCTAACTGCCCAAAAAAAGTTAAGCTTTCCATTTCTTCAAAAGAGTCACTGCTGCTAATGTTTTTCAGAAAGGCTATATTTTAACAACAACCAAACTGCAAAATAATTTCAATTGAAAAAAATTGACATGAGACCGAAATATGCTTAGTTATTGCTTTTCATATGATGTAAATAAATACCTACATCTCTGCTCACCCAAAATCTGAGCTTTGCTGACTGCCTCAGTGGAGGGAAGGGGGCTGTGTGCACGTGTGGTGCACGAGTGTGCGAGTGTGTGCGGGCACACACCTGTGCTTGTGTCTGGTGGGACTGATCCATGCATATAGAGGTGAATATAAATGGTTTGTGGTATATTTTACAATGGGGAGATGTAGATGTTCTATAATTAATTACCAGAAGTATCTAGGAGCCACTACAGCACTCCACTATGTGGTACCACCAGCCAGACTACAGAACAGATTTATAAATCCATCTAAGAAAGTCAGAGACAGACGGCCTTCAAGAACCATGTAACAGGAATGCCAGCCATAATGCTTGCTCTTTTCTTCAAAATCCAGTTTCTCCTGTTGTCACCAGTCAGGTTGAACTACTTTATATTTATGGCTTAAAGCTCCGAAAGGGATTATTTTATTACAGCATAGTATCATGACACTAGGATATGAAGGGTAGATGATTTATTCACTTTGATGCAAGTAAGGAAAGCTTTTATTTTTAAATTTCTACCACTCACTGCAGTGCGTCAAACAATCAGTTTTAATATCTTTAGGGTTAAGTGCACTCTTGTAATTTAGAATTAAATGATTTTTATTAAGCACTTTTGCTGAATATCTACAAGCTTTACAACTCTGCTGATTAAGGATCTGACAGTGACTGGTAAAGCAGCCACCTCCATGAATTAGGGAAGCATTAGGGAATGCATTCTGTCTATGTTCCTTAGTGCTTAGGGAGTATTTCAAAATAAGTGCAATTTCTGTAAAATGTAGTCATAAAACTACAAGTGAATCAATGTATGTGAAACCTAGTGCTTGCATTGAATAGCAACATCTTTAACAGATTAAAGGTATTTTTATCTAGAGTGAGGACAGATAAAATACCCCAGGGGTGAAACTTAAAGTGCAGAGTTTCTGAAATAATCCCCTGTGACACTGAAACATCTAAATGGAAAACTAGCTTTGAATAGCCAAGGTCTAATGGCCAGATTGCCAGTGACAACCCAGATTTGAGGGAGGCCTGGGCACAGGTCTAGGACCAAGGAATGCCCACTGCATGCTGATATTAACTTCCTCTGCAAGCTTGCACAAGGTCCTTTATTTCCAGAGATGTTGCTCCCTCTGCACTCTCATTAACTTCAATGGGAGCCAAGAATGCACAGCACCTTTGAAAATCAAGCGGCTAAACTCACAGCTTCAGTTACCCATCTATAAAATGAGGCTAAACCTTTCTTACCAGTCTCATAGAGCTGTTGTGAAGATTAATTAGATAATGACTGTAAAGCCCTTTGAACATGAAAAGTGCTAAGAATTGTTGTTACCAAATGATGGCAAAGATTGGGCTATTCTTCATTGCTGTCAAATAATAATAAAGAGATGTGCTAGTCTAAGAAAAGGAGAGGTGGGAAATAAAGGGCAATAATGGCTGCTGTTGTTTGCGCATATGATACTGAATAATCTTTGCAAGAAGAAGCCAATCTTGTGAAAAGCTATCTACTGTAATGGTGCTAGGGTTATTGACAGGTCTGGCTATAAGTGCAGGTTCCATTAGATACATCAGCCACAATGTATTCGCAGCAAATCTCACTGATGATTGCCCTCCTGCAGAGGGAGAGATAAGACAAACTATGATTGAAGTAAAAATGTAAACAGTTAAAAAAAGAAATAGAAGTCAACCACTGCTCTCCCACAGGGGCAAGGACCAAGGATTGTTGCACCTGCGAAGCAGTAATAACATCAAATGTTAATGTGATATACGATTGTAGCACAGATACTGCTTCAAGCTCTTGCTGAAGAATTTATGTTGTTTAATATTTTTATATGTATATTAAGTGAAGTGCACTTTCCTAGTCTGGGGCAGTTCAGGGCACAATACTGGCAAACTGAAGGGGTTTCACATGAGTCAAGTTAACAAGAGCATTCTTCGGCAGCACAAGTTACAGCTTGTGGTTTTTACAGGTCTCCAGCAAAAGCCTCTGAACTGATACCGAACCTCTTAATCTCAGGGTTGTGTTACAAAGTAGATGTGCTATGTTTTACTCTTTTGTGTTTGAAGTTGATCCATTACTGTAAAAATATATTATTAATTCATATCAGTGCATGATATCAATTCTTCTGTTTGGCAGCTGGAAAGAAACTGAATTATATATCAGTACTAAAAAAGCGCCTCCTATTTTCCCAGTGATAAGGAATGTTTACAGTAAACAGACATTAAATAATGTTCAGATCTGAAGAATAGCATAATATTAACCACAGAGTTTTAAAGCAATTGGTCAAATAGGCATTCTAAGGTTGATTTATGTGTGTGGCTTAAGAAATAATGCCATTTGTGTGGCTGGCCTTTCACCTGGCCATTAGTTCTCCTTTCTCCATCCCCAATGCCCAAATATTTTCACCCTTTGGGTTAGTTGCTGTAACATTCAGCAGAGGCACAGAAGTGGCAAGGAGAATTAATTTCCTCCACATTTAATTAAAATAAAATACTGTCTGGGTGGAACAGAAAGCCTATTCATGGCACAGAGGAGAATTCATTGTCCCTTACACTTAGGAGCAGCCAGCTTATTCAGTGGTCACATATGTGCTAGCCAGCCAGCCAGCATGTCTGTGCCAGATGTGCTGGCTTTTCCCCAGCTGGCAGGATAAAATACAGTGGTAGAGAACATGGAAAGAAGAATACAGAGAGCAGGGAGTACATGGAGCTTTTGTTGTACTGGACATTTTGTACTGGAGATGGAAGGGAGCTGGGGAGGACAACTATATCAGAAATCAAAGACACTGGAAGGAGTGCGCAGTGGCGGTGTGGTGAGCTAGGTGATGTGATGGAGGAGAGCTAGAAACACAGAGGGGATGACATTGCAGAACTGTTTTGGGAAAGATTTAGAGGATGTGGAGAGAGTTGGGGTGATAGCAGTGAGTGGGTGGAAGACATAACGCCAAAGAAAACAATGTTTAATTATTTCTACTCTTCATGGAACAATCTTTTAAAAATACTATAATGCTCTCAAAATTTCAGTGATCTGGAAAACATCTAACACATTATCATTTTTAAAAATGCCTACACATTACCAAAGTAAGTAAAAATCTAGTGACCTTATATTCGTTCCGGACAAAATACTGGGACATAGAGTAGAATGGGATCTAACCAGTAATGTTACAAAGACAGTAGCATAATCCATTTCAGTGAATGAGTTTTCATGGAAAATTAATGAAAGAACTGATTACATCCTTAGATGAAATGAAAAGTTCTGTTGCTAAAGGAAGTCACTCAGTATAACCGAGCTATTTTACCTTGTACTCTGACCTTCTGGTTAAATATGACACTACATAAAATCTGTGTAGCAAATTTTAACTGGCATGAAAAGGCTGATACAGCCAAAAAGTAATTGCACAGAGGGCATCATTATATAATGGGGTTCCACATAGATCTATTCTTAGTTCACTGCTATTCAATATCTTTATCAATGAGATGGAAGAAAATAGAAACTTGTTGTTGGTAAAGGCTGCAGATGCCATATTCATATATAAGAAGTTAGTACGTGACCTGATTTTTAGACGCACTAAACATATTTAGGCAATGAAAAAGGAAGATTTTGGCTTAGAAGCTAAAGTCACAAAATATGTGGCTATTGCAGAGCAAGCTTTAAAGCACCTTTTGGGCTAAACTCATCTCAAAATGGGCTTCATAACAGGTGGTAAGAGAGAAATGCCCTATCTGGCCAGTACAGAATGACCCTGTTCTTCAGTGCTTAGCCACCAATTTCTGATCTGTCAGATCAGAAGGAAGCTGCTTCATCTTAAAACCCTCACACAGAATTAAGCACTTAATTGCTATTTTATACAAACAAGCTGTCTAGAAGTGAGGATGCTCACTTGGCCATGTGGACTGCCAGAGCTGAACATCCCCCTTCTGTGTCAGCAAGTTGACAGATGCACTTCTCAGGTTCTGGGAAGGTGTATTTGCCTACAAGTTCATTTGCTTGGAGATGCTTTCCAACTCTCCTATTTAAGCTTAGGCATTATATAGAATATTATATTTCATTATATGAATGAAAGACTCTTTTCTATTTCTCTTCATAAAACTTTAGGCCTAGGAGTAAAGCAAAGGCCTGGCATAGTCATTGCTGCAGACAGCAGATATAAATGTACTGGAGGAAGGCAGTGAAAAAAAAAATCCCTAAGCATTTTTATTAGTTCTGATAATTAAATTGATGATAATAACAAAGCATGCTAACCCTCTCGTCCAAACTACAGGTATCTTGGGATAGACACTGTGCAGAGTGCCACAGGTTTTTTATAATGATCCTGGGCAGATCACTCTCCAGATGCACTCCATTTTTGCACTGCTGGAAGTACTAACAAGAGTGCTACATGCAGGTGTATTTTCTATAAAGTAGACCATTACCAGCAAAAAGTAAAGGGAAACTATCAATTCATTCAATGCTGAATACCTGTGAGCATTCAGTTGCTGCCACTTCTGGGCACTGATGGCTACATTTGATTATCTGTAGATGCTTATGATCTGCATTCCATGTTGTGACTACCTGATGAGCTGGCCTCCAAAGGGCTGGCTAAGCTCCTCTGTGGGCATTGCTGCAATGCAGGACAGGGTCCCTCTGTGCTCTTTGAGTGAGCCACCAAGAGCTGCATCTTATCCTATCTCTCAGCTAGTGTAGAAATTTTGGAATCTATAAAGTGGTTTTGGATGCTGTTTTCAGGGCCGTTTTATAGCCATGTTGGACTGCAAGAGCAAAAAGACCCTCTCCATGTTTAGAGTATGTTCCTTTATTTATACCTGTCTTTATTTTTAATAACCTCTGAACCAAACCGGCTTAATGCCATGCAATAACAAAATAGCACTATAACAGTTTAGTTGAAGTGAGCCTTCATTGCATAGGGGATGCTATGTCTGGGCTGTGATGCTGGGTGAGATACCCGAACTGGCCTTAAACGACTTAGCTGCAGTCTAGCCATTCCAGCACAGCTGTCAGCTTGGATCAATTTTCCCTTCCAAAAAAATGCTGCCATCAGGAGGAACGCTTTGTGGCTGAGCTATCTTGATCCCCCACTACATTTGCAGCAGGGATCTAGACTATTTATATTCTTCAGAAACAGCAAGGAAAGAGCACTCCTGAACTGGGAACCAATGTGCACCCCATTCCTGTTGTAACTCTAATGGCAGGAGGAGTTGGGTAGTCCTCTGAAAGAGTTGCTCATCTAGATGACTGGCGTGGATGCACTGTGGCAAACAGCTGCAATCTGGTGACCTGTAAAGCTCCAACAAAAGTCAGATATTTTATTAGAAATTGTGGAGTTTGAAATAAAATTGAAATCATTTTATCTTACATGATTTTCTGCCAGTTTATGTATTTAAATACTTCTTCAACAAAGAATGGAGTTCTCCCCAGCAAAGGTAATTAGTAGCTATCAGTGTGCAATAGAAAAATGTTTTTCTCATTTTGCTCCTACAAAGAGCACCGCTGTGTATCACATTAACACTGTCTGATAGCAACAGATGACAGCTATAAAAAAATCCAACAAGAAAATTAACAATAATGCTTAAAAAATCATCACTAAAAACCTGATCTTGCTAATTGATATTTAGGATGAGCCATCAAATCAGTTCTTCGAAATAGGGCTGGCTGCTGTTCTTACATTATTGAGATTGCTATGTTTTAGACTTGGGATGGTATCAAGCTGTCAATAAATGCAAATTAATGGCCATTGACACACAGACGCAGAAACAACTAGACCTGTGTTATCACCTCCCCAGGAGTGTCCTTACCATCTACACTGCCTAGTCACTATCCATCCCACCTTGAGCTCTCAACTGATAGCAAGTCAGGAACCTCAGAGCACCCAGCCTTCAGAGTATGATAGATAGCTCAATGGTACAAGGAAGCCTGACTTCATCCTGTCCTACAAAACCACGAGTTTGGCCCAAAGTGCAGTTCACACTCCACCTCAGAGTGACTCTACCTCAATACACAAAACAACACAGCCAAATGTTTCATGTTAATAGTGTCAAATGGCTGAGATAAGGACACACAACTTCTCATCCCAGTAGGAGGCTCATCTGCTTCTTTTCAAATGGAAATTGGACGGAAGAGACTACTCATTTAAAATAGTTTCATCTGTGCAGAGATCACTGCCTGTTCTGGCAAGCTAGCGTGCAGGCCAGCCAGGAAAAACGCTGAGACATGCCTCAAGCAAGGCTAAAGATGGACAGTTTGTAGTTATGTACAAGCAGGTACAACTTCACCCACTGATGAAAGAGGAAAGCATCAGAGACTCAAACACAGGCATACTCTCAAAACAGCTGCAAATTAAATAATCAATCAATGAATCAATATTCATCCTGTGCAGACCCTATTATGGATGGACTCACAGAAACCTCCACTGTCAAGAGTCACCACATAGCTACAGGGACATCTCATGCCGGGGACCGAGTGTGAGACCACTGCCAGCAAGGGGTAACTATCCAGCACTTGATAACCACAGCCAAGAGCTGCTCTGTCCCTAAAAAAAGATGGAAGAACAATCTTGAGTGGGGCCATGAGAGCAAACTCAGGGGAGAAGGATGGGAGTAGAGCGGAAACTAAGAAAAAATTGCTTTCCAGAGCGATGCTGGAAGCTCTCTGGCATGTGGGGGACAGGCAGTTGCATGCTTCCCCATACATTTTCTTTGTGCTCATGTGAAGTGAATGACTGTTGCTTTAAATCCTCTTTGCTGTCTATCTTCAAAAAAAAAAAAGAATTGAGAAGAAATGTGTATAATTATACACAGAATATTAATCTTCTTCCTGGTGATCTACAACTCTAGCATATTCATCACACTGGAACTGTGCTCAAAAGTATTTTCATCTGATTAAAACCGCTGATTCATCGATGCATGTAATCCTTTCCTAACAGTATGTATATAAATGGCTCTTAACAATTTGCACATCAGTTTTTCCTCATTTTTCATTGTTATGTGATTTTTCTTAAACACTGAGTGCAGTTCTGAACTTTTATGTTTTGATTGAGCTTTTTGGAGAAGTAAGGTGCAGTGACCTAGGCTACAGATTGAAGAAGCTTAAAAGCTTAACATCTGATTTTAGCTCTGGCCACAAATTCCCTTTCTAGCTTTGGATAATTCAGCCCAGTCTTGCCTGCTCTGGGATCAATTCTACAGCCACCTTCAACTCTGGACCCACAATTTTTTTAGGAATTATGAATACATAAACTTGATCACCAGACATGTACCTCACTATTGCAAACTCTGCCACAGTTCAGGGTATGAAACTCAGTCTGACTCCCACTGTACCACGCCTTTCTACGCTTCCGCAGAAATTCACATCGGAAGATACTTATACACTCTCACCACAAATGTAGCCATTTGCTATTCTTTGCTTCTGAGTCCTTCTCTACCTCCTTCCTTTCTTTGCTATTTATAGATGGCAGCTTGCCTAGGAGATGAGACAAGGCTGCCAAATGATTCACAGCAGTGTCCCACAAGGAAACTTGGGATAAATCTTACCTCTATGCTCATGATATAGAAATGCTAACAACTTTAATTTACAACAAACAGCCCATAGCTACATGATGCAAACAATAATGGCTTATGGGACTTCAAATATCTGAGAATAACTATCATAGACATATCCTTAGGATGAATATTTGTAGCAGTCTCAACACCACTCTTGTCAAACCCTTCAAAGCTGGAACCCAGTCCTATAGGCCAGAGATACTACCAGTTAAAATTCTCACTACTTAAACACCTCTTTCCACACATGATCACAAATGCTCAGCAGCAGCCTACTTTCACACATGATCACAAATGCTCAGTAGCAGCATGATCATGGCCTTCTCATGCCCACTTTCTCTTTGTTCACAGCCTGAACCTGGGTGCATCCCACCTATGCCTTTTCAGAAATCTGAAATAGAAGCTGTGTTCAGAGCATGTGAAGTGAGATAGATTGATTCTGTGTGGAAATTAATGTTAGATATTTATTTTAGTAAAAAAAGAAATGTACTGACCTGCTTTTTGTACCTTACCCAGATCAGAGCATTTCTCCCCAGTTCAGCTCTCTCAGGCTGAGACAAAGCAAGGTCAAAGCTTCACTGTTTGGCTGAAATCTCTTCTTGGGACACAGATTCTACATTGGTTGTCAGAGCTGTTAAATGGCAGTCCTAAAATGTGCACAGTCTTGTGAGTACTTGAGGAAATAGATCATACTCCAATCCCCAGTTCTCTCCATCTCCTTTTTCTTCAGAAATTACTTAAGCATTTCATGCCAGGAAAGGATGCAGAGTTCTTCAGCCCACGTGGAATGAAGTTTGTAAA
Source organism: Peucedramus taeniatus (assembly GCA_013400575.1). NCBI lineage: Eukaryota > Metazoa > Chordata > Aves > Passeriformes > Fringillidae > Peucedramus > Peucedramus taeniatus. Next base: position 253,809 of record WBNO01000042.1, read on the forward strand.
GGGTTATTTATACAGCTGGAATTGTGAGAATCTGGAAATCAGTCTTTCTTTTGTGTTAGCTCAGGCAGCTTTGTGCTCACCTGCTGCAAACATTCTGAGTTAATGAACTCCTCCCATATCTTGATCCTGAGTAGTTAAAAACTTGTAATGCTCAGTAATATGATATCCAAGAGTCTTTATGAATTTAACTACTAGGACAAAAGTTTCCATTCTGAATATGCAAATGTCTTCAGTGCCTCTGAAAATTAGATCAAGTCTCTATCTAGTCAGTGCCTAATTTTACAGTTGATGTTCTGAAATGTTTGCCCAACCTCTGTATTTTCTGGTTTTTGTTTGTAAAAATGGAACATTAATACTTAATTGCTTCTCAAAACTTTGTGGGAATTAATGCTTCTAAAGCATTTCAAGAATGAAAAGGACCACATAAACTGACAACTACTGTAATTAAGTATGAATTATTTAAAATGAAAAATTTGTATTGCAAATGAAGTGCTGGAGGAATGTATTGAACAAACCACCAAAAACTTCACAAAAATTACTAATCAAAACACAAGGCTTAGACATTTTGCAGTACCACCTCTTAACACAGTACTGAACATTAACTGAGCTGTAGCAATTGACCATACAGGCACATAGCCTTATTTTGATGGAAAGCAGTTTCATGTGAAATATTTTACCTTGCATTTGGTTCATCCAGGAGGATGCTTATGGTCACTCAGTTAGCACTGACTTAATGAGGAGCCCTCAAAAGGAGTTTCATAGCAACTGCTAGAGACTGACAGCCAGCTGTTGTGTCCTCTTTTTGCAGTATCCATACTTTTTTCCTTTCCAGTATTCCAAAAAATAGTCTCTGTGGGCAGTCATCACTGTTTTATTATATGGACATAGAGCAGTTAGGTTTAAACTCCTGTAGTGACATATGATCCAGTACAGAGAAAAGTCAGCATCACCACTACTACTACTAAACTTATTTAAAAAGGAATGTAACGCTTCAGGGGTGGAGCTACCAAGCTATTGGTTTTTGTCCTGTGTACATAGAGCATACAGACCATGACACCTGCAAGTGTACTAGAACCATTGTTAATATCTAAATTTTTAAAGCAGTATTGTTGTACATGTCCTACATTTAATTTTTTTCCACCGCTTATTTTGTATCTGAGTTTTGATGCACTTAGAATGAAAGGGATATATAGTAAATAGCAAGGATATCTCTTTAACTTTCTGCTGTTTACTTTCCAAATCAGTTCTATGAACACTGTCTTTCAGTTTAAAAGACAATGCAGTAAACAAAATTATTTAGCTCTTTTGATTTATTGTTAAATTTCTTATTGGATTTTTTAATAGCTCTTTTGCTATTTGTAAAACAAGACCTCTTTTAAAGAACATTTACTGTATGCATACAGGATTTACATTAAATACCTCAAATGAGTATATTCTAGGTGAAACATAGATGGTTTTGGGAAAGGGAAATGAATAATTCATCTATAATATGGCATAATAATATATTCACATTTAATAACAACATTCCACTAATAAACAGCTGACAAAATTCAATATTTCTGAAACTCTCCACCCCTAAACAGGGGTGTTATTACTTCGAGTTTTGCAGACATTTTACAAAGTTGTTCTAGTCAGAAAAAGGCCTGATGGCTGGAAAATAGCCAACATAATGTCATTATTGAAGATGGACTCAGGGAACACTTCAGGAAATTATAGACCATTTAGTTTTGATGCCTTTTGGGAGGAGGGAATCTTAAAAAGCATTTTTGGACATTAAATGGGAACCATTTAGGAAAGCACAGCTTGATGAAGGATAGCTAGTACTGCCTCAGGAATGAAAGGTCATGCTTCACTACATTCTGAATTTCTTTCAGGTTATACATAATCAGGGGAAAAAAGGTACCATAGACTTTGTTTTCATTTTCAGAAAGAATTCAGAAAAATTTTAAATCAAGGACTAATATATTGTACTATGATGTTGGTAAGGGAATAAAATAAGTAATTTTTCTAAGAGGAAAACTTCATTATTCTGAAACAAATAGGTGTAGAGAAACACAGGTATTAATGATAGGTGTTTGCATTTCCACTTTACACATATTTTGTGACAATAGAAATAACAACATTAGGCTATCCAAACCCACATCATTTAAGTCCCAATGGAGTACTTAAGCATGTATATAACTCTAAGCAGATGCTGAAGCAGTATTGTTAATGTAAGTTGAATTACTCTAGTGCTTTAATGATTTACAGAGGTTCAGCCCCTTTGAATATAAGGTCCTAGAATCCAGATAAAAAATAGTATTTTTGTATGCAAAAATATATAATTTCTGTAACATATTCACCAGGAAGCTAATCTGAAAATTACAGCACACATTTTCTTAACCTCTCCTTTCTCTTACCTTCTTAACCTCTACCACTAAGAATTCATTTACAGGTTTCTTATCCATCCAGCATCATGATGCTACCCTCTACAATTTGTTGTACCGCAGCTCAGAAAATTTTGTGTTCTTTAAAATACGAACATGTGGTATCATCAAGATTTTTCAGAAACAACTGAAAATTTTGAGTGTCTCTATGCTCGAACACCAGAGAAAGAAACCTTTGAAATACGTGCCCTACAGAAACCAGGTGAGTACTTCCACATCTGAAAATCAATCCCATTTTAAAGAAGACCCAAATTTAAGTTGAAAATATTGAGACACCCAAGACTGCAAGAAGTAACCCTTCTTGAAATCCTTAACTAAGATAAATGAACGAAAGGATCTAATTGGGCAGCACACACAGTAGAAATATATTTTCATTATGTGACATTATGAAATTTAGAATACTATAATATCTGTTCAGTAAGTTTCATTATTGCATCAATTTGCATTAAAATATCACTACCAAAAGACCCAACTACATAATATACACTGGAGCAGATTTAGCTAAAAAACTTTCTGTTATTTCTTTCTCTAATCTTTTTCTATTCCCTCTCCAATATCAGTAACAGTTTGAGATTTCAATTTGAATGTCAAGTTTCATGTTGAAAATTTATAGCTGACTGCAATTCCAGAAATATTACAACAAAATAGAATTAGTTTGCACAGAAGCATTTTGTTTTTCAGTTCTTCCAAGACATATGCCGACCTTTGTTTTAGGCCCAAATGCTACAGCTAATATAATATTAACACGTTATAAACGTGTTAATGCCTAATTACCCTTCAAACTTTTTTTGAGTGTCAGATGAGAGAAATTCTAACGAGGATAAACAAGGGAAAGACTGACAATTAAAGGAATGTCAATATGCAGGAAGATTTTAAACAATTATTCTTGACATAGCCTTAATCTGAGAATTCAAACATTCTCCAAATCGTGTGCAGAGCTCTGAAAATAAAGCACAAGAAGAATACCAGACAGACCTCTGTCTCACAGAAATCAGAGGAAGTGTTGCCCTTACAGGATGGAGTGGAAGAGGAAACAAATGAGCACTTACATAATACAAACACAGAGATTTGGGAACAGGATCAAGACTTTGAAGAGGACGAAAAGAAAAAATTACTGGATTTCCAAGGCACCACTGCT
>WBNO01000045.1:0-14721 GCA_013400575.1 Peucedramus taeniatus
AAGGGAAGGCTCCAGGGAGATCTCACTGCAGCCTTGCAGTACCTGAAGGGGTCTGCAAGAAATCTGGAGAGGGATTACTTACAAAGGCATATAGTGATAGGACAAGAGGGAATGGATTCCAACTGAATGAGTAGATTTAGATCAGATATAAGAAGAACTATTTCAGTGTGAGGGTGGTGAAATACTGGAACAGGTTGCCCAGAGAATTTGTGGATGCCCCATCTCTGGGCGTGTTCAAGGCCAGATTGGACATTTAGAAACCTGTTCTAATGGGAGGTGTCCTTGTCCATGTAGAGGGGGTTGAACCAAAATGATCTTTAAGGCTGCTTCCAAACCAAACCATCACATGATTCTACAATTCTGTGGCGTGAAAGGAAGGAGAGTATTGCTGCAGAGCTATGCAGAGGTAAAAATGATGACAGTAAATTAGTCAGTCATTACTCTGCCTAGTAGCAGTTGCTGAGGGCAATAGTGCAAGAGGGAAGGAAAAGGAGAAGGACAGGTGAACAATTCTCTGCGGACCTCTTCCTGTAGAGAAAAACTGAGGCTAGTGATTGAATACTGCTGTCTCATCTGATCAGGGTGTTGCTGCTGGCCAGGATCCTCAGCTGAAGCAACTCAGATGAACCACGCTGATATGAGTAGAATAATTTTAATTTAAGTTGCAACTTATGAAGCTTGCTTATGAAGCTTTAGTCACAAACAAGTTCCTGAGGGAATGGTGATTTTGTTAAGAAAGAATGAGCTTCAGCTGCTAGGGTTTCCTACTATGGCACAGTATTAAGCTCAAACATTTAATATATTTTAAATATGTTAATGTGAGTAAACAGATTTAAACATGCTTCAGTGTTTAAAATGTTAAAAAGCAGCCTCTCTCTTACATTTGCATTTCCTGGGATTTGTGGCAGTACAGCTGTTCAGCAGCTATGCCATGACCAGTGTCAAGAAATTCGTCCAGCAATAAAACTACAAACATGCCATGTTTTCCATAAATGTTTTTGGCATCTGATTCAATTCCTCCAGTCTGGTTCTCAGCATTCTTCTTAAAGATGAAGCTGGAACTGAACCTGGCAATGGATGTAAAGAATAACATAAAGGCCTTCTACATATGTGTTTACTGGAAAAAGCAGACCAATAACCTATGCTGGTAAATTGGTGACAACACATTGGAGAAGGTGACCACCTGAGGAATCTGAATGTACATAAGTCCATGGGACCTGATGAGATGTATCAGAGTGTCCTGAAGGCATTGTGTGATGTAGTTGCCTAGTTCCTCTCCATCATATTTGAAAAGTCATGGCAGTGAGGTGAACTGCCTTGTGACTGGAAAAGGGAAAATCTTGTTCCCATAATTATCAAGGACAGAAAGGAGGACCCTGGGAACTACTGACCTGTTAGTTCACCTGTGAAGAGCATAGAACAGATACTCCTAGAAGCTGTGGTAAGGCACAGGGAGAACAGGGAGGTGATTTGAGACAACCAGCTTGGCTTCACCAAGGGAAAATCCTGTCTGGCCAGCCTAGTGGCCTTCTATGATGGGGTGATTGGATAAGAGAAAGACTACAGATGTCATATACTTGATTTAAGTAAAGTCTTTGACATATCTTCCTCTAAATGTCTTTCTCTCCAAATTAGAGTGGGATGGATTTGATGAGTCGACTGTTAGATGGATAGAAAAGTGGGTGGATGGTCACATCCAGAATGTAGTGGTCAATATCTCAGAGTCCCAGTGGATATCAGGGAAAAGTGATGTCCCTCAGGGGTCTGTAGATGGACCAGTGTTACTCAGTAGCTTCATTAATGACACAGATGAAGGGATCAAGCGCACCCTCAGCAAATTTGCAGATGATCCCAAGCTGAGTGGTGCTGTTGACCAACCTGAAGGCATGCCATTCGGGGAACCTGGGCAAGATGGAGAAATGGGCCCATGGGAATCTCATGAGGTTTAACAAGACCAAGTGCAAGGTGTGCCTGAGCCAAGACAACTCCCAGTATCTTCTCCAAGCTGAACAAACCAAGTGTCCTCATGCTTTCCCTATAAGGTCTTGATCCAATGGCCCCTGAGCTCTTGCAGTGCAGCACTTGCTGTGGTTGTGCTGAATCAAAGAAACAATGCAGCTGAAAATAAGGCCTCTCAGTCTGCAAATCAGCTCCTCCATCTAGTTCACCATGCAGCTTCACAAAAGCCTGAGCTGACACATTGCAGGGGTAGCAAGCTCAGAGGATCAAGGACTGCTGAAGTTGTTCCTCCATGAAGGAAATCTCTGCAAGGCTATGGATGAGATTCTCTGCCCAGGGCAAACCCAGAATGGAAAATTGCTTTTACCTTGTAATTCCCTTGGGGGTGTCAGATCCCCTGCCCCATGGCTACACAAATGTCTAGAGATGCTCCAAGAATTTCACTTCTGCAATCAGCTTGTTTCTTTGTGCCTGTTACAGGTTGCACTTCAAAAGCACAAGGGACTTCATAGCACCAGCTAGGTGTGTAGTTCTTTCCTCATCTTTGAAAATATATATTTTTCTCTTAAATATAGAATTCGGGGAACACAGCTGCAGAAAATTTTTAATGACATAAACATTTTCTTATTCTAAACAATTATTCATTTTTTAAGAAAGGTGAAGCTATTTCCCAAAACTGGAAAGATATATTTTTCTCCAGCAACAAAATGACTGTCCTTTAATTCATATTCTCTTGAATATGAAAAATATATTTACCAGTCAATCTTTTACTCAGGTTATTTTTTATATGACTGATTTTTTGTTTTATATATAAAAAGTGAGAAAAGTTCCACAGCTGTGTAGCCTTGAGGGGTATTTTTGATATCTGAGTGTGGCAATTTTTCAGACACCACTAATAAAGATTGCTACTGTGTACAGTATAATCCCTTTAAAATGTCTTTCTCTTCTACTGCAGCTGTGTATGATTTCCTTCAGGGGAAAAAAAAAACAACCCTTTTTTATCCTGGTCCTTCTCTCCTATCGAAGTATTTGCTTTACAGCTGTGCTGCAGGTTTCTAATTTGAGGCTAATTAAATGCAGACACTTATGAAAACCAAGGATGTGATTTGCAAGGAGAACAACACTCCTGGGGATGTGAAAAATGAAACAAAGTAATGAAAACCATCCATTACCACTAAGTCTGCAAGGCGAAATTCTCTGTAGGTGTTGCTGCACTGACTGGTGGGGTGACCCCAGAGGAGGCTCTGGTGTGGTTCTGGGTGTCAGTGAGCCCCCAGAGGAGGCTCTGGTGTGGTTCTGGGTGTCAGTGAGCACACCAACAGCAGGAGCAGCAGCACGCAGAGCTTCACCCAGCGCGTGGCTGCTGCGCTTGCCTGATTGCAGCCCATCCTCTTGCAGGGGCTCCCAGCACCTCTGGGGATCCCACCGTAGCAGGTATGGCATAGGAGCAGGGCTAGTGGTGCATTTCACTGTCCTCACTGCCCTGGGGCCCTGTCCTTGCTTTACACCCTGGCCTGAGGCCAGGCAGGAGAATTCTCTTCCTGCTGGCAGAGACAACCCAAAGAAATAAGGGCAAAGAAGGTGATTGCAAAACCCAGGCTTTTCTTCAATCAGGACAGAGCCGTTTGTCGTTACAGTTACAAGTGGAAATGGACAGCTTTTAGAGAGACTAATGTATGCTGCTGTAGATCTTCAGCTACTTATCTGAACCCATGTTAGCTGAGAAAGTGATAAATTTGTTTTCTCTGTCATTATTAAGTTAATCCTTGCCCTTGGTAAAATCAGTCAAATTTTTAAGGTACTGTGTATCTTGTAACAAAGTTGTTACCAGTCACAAAACCAAAATTATTTGGAAACACATTTTGAAAGTAGTTGCATTTTCTGGATGAAGAGGATCTCAGTTGCAAGGAATTACTTGACTTTGCTTCCTTATCTATTGCAGAAGACATCAGGAATAGAGAATATTGGAAGGAAAAGGTACTTAAAGGTCACAGCTAATAGTGCCTTTATCACTTTGCTGTAGTCTGCTGGCACTGGAGTAATCTTTCCTTGTGACATACATACAGTGTTGTTATGACATACATAGAAGTGGAAATAAAGTGCTGGCTGTGAGCGGATCACAGACAAAGGAAACCTCTTACTGCAACACAGCACAAGGCAAGCCCAAGTGACTATGTGACTGCAAGTGGGGTTTTTTTTCTTTTTTTTTTTNTGGAGGGGTTTTTGTTTGTTTGGTCGTTTATTTTTGTTTTTGTTTTTTAAATTATTAATGTACCAAGCACTTTCAGAACATGTTTTTCCAAAGTCAAGAGACAGCATTTGATTTAGAAAGGAATCGAGGGAAGCACAGCCATATTCCTGCTCATGGAAAGTCATACATATAAATACAAATGCATCTTCTGGGAGAAGGGGTAGATAGTCAAGTTTTCTCATTGTGTTTTTGTGATTGAGGTCATGTATGGTAATCAAGGTGTGCCTGGAAAACAAGGTCAACGATGACAGTTGACTGTATAGAGTCTGAAAATTGTGCCCACTGATTTGAAGTCTAAATGTCCTCAATGAACTGAAACTTGTGTTACAAATGCACGGAAAGGGTCAGATGCCAGCATCAGCAACCTCTGCAGCCTCTGGAGAGCTCTCTTTTATGTACAGTGAGGATGAGACAGGTGGGTTAGTGGTCATGTTCAGACTGGAGGTGGGGAACTACCTGCCTGAAGACCATACCCATGAGGTCCCAATGTGCCATCAGCCCTGCAGCTTGCATTAGCATCACCCTGCTGCACAGGGATTTTAAGGCACCCCTCTGAAGGAAGTTTCCATGTTTTTTTTTCCCTTCTGTGTTCTTATACCCCTACAGATACAAAAATAACCTTCCCATTAACTGTCTGCCCTGGTCCATTTACTTCTCTTGAGACAGTTCCAGCTTATGTAACTAATCCCTTCCTGCAAAGTGTGTATGGATCCATACAAATAACTTGTAATGTTTAATTAAACTAAACTCTAATCAACAGAATTTATCTTTTGACTACTGTGTACCAGGGAAGCTTTATCTGCTGAAAATTCACAGTGAGATTGGCTTGACTTTTAAAGGCACCATGTGAGGTTCTCATTAGCCTTATTATAATTTCTGAATAATAAATATGTAAATGACAAGGTTCACATGGGAGATTTAATTCTGTACTCTTATTTCTGATTAGCTGGAAATACACTCTGGCTCTGTCAGATAATTGGTAGCACTGCACACCAATAAGACATTTCCCCACAATTCATCAGAAGCAGTTGAAATTCAAGGAGGCAGGAGCTGTTATATTTTTGACAGTTTTGTAATGCCAACTTGTTGAAGTTATAACTCAGCCATTAACATAATATATGAATTATTAAATCTTTCTTATGTCAGGAATTTAAAAACTGAAAACCCCAAACTGAAGATCCGAGCCTGGAGTATAAATGCCCTGGGAATCAGATTTCTACCTTCCTCTCTGCCCCATTTCTTGTCTGAACCACTCTCCAAAAAACCCCAGCCATTTAGTTTGAGTAAAGTTGAGGGAAAGTAGTATCCTTAGGAATTTGAACTTTACATGCACAGCCCAAAGAGGTAATTTACCTGTGTGATTTTTTTTTTCTTTTTGAGATCTTGACATTGATGAGACCAATAAAGCATCACTGCAGATAGAAGATTCCAAATAAATGTGTGGTAAGTGGTGCAAAAGAAGTAATGTAAAGCAGCTTAATACTTGCATGAATTTCCCTTTCCGTAACTGAATGCAGTGGAAGAGGCAGGACCATATGAAGAAATAGTAGTTGATTAGTAGTAGTCTATCAAAATGCAAAAGTATCTTCCACATCAAGAATTCATAGTTTTAATTTAATATCTTTATGCAGACTTCATTTTGTTGCTTTAGTAATTTACTCTTATATACATAATAAAGTGAAAAGAGTTCTCTGCTGAGATGACAAAATAACCACAAGCAGACACTGTGGTTTTAGCATTATTTTAGTATTTCATGACATATTTGAGTGATTTGGTGAACCTAATATTCCAGGTTTGAAAAAGGACTCTTTTTTTTAGTTATAATGTGGACATCTCCTCACCACTTAGTTTCTCTTCTCACAAGGACAACTTTAAGTTCTCCTTTTGGTAATTTGAGTTCAAATTTTTACCAAGTATCTACCACCTCTTCTCCACACAAGCAGTCTCCTTGGCTGACAAAGCACAGTTCTCCCCTATCCTGGGGCCTTTTCTCCCACCCATCAGAAGCATCTCAGTTATATCAGCTTCTTATGCCTTTTTATTCTTCTTTACTCTTGATGTTACACACCCATTTCTGAATGAATTAGGTAGCTTTGCTACTTTTGTCCGTCATGTTGTAAAAAGTCATAGAAATAAAGCTTACCTAAACTGCCCAGACTGCCTTTCAACACTGAAAAAAATGGTAGAATGAAACCAGGAAAAAATTTAATTTAAAAGTTGTGGCAATTGTTCACACAACATAGATAAACTATGTTTGTCAAACTTGTCATATGTCCAAAGTGGTTCAAATATTCATGTTCTCAAGAGAATTATTTAAGAAAAAGGTATGTGCATAAATTATCTATTTACTCATTTTTAGTGAAGATTCAACAAGAAGTTTTTCTCTGTTCTAGGTTTCTAAATAATTTTTCACTTTCCAAATTTCAGTTTTTCAGTTTTGGAAAACCACCAGCTACAAACTATTAAAACCTGTCACATGAAGACTGACATAATCAAATATTTTAAAAATGTGTTACCAACTTAGGCCCAAACAAGAATTTTTGACAGTGTATGTATTTTTAGGTGTTTATGCAATTCTCCATAATTCCTTTACAGGTGAGCCCATGTTAAACAGAGAAGAGATTGTTATTGCTGTATTGCAATCATCAACCCTTATTTCATTACAATTACTGAAGTAGTTATTCATCATCAGTATTATGATGATTTTTATAAGCTTAAAAAGCACATTCTTTCAATGTTCATTAGTTTTCTTCTATTGTTATGGTCCTCATGGCATCTGCAATTGGTAGACATTCAAATTAAAGACTAACAAAAATGGAAAAATTCCTTTGTGACTTGAATGCAGGTCTGCATTTTCTGGTTTATAGTCACTCCACAATGCAGTAAAAAAAGCTTTAATCCATATGCCCTTTTTTTTAATAGTTCTGCAATGTGAGCTGGGGTACAACCCCCTGGAAATATTATTTTCATTCTGTTAAGTGCTGAGGAGTCTGAGCAATCCTCCTAATTTATAGATTTCGTCACAAAGTCTCTTAATAATAGAGGCACTCTGTTTGATGAGACACAGCAGTTCTTTAAATGGTGTTGAGAAACTGCCTTCTCTGAGGATGGAGGTGGCAATCCATGAGTGTCAGCACTGTGCATAGGGTGACTTTTAAGATCGACCACTGTGTTCCATCCCAGGGGATGCACAAAACCAGGCTTGGCCCTTGGCAGCAGCAGTTGGGATCAGATCCCTCAAAGATGAGGTGCAAACACAGCAGCATGCACCCTGGGTGTGCTGTTATCCAGTACAACAGAACTGCTTTGAAAATGTACAAGCACCAGCTCAGATTTAAGCTCTGTTTGTAATGAAAGCTGAGATCATGGCACAGTCCACGTGGTCTACACGTACATGAGCTGTCTGATACTAGAGGTGGCTGTGAAGAAACATTGTGAAAAATGTACCAAGTAGAAAAGTAAGAATTTGCCCCTCTTTTATGGGGAAAGCACTATAAAGACTTCAATTCTTTACACTCATAGGAAAAGCCAAAAATATTCCTAGAAAATTAATATTAAGGCTTGGTGAGGAATATATACCAGCTGCAGGGTCTCTTCTTTGGTACAGAAACATAATTTGGGCATTGCTTTATCCAGGAAATGCTAAAACCACAGTAGCAGGTCTTAGCAGAGTCCTTCTCCAAGATACTGGAGGAAACTCTGTTTTAATCCTTTACATAAAGTGATCAGCCATTTTAGTAGTTCCCTTCTGCTCTTTCTTCCCTTCCTGCACAATCCTTCTGAAAAAGCAGTCTCAGAACTGCACTTTACAGGTTAAAAATCTCCTTGTTTCATGGTAAAAATTTATTCATGATATATGAATAGGCTTTGTTTAGCTAGACTTAAATGCAGTCTCCTTACCCTGGGATGGGTTTTCTGTGACCTACATGCCTGTGAAGCATGTTTCTGCTTCGATTCTGAGTGTTTCTTTCTTCAAGATAAGACCAAGAGAGTCCTCATCAAATTGCTCTATTTATGTTTTTTATTCTCTGTTCTACTGGTCACCAGATTCCCTGATCTTGGACTGCTTGATGGTTTAAGACCCTTGCTTAGGTCAGCTCTGCCCCACATTTAAATTCAGCAGATAATTGCTCATCTGCTGTGATAAAAGACAAAAATTATGCCTAACATCCCCAGCTGCCAAGCTGCTGTCCTACTTTAAACATGAAAACTGAAGGAAGCAATAGGAACCATTTCCATTAAAAAAGCCCTGCTAGACAGCAGCAGCAAGAGGCAATCTAACACTTCCCAAATCATCAGAATAAAACCATGTATGCTTTTACTCTGGAGAAAGCCTAGGTCTTCTGTACTGTCCCTTCCCACTTGTGAGAGTCCACCTCCACTCAGAAGTCAGGTTGTTATGATGCAGAATTTGCCAGGCTGTAATACTGGCTGCCAAATTTGTAAATGGAATTCCCCATCAAGACAAAATCCTTCTTCTACAATCTCACTACAAAGTCAGCAGACTGTGCTGGTTTGAAAGTGAACCAGTGGGAGGAATGAACCCCACACAAATACCTTGAGAGAGATTTCAGGAGTTACAATTTAATAGAAAGATTACAATAAATGCAATGATACAGAAAAACTGCCTTAAACCTATAAAGACAGAATACAGCCTGGCACCCTGTTGGTCAGGGTGATAGTCACAGGGCTATCAAGTGGTGATTGCAGTCCAGTTGAAATGGTGGTTGCAGGTGAAAGTGGTGGTCCTGTGGAAGGTCTGGTCTCCTGGTGGAAGTTCAGGTCCTACTTGGAATACTGCCAGGGAATCACACCATATATTTTTTAGTTTTCCAAGAGGGAAGATTGCTCATATGCTTTTTAGGCAGCTGTGACAGGAAGGAGGAAAGGAAGAAAACTAGGATCTCTACTTTTTTTTTTTTTTTTTNCAAAGTTCCCAAAATGCCCAGACTATATACAGGGAGGTTCAGGCAGTACCTCCCCCATTTCAAGCCAAAAGAAAGGCAAGCAATGTAGAAAGAAAATCCTGTGTTTTTATGCTAAAAATGCCAAAGATTATTGATTTGATAGATGGGTATCTAGGATATTTCAGTATATAGTGTAAAATGAGACTGAGCATTGTGATTATTATTTCTAGCATAGATCTAGTTTTCATGTGGTTATATTCCCTCTTTTTTTTTTTTTTTTCNAAAAAATGCAGCTGATAGGAGTTGCTCAATGATTTGACTGTTAGAGACAGTCTTTGAGGAATGTGCAGAGTGCACGTGAGGGACATGATTAACGAATGTTTCACAGGGCACTGAAATATGTAACATAGGTAACCCTGAGTGTACATGAACATACACACATGTATTTATATGCATTGGCACATTTAGGATTTTTTTAGTACTGTTGCAAATCAAACACCCAAATTCACTTGCAGTTCACCATAAGCTCCAGATATATAAACCCATTTAGCATTCCCTGTTGTTTTGGTTTTTATTTTAATTCAAAAAATTTCAATGCCACTATGGTTCTGTTAACATCAGCTTTGTGGTTGTTATCTACTGGGTCACTTTGTTACTTTTACTTGAATTCTTCTCTTGTCGTGCAAATTATTAGCAAGGTCCACAATTACGAAGTATTTCTGATTATAAAATAAAGGAATAAAACCAAAAATCAGTAAAAGACTGACTGAAGTGAATTTATAAATTGCCTAAAGTGCAAAACTGTCCACTTAAATTTAAAAAATTCCTTTTATTATTTTTATAAACATTGTCTGTGATTAGAAAAGCTATGAATTTAAAAAAAAAATTATCAGTTTGCGAAACTAATAATTTGAAAACTGTATCAGGCAAAAAGTTTAAACTATACTCTTTTCCATCTTCTCATAGAAGAATTCATTGCAGGCTTCCTGCCAAAATCACGACTGGAGAGGAAGGCAGTGCTAAATAAATAAACAAACCTAGAAGATCTCAAAAAATGACTGTTTCTTTATTTTCCAAATACAATATTTGAGGTGGATTCAGAAGTAGGACCCCTGCTGTCCCCTTATTTCTTCCGTCTATGGGTTGCTCTGGAAATTAAAAAAGTCTCAAAAAAGGGCCTTTTCAGATCTTATTGAAATGACTATTTAATCTGATTCAAATTAAATCAATGGAGTTGCTAGCACCTCTCAAGCCAGACTTTATTGTTTTGCAAAGATGAATGCTTATTTCAATATTCATGCAGACACAGACAGCCTTGCTAACGCAGTTTGACTGACAGTTCACACAGGGGGCTTGCAGGAAAAGAGGGGAGCAAATCCTCTCCCCTGAAGATGAGGAAACCTTGCTTTGTGGTCCTTGAGGCAGTTAGCCCTGGTATGGCAACTTGGACAGGCACAGGCTGCTTGGCCCTGCAGGTGTCTACACCCTGGGCTGCCCAAAACACTTTGCAGGGGTCCCATGGTACACCAGGAGTAAGGCTAAAATAATTTTGTTATCTGCTGAGGTTCTCTGTGATGCAGCATGATCAGGACTTTAGATTGCAGCAGAAGGATTAGCCAATAATGTGTGGTGTGCAGGATATATAGCAAACAACTCTGCAGGAACACCTCATCTTGAAATTTGCTTTTCTCTGTATCCCAGCGGATTTGTGTACAAATGAGTGCAGTGGAGACCAGGTTTTTGATATGGAGCAGCAGGAGTGTTGCACAAACCTGTTTTTTACCCAACAGCTGGAGGGAGTGGGTGAGGATTTCACTTTGAGGCATCTGATGTGACAGGGTGAGCAGGCGGCAATGTCTGTGGGACAGTAGTGGTGGATGCACACTACCACTTTACAGGGTGTTAGGATTTCAGTAGGCTTAATAAAGAATCATAAAATCACAAAAAGGTTTGGATGGGTATGGATCTTTAAAGGACATCCAATCCAACACACCTGCAATGAGTAAAGACACCTTCCACTAGACTAGGTTNATCTTGCAGACTTTCTTCCTAGTATCAGGTGAATAAGAGCAGAGCAGCAGCTCATATGGACAATTTATATCTACTAAAATATACCCTATTTATTTTTCTAGCTTTTAATCCATCTTGTCCATGATGTTCTGGAGTATGTCAAGACACTTTGGAGACCAGCAAAAGAGTTTGGAATCCCAACAGGAGATACAGGCACTTTTTCCTCAGTGGTTTTCACAACTCACTCACTAATAAACAATGTTGTGATTAGCATGCCTACAGCAAAACTGACAGGACAGCTGCAAGCTTTCAGTGTGCTGTTGCTGAGAAACAGTTAAGTATGTGTGTACACTAGTTGAGTCTTTTAAGAAGAGAAAAATAAATTTCTGATTTTGAAGCCAGGTTATCAGCTATCAACAGTTCAGGGCACATTCTAAAAATACAAAGAGGTTTATTTGGAAAAGCAAGAAGGAAATACTGCCATTAAAACCCATGTGTACACACCAAAGAGTTGTATAGACATGAGCTTTGCCTACAAAACTGATTACTATGTAACTAAAAATAAAGAAACAGGTGTGTATTTTTGCAAATAGATCCTGAGTCAATAAATTGCACTTTCTGGTAAGTATCAAAGATGCTTGAAATGAAAGTGGCACCAGGGCAGTCCCTTGGTCCCTTTGTAAAAGGCTGGGGACCAGCACAGGTATTTTAGCACTTCAGAGAGAAGAAGAGCCTGACTAACATCCCACCATGAGAGCCTGTTGTGAAGGCTGGCAGTCTTCTGAATACCAGCCTTTGCAGAGATGTAGCTGATGTCTTGGCCTCTCCTGCATGACTTTTTCAATAGGACTCATCTTGGTAAATTACATTCCCTTGGCTTCTTTTACTTTTGTTTTAATGGTTACTTGTCTGACCACTGCTGCTCTATAACACATCTTCTCTGGACTCCCTGTAGCCTTTATTCCACACGTATGTGAGACATCATTTCAGAGAGATAGCAATTTAAGTTCAGGAAATAGGGAGAGAGGAAAAGAGACACAGAGAGCAATACATTCATAAGTCAGGTTGAAACAGAAGGGTCTTGCTAATAATCAGGGTGACACTGAAGCCCTGGATGTAGTCTCAAAGTATTTTAATACGGATTGTCTGTGGTTGCAGGATAAAAGAAGATGTTTGCTTTATGCCTGCAGAAGTGAGTTCATGCTACAATTATTTGTTTCACACTGTTTTTCATGCATCTCTTTTTTTTTTTTCTTTTTCACCTTACATTTGGTTTAGTATCACAGTCCATCGGGTGATGGTTTTTTTCCTGGTCTACAGCACACTCATCTTTCTTGCTTGCTATTCCAAGGAGTGAATGTGCATTCTACATGGCTGTATGAGGTGGAGCAGCAGAAGTAACCAAGCTACGCAGGAAATGCCTTCAATGCCAGCTTCAGGAACAATTGCTCCAAATGTGAGTAGAAGCTGTAAATTTGCTCTCCTTCTTTCTTCTGACATGCACATTTTGTTCTTAAGTGCTGGTTCTTCTTCCACAAAAATGTCACCAATTGCCACATTTCATTTATGAATATATGTAGGAACATCTTTTCAGAGAAATAATTTTTTTTCTTAGCCTTTTTTGAATTTATCTACTAAATATTTGTGAGATTTCAAAACTTATTGTATTCCAGCCCTGCCCTTCCTTCATCCCCCTCCCCCTGCCCCTGTTCCTTCACTGATGCACAGAAACCTTTAGATTAGGAGGAATTCTCTAATACTCATATAGTGTTTATTTTCATAACACACATAGAACTGGAGTTTATATAAATTTACCCTAGGAATCCTTGATGAGGATTACACTGGCTGGAATAAAGTGGAGGTCTTTCCAGACACTTTCCTGGTCATGGAAGTGGCTCCTTTGGAATTGATGTTTTCAATGGTCCTTCACTGTTTGCCGGATTCTGAAGCAGTGAATTCGATGCAAACACTTAAAAACTTACTCAGTGTCCTTCTTAAAAAGTTAGGATAAAATAAGATAATATGAATTTTTTGTTGTTGGGAAAAAAAGAAAAGAAAAAAAGTTGTTTCATAGGCAAGAATGCTTTATCAACCTTTTGAATTCCTCTTTCTGACATACTGTCCTTTGTCCTCAATTTTGAGAGCTTTACCTGTACTGGAGTCACAGAGAAAATGGGCAGAATTTTTCTTATCACTCATGAAGAAAGATTGAAGAACATTAATGGTGTCAGCACACAATGCTAGAAATGTTACATTTGGGATTTATAAACATTTATCAAGTTAAAAGCATCTAACATTCAGCCTGTCCCTCATCCAACACCATTCTCAGTCTGCAAAAGCTGAGATTGTATGATTATTTTTCTACTAATTAACCTATTTTTAGACAGGAAAATCAGTAATGAAGATTACCTTCAGGCACCAGTAGCACAGATAAGACAAGACAGTAGGGACTGTCATCAGTTCTCAGTTGCATGCTGGTGCTTGCTGGTCCCTCCTGGTTGAGGGATTTAGATCCCCTCTTCAAAAGTAAAAACTGGTTGCAAAATTGCAAATATTGGAAAAACTGCAAATATTGGAAGGTCCTAGACACTAGGTATTTATATTTTCTGCCTGAGATACTACATGTTTAGGTTCCCTGACTTTCTTAAGGAACACCAGATGCCTGAGTGTTTTCAAGGACTTAGGCATTGCAAAGCTTTTGAAAACTGCCCTTTGCATCTGTTTCTGTAGCTCAACAAAGATGTCATGCATATAAATACAGCCAGAGCTGTAAGGGACATGGATGCTGTGATTGCCTCAAGCATTGAATGAACAGGGCCGTTCTGCTGAGGAAGAACTATGATGCTTTCACACTTACTATTGTTCAGAATTGCACTGGAAATCAATTGCATTCGATTTTTGGCAAATGGAAGAGAACTGTAGTTTGAGTCCACAAATTTGAAAAAATTTACCAAAAAATTACTCTAACTGGAATTTGTTACCTGAAAAGCTCTTGCAGTGCTATTGCTTCCTCCCGCAAGAGCAGCTGTGTGCAAGTCATATCAAAAGCTGTTCATGAGAGATGCCTCAAGATAAAAATTGGACTGGGAGCCCTGGATTCATGACTGGATTACACTGCAATTTTCCTGCATGGCTTCAGGCAGGCCAGGTAACTTTCTGTGTCTAAGATTCTCACATCTAACAGAGGGATAACAGCATTTCTCTTTCTCAGAGGGCATGTGCTGCGGGTAAGTGTATTAAAAGTTGTAGGGTCTGTGAACACCAGAGTATGAAGGAGATAAATGTACTTTAGAGCTTTGCTGAAGAAGAAGAGTTTTCAGAAGAGGAGCAATGCATAACCACACTATAATGACTTTTTTCCTTTTTATCTACCGTACATAGAAAATACCTTTCATAGTATTTTGGGCAAGGACATGAAAATGCTGTACTTATTTTTCCCTTCCCCTTTTAAGGGACCCTATTTAATTTCCCTCAGTCTAGTTAAAAAGAGAGAAAAAAGAAAAAAAGACAGAGATTTCAAATTTTTCAGAGTAATTTCAAGTACATCTTATGTATACAATACATGTCTAACATAAGTATCAAGTTTTATATATA
>WBNO01000045.1:14738-38321 GCA_013400575.1 Peucedramus taeniatus
TAGACATCCATCTCTGCTTCAAGACAGTATTTCTAAAAAAAATGCAGCTGATAGGAGTTGCTCAATGATTTGACTGTTAGAGACAGTCTTTGAGGAATGTGCAGAGTGCACGTGAGGGACATGATTAACGAATGTTTCACAGGGCACTGAAATATGTAACATAGGTAACCCTGAGTGTACATGAACATACACACATGTATTTATATGCATTGGCACATTTAGGATTTTTTTAGTACTGTTGCAAATCAAACACCCAAATTCACTTGCAGTTCACCATAAGCTCCAGATATATAAACCCATTTAGCATTCCCTGTTGTTTTGGTTTTTATTTTAATTCAAAAAATTTCAATGCCACTATGGTTCTGTTAACATCAGCTTTGTGGTTGTTATCTACTGGGTCACTTTGTTACTTTTACTTGAATTCTTCTCTTGTCGTGCAAATTATTAGCAAGGTCCACAATTACGAAGTATTTCTGATTATAAAATAAAGGAATAAAACCAAAAATCAGTAAAAGACTGACTGAAGTGAATTTATAAATTGCCTAAAGTGCAAAACTGTCCACTTAAATTTAAAAAATTCCTTTTATTATTTTTATAAACATTGTCTGTGATTAGAAAAGCTATGAATTTAAAAAAAAAATTATCAGTTTGCGAAACTAATAATTTGAAAACTGTATCAGGCAAAAAGTTTAAACTATACTCTTTTCCATCTTCTCATAGAAGAATTCATTGCAGGCTTCCTGCCAAAATCACGACTGGAGAGGAAGGCAGTGCTAAATAAATAAACAAACCTAGAAGATCTCAAAAAATGACTGTTTCTTTATTTTCCAAATACAATATTTGAGGTGGATTCAGAAGTAGGACCCCTGCTGTCCCCTTATTTCTTCCGTCTATGGGTTGCTCTGGAAATTAAAAAAGTCTCAAAAAAGGGCCTTTTCAGATCTTATTGAAATGACTATTTAATCTGATTCAAATTAAATCAATGGAGTTGCTAGCACCTCTCAAGCCAGACTTTATTGTTTTGCAAAGATGAATGCTTATTTCAATATTCATGCAGACACAGACAGCCTTGCTAACGCAGTTTGACTGACAGTTCACACAGGGGGCTTGCAGGAAAAGAGGGGAGCAAATCCTCTCCCCTGAAGATGAGGAAACCTTGCTTTGTGGTCCTTGAGGCAGTTAGCCCTGGTATGGCAACTTGGACAGGCACAGGCTGCTTGGCCCTGCAGGTGTCTACACCCTGGGCTGCCCAAAACACTTTGCAGGGGTCCCATGGTACACCAGGAGTAAGGCTAAAATAATTTTGTTATCTGCTGAGGTTCTCTGTGATGCAGCATGATCAGGACTTTAGATTGCAGCAGAAGGATTAGCCAATAATGTGTGGTGTGCAGGATATATAGCAAACAACTCTGCAGGAACACCTCATCTTGAAATTTGCTTTTCTCTGTATCCCAGCGGATTTGTGTACAAATGAGTGCAGTGGAGACCAGGTTTTTGATATGGAGCAGCAGGAGTGTTGCACAAACCTGTTTTTTACCCAACAGCTGGAGGGAGTGGGTGAGGATTTCACTTTGAGGCATCTGATGTGACAGGGTGAGCAGGCGGCAATGTCTGTGGGACAGTAGTGGTGGATGCACACTACCACTTTACAGGGTGTTAGGATTTCAGTAGGCTTAATAAAGAATCATAAAATCACAAAAAGGTTTGGATGGGTATGGATCTTTAAAGGACATCCAATCCAACACACCTGCAATGAGTAAAGACACCTTCCACTAGACTAGGTTGCTCAGATCTCTAATCTGACCTGCATGCTTCCATGGATGGGGAGCATCCACGACCTCTCTGGGCAATGTGTCAGCATTCTAATGGTAAAGACTTATTCCTTGTATCTTGTGTAAGCTGACTCTCCTTCTAAAATTTGTTACCCCTTGCCCTATCACTACAGACCTTGTCCCCATCTTTCTTATAAACATTGTTTAAGCACAGGAAGGCTGCATTATGGTCTTCCTGGAGACTTCTCCAGGTTGCACAGCCCCATCTCTCTCAACCTTTCCTCATAAGAGAGGTGCTCCATCCCTCCACATTTCTTCATGTCCCTTTCTTGGACCCACTCCAACAGTTCCATGTCATTCCAGTGTTGAGGATCCTGGAGCTGCAGGCAGTGCTCCAGGTGAAGCCAGACAGTAATAAACAGTTCCTTGTCTAGTCCTTTGTGTTGCTCTGAAACTCTCTATGTCCCAAGCTGAATAGGGTTACAATCTTCCTGGGCAAAGGAATGCATCTTGCTTTTGTCCTGTTATTTCTTCCAAGCTAAAACTTCAATGTAGGAAATGTTTCCTTCAAAGAGGAAAATTTTCCTCTTTGTTTATGTTTTCAGAGACACTTCCAGTTTTCAGTGAAAACTGACTAACGAGAAATAGTTTGTTGTCAAACACATTTTTATCAGACTTGGGAGGCTGCCATGCATACATCTGATACTGTATACTTTCTGATTTTCCCCTTTTTTGTGAAAATGAGGAGAAAAAGAGAAGAAGATCAAATAGTGAATAATGTTATATTTAAAAAAAGGCTTTATGTGTGACTCAATTTTGGTTGAAGTTTTTAACTAGTTCTTAGACTACCAAATTAGTTTCTGCTTGGATTACCCTGGAATTCTGTGTAGGTACTGGCATGGCTAAAGTTTGCTGATAGAAATTTAATACTAGTTTTGGCTGAATATACTAAGCAGTCCTTTGGGGTTAGTGGTCTGTGAACTGTTTGAAGGAAAGGTCTGGAAATTTGTAAGTAGCAAATCAAAGTTTTCAGTGGATATTGACAAGTCTGAAGGAAGATGGATAACGTGGGGAGAGACAATGATATTGAAGTCAGAAAAACCAAAATGGAATAACAAAAGCAAGTTTATTACTAGATGTATATATGGCAATACAATTTCCCTTTAAAGATACCCTCTCTCATCCTGCAGTTCTTGTCCTTATCCCTGTTCTATTCCAGTCTAGCTGGAGTTTCCCACAGTACTTTTCCAATATCTCAGAGTGAGGGAGTTGGTTGAATCCCATTTTCTTGATGTTGAACACTGTTCCCTGCTTCAATCAAAGTACAATCTTCTCTCCTCTAGTAGGTATGGAATATTGTTATATTAAAATCTTTCCTCTAAAGTTAACTTTTCTCTTTCTTCTCTTTCTGGGCCCAGCAGTTTGGGACAGCAACTAGCCGAGGGGGAAGGGAGCTGGGCTGCTGCCTCCAGCTCTGTGCTCCAGCCATCCTCCCAAAGGAAAACTACATTCCAGTGGGTCAATCCTAGCAGTCTTTGTGGTCAAAACTTTTACAGCCATCTCCATTCCTGTTTCTAAAACTTCCTTTACAATTATAAGTGTTAATCCAACTGATATTGCTTCTTGCAGAAGACAACATAAAGATTCTATATAAATGCAAAATTTTTTAACATCTTCTAAAACTTTTTTTATTCAGGGAGAGAGGGTTCCTTTTCATATTAATGCTTTTCTTTCTCGTGTGGTTAACACTTTACCCAAAGGCTTTTTGTAGCAAACCAGTAGGTGACCACTGACATTTGTGGTCTTTAAACTGGAGTTCCTGGGCTGGGGAATGACTGGGAAGGTACATCCAGCCCTCTCACTCCTGCACTACATTACAAGGAAATGAAATCTAAACTCTCTGAAAAGTACTGCATGTATCTTCTCTTTCTGTAATAAATGCGTTACAGACTCAACTACTTGAGTTACAATTTAGTTGTAGACACACTCACTCTATTTCCTGATTATCATAACCCTCAATAGATCTATTGAATTCACAGACTAGGAGCCATTTTATTTTATGAAACACATTTGCAAATGATATGTTTTATATATATGTAAAATGATAAAAAAGTTGGATGTCTAGTGCACAAAACCCATAAGGATAAGTGCACATCTTATCACACCGGCAGCAATAGGAATTGGGTCAACTGTTGCACTGCAAAATTTGCTTTTCCTCTAAATTCTTTACATGAATTTGTCAGCCAAAGTTATCCCGGAGATCAGTAGAGGTCTAGTTGCTTAGTTGAAAGCTTATTGTGAGCCTTGAGAAAAGCTAGAAACATGACTGATTTATGTAGAAGGGAATTCCATGGGAAAGGTTCAGCTGAGCTCATGGTCATTTATATAAAGAAAGACTTACTTGGAGCCCATAAAGCAATTTTTCTACAAGCAGTGTCTCTAGTCCTGTCATGAGAACTCTGTGTAGGCACTTTGATATATAGGTCAGGTCACACAAGGTATTTCTCACATTCTATGTGGGACTGGATTGCCAACCCAGGAAAGTGTAAAGTATTTCATTTATCTAAAAATAATAGCAAAAAAAAGGGAGCAGGAGGACTGAGTTTACTACACCGGCAATCAAAGCACATTCCCAGCTGCCCCAGGCTTGTATGGCCCTGCTTTGAAGTTCTGAGCTTCTGCAACAGTAGCAGAACTCCTTCCTGCTACTGTTACCTAGCTCAGGTAGATTAGAAAAACTTTGCGGCTTCAATTGCGCTTCTCTGCGCAGACCTACACTCCCAGTTTAAGCCTCACATGGATGAAAAGACGCCATTAAAAATGCCCTGTGAATTAGCTAGACAGAATAAAATGACAATTAAATTTTATGGTTTTAACCTGATCAGTGTTGCAGAAATACTTCAGAAACTCAGAGCAGCATTAAACAAAGTCTGTAGAACTTCTTTCACTCTTTCTCATGGCAGGAAACTGAGCTGTGATTAAAATCTTGCTGCAAAACTGGAAATGGTGGGATGTTTTCAACCCTAGACTATACATGGATCAAACTTATATTAAAATTAAGACAAAACCAATGTGCACTTTGCACAACACTAACAACTCATATTTGAAATAAAATTAGTGAGTGAAAAGTAAGAATGGGCTGGCATCTTCCAAACAAAACTTTGAAGTCAAAGAAATGCAGCACAAAGGACGAAACTGCTTGATGCACTCATAAAACTACTAGAAAGACATATTCTTCTACAAATATCTTCTCAGTACTTTTTAAGAAAAGTGCCCAGTCGAAGCGTGTTTCTCCATTATTTGAACACAGGAGCTGAAGTGAGTTAAGTGCTATAGGTTTTCAAAAGAAACTGCAGCAAATGCATTATGCTAGATCCTGCTTAAGTACAGTGATACATATAAATCTTTGATCTTTCAAATATTGTGGGATCAAAGTATTCACTGTTTTGGATATAAACCTGTGCTAAAATCAACTGATTATAGCTCTGGCCACAGAAAAGAACCAGGTACAAATAACTTTGAACTGATGTCAATCCAGGTAGTCTGTGCACTTTTGAGTTAATTTCCATGTCTTTGAACTTAATTTCTTTTCTATTGCATGGTCTGGAATAAATAGAAGTTACTAATAATCAATTTAAAACTGATTTTTCTGTTACACTGTTACAGAGAGAGAGAGAGAGAGAGAAATTAATAGAAATGTGAGGCTGTGTGTATTTGGTTTTCTTACTCTTCTTAATATATACATTAAAAAAATCACATCTAGCACCCGGGTTACAGTTTTTCTTAATTGGCAATGTTTCATCCTAAATCAAGCACTCACAGCAGCATGAATTAATTAATGAAAGCACAAGGAAATTTTGCAATGGGTCATTCTTGTTATCAGGGCTTATTTGATCATATAAAAACAGTTTGAAGTTTTAGAGGGAGGGAGGAGGAATTGCTTTCTTGTCTTTAAAGGGCAATTCTCATGAAAAAATAAGCCCAGAGCTATACAGAAAAAAGCTCTGGATAAACTGTTTGAAGGTTGTGTACTTGCTAGATTCCTGGACCCAGTGAAAGTTTTGATCATCACTAATCAATGAACAGAAATGTTAGACTTCACAGATTTGTTTTTATAAATCAAACCAGGAGAATATTAGCAAAAGTAGTAGAGAATCTTTATTGACTTCTCAGCACATTTTCCCCCCTCTTTCTCTAAATAACACTGGCCCCAGGCATCTATGCCCTTGCCCCACTCTCCATGTGATTCAGGAATGTTAGGTCCCCACATGCTTCCTGCTGAGAAACACTAGAGACCCTTTTCACTACTGGGCTTGTCTCCTGCAGCACACAGGTGCTGAACAAAGTTTTTGGAGCACTGACCCTCTTCTGCTTGTTGTAATCCTTGCCAGAACCATTATCTTCATTTTGGTGTGCCCTTGCTGTGGGCACACATATCATGGACCTCTTATGACCATGCATGAGAAGCCTTCTGTTCAAGGGACAGCCCCAACAGCCCTCTTCGCACCTGGCTTGGTTAAGGTTATGTAGAAATATTCTTACTGGTGCACCTGCTATGTGAACTAGGTTTTTAAGGTTTACTGGTCTCTCTGCCTCATCTCTGAGTCCTTGTAAATATGTAAACATAAGAATGCCCATTAAGTCCTGGATGCAGGAAGCAAAAGATAACAGTCAGAGAGCCTGGTAGTACACAGACTCTGTTTCTATGGACATTGTCTCCCAGAATCCTTTCCTCTTACCCAACTACCTTGTATTACCCTCCAAAGCAAAAACAAGTGGAAAAAATGCTTTAAGTGTGACAAAATTACTAAAGGAAATACACAAATATCACCCACAAAAAGATACAGGTCATTATAAACTCAAGTGTTCTAATACCTGAAATTATTTTGGCTTTGAAAAATGCACATGAATTACTGATGGTAATTAACATTTGAGGCTAACAGTAACTTGAAACTGCAAGAACGTTGTTCTTTAAAAAAAGAGTAAGAAATTACCTAGAAACTTTACAGGGCTTCTTTCAAACCTTTACAGTAAAGAAACTTCCTTTTTTTAATGAAGTGTGTAGATTTTGCTAAGGATTAGAATTATTTTTTTTCCTTTTAATTCCCCCTAAAATGCACATAGGGCAGTGAACTGAGTTTGCATCTCAAGACAGCCTGGCATTCCATAACTGTTGAATGCCACCCGGATATGGACTTTGCTTTTTGGACTTTGTCTGTATTATTTCCCATTTAGCAAATTTAATTTCTAATTTCACTCATCCTCATGAATTCTTCAGAACAGCATTCAGTGAATGGAATAAGACCTAACCTGATGGAGTGAGCTGAAGTATGTAACTTTGAGAAGCTTGTGATTCAGCATACTCTTGGACCACAAGTATATTCACTGGTCATGCACATAAGACAAAACTCATTTATGAGCAGCTCAGTGTATGGTATACCATTGTTGAAGAATATTGCACTCAAAAAAGGCTTTCAGTGCCTTTACTTACTGCTTGAACCTTACGCTGCTGAGTTCTCCTCTTATATAAAAGATTAAATAGTGCCCTAAGCTTTTCTACAAAAAATAAATCAGTACAAAGGTAGCTTATTCCATTTTATCTTGCTTGTCTATCTGTGGTTCCTTAAAGATATGCAAAGTTTGACTGAAGTGCCTATTTGTCTAGAACAAAAGCTACTTCAACTCTTTCAGCTTTGTCAACGCCATCAGAGGAGAGCAAGTAAGTTATCAGGGAAAGGAAAAAAATTCATGCAATATTTCAGCCTAGAGTTATGTAAACAAGCTCTTAAATATATGATTAATATACCTCATTCATCTACAACTGTTTATATGAGGCTGACACACTTCTGTAACACTAAATAAATTACTCGTGCATTTGGCATTTGTAGGTTTCTTTCCTCTTGCTTTCTCTACCACATCCCCTCAAAAGACAATTTCTTCCAAGATTCCTTGCCCAAATACTTATTGCATTTCTTTGCCAACAGAATAACAAAATAAAACAAAAACAAAAACCAAAACAACAAAAAAGATATTTAGATGGAAATTAATCCAACTGAATTATTTAAAAAACAGATGCTCCATGCATAATTTATTCTAAATGTGTGGAAAGGAGCTTTAAGGTTATGGTGCTGTTAAGTCAAACAACTTTTCTTCCTTATATCTTTAAAGTTACCAAGTTACTGTCATCCAACGGAGTACCAAAGTGGGAATAACATATGTTCTTCTTTGAAGACACATAATGTCAATTACAAACCTCTTCAGGTCCTACTGGCTTGTGTTTTAGTTAAAGTGGTTAACTAGAAAGTGAGATAGTTGAACTTGAGCTAGCTGCTGAAAGTGCACAGTGTAGTAAAATGTTCAATAAATCAAAAGTGAGAGGGTGAGTGTGCATGCCTCTGTGAAGAAGAGAGATGAAGGCAGGCAAAATGTTTAATGCTTTTAAAATCATAGGATTATTTAGGTAGGAAAAGATCCATTATCATTGAGTCTAACCACTAACCTAACACAGCTAAGTACAACACTTAGCCACATCTCTTAGCACCATATCTATATGGGTTTTTAAATGTCTCCAGGGATGGTGATCCAACCACTCCCACAGGCAGTCTATGCCAATATCTAGCTTACCTTTCAGTAAAGAAATTTTGTCTAATAATCCAGCCAAACCTCCCTGTCACATCTAGAGACCTTTTAGTCTCATCTTTTGTCTTGCTACTTGAAAGAACAACCACCACCTGGTTACTACCTCCTTCCATGTATTTATAGAGATTGAAAGGTGCCCCATGAGCCTCCTCTCCAGACTGAGCAGTCCCTGTTCCCTCATTCACTTCTCATATAATTTGTTTTTCAAACCCTTCACCAGCTGTATTGCCCTTCTTTGGACATGCTTAATGGAAATATACAACAGGGTCATAAATTAAGCCAAAGAGAAGCAACAGGAAAGTTTTACAAAATTCCATATTCTAGACCTGGGGAGAAACTAGAAGAGCTACAAGCAATGTACTGTGAAAACTGAGGCATGATAAGCACCACAGAGTCACGGGATTTTATTAGTGGCTTAGCTCTTGAGTGCTTTTTAACAGTGGGACATTAGTTTTACATTATTTATCAAAAAAGTACATACTCTCTGCACTCCTGAAAACATGAAGTGGGGGTGTTCTGAATGTCTCTGGGCAGGGGAGAGTAAAACAAGGGGTGACAATGTTGTAGTATGGAATACACTAGAAGAAAAATGAGGTTGAGTAGCCAACAATGTGAATAAATAACATACCACACAGAGAAATTTGAAATATTCAATGACTTTTCCTTAATTTATAACAAACTGGGTAATTATTAACAGATTTTTTTAGTATTATGTGATGGTAGTAATCTGGAGTAGAAACCTGAGCCAGAAAAAAGGGAAAATAATAAAGAGTATTAAATTAGAGAGTTATTTGAGCCCAACTAAGTTGACCATATAATGCCGCCAGGGGAAGCTGAATTAATTCCATAAGTATTAATGATTATATTCAAGAACTCAAGAAAAAAAGTGCAAAGAATGTAAGAGAGAGAAAACATACGTTAAAGAGAATAGACTAGCTTAAACTCATTAAATAAACAGCCTAATTATGGAATAAATATTATATGCATAGATCAGATGGGAAGTGTGGACTGGATGAATGGACAGTGAGATTGAGAACTGCCTGAACAGCAGATCTCAGAGGGTCATAATCAGAAGGTCAGAGGCTGGTACAGGGTCCAGTTGGAGTGTTGTCCCTAGTGGTGTATACCAAGGTTCAATAGTGGGCCCAGTCTTGTTTAATTAATCCATCAATGACTTAAATGAAGGGGCAGAGGCCTCCTCAGCAATTTCACTGAACACAAAGCTGGGAGGAGTGGCCGATAGCCCAGAGGGCTGTGCAGCCCTTCAGAAGGACCTCAACAGCCTGGAGAGATGGGCACAGAGGAACCTTCTGAAACTCAGCCAAGGCAAATGCAGGGTCCTGCAGCTGGGGAGGAACAACCCCAGGCAGCAGCACAGGCCGGGGGTGACCTGCTGGGAAGCAGCTCTGCAGAGAAGGAGCTGGGGGTTCTGGTAGCAAGCTCTCTCTAAGCCATCAGTGCCCTGGTGCCTAAGGCCAGTGGCATCCTGGGCTGCACTAGGAAGAGCATTGACAGTAGGTTGAGGGAAGTGATCCTGCCACTCTACTCAGCCCTGGTGAGGCCTCACCTGGAATGCTGTGTCCAGTTCTGGGCATCTCAGCACAAGA
Organism: Peucedramus taeniatus; assembly: GCA_013400575.1. Taxonomy (NCBI): domain Eukaryota; kingdom Metazoa; phylum Chordata; class Aves; order Passeriformes; family Fringillidae; genus Peucedramus; species Peucedramus taeniatus. The sequence goes on from WBNO01000045.1 coordinate 24,757, forward strand.
GAGATGTGGAGCTCTGGAACAGGTCCAGTGGAGCAGAACAAAGGTAATTAAGGAGAACATCTCTCTTATGAGGAAAGGCTGAATTTGGCCTGAGACTACTGATGTGGGACCTCATCAATTTCTCTAAGTATCTGAAGGGAGGGTGTCAAGAAGCCCGAGCTCCTTTTAGTGGTGCCAAGCAATTGGACAAGAGGCAATGGCCAGAAACTGATCCACGGGAAGTTCCAACTGAAGAACTTTCCATGCAGGTGCCCACACACTGGAGCAGATTGCCCAGAAAGGGTGTGGAGTTCCTCTCACTGGAGATATTCCAGAACTGTCTAGACTTAATTCTGTGCCATGTGCTCTGGGATGACCCTGTTCGAGCAAGGAGGTTGGACCAGATGACCCACTGTTGTTCTTTCCAGTGTGACCCATTCTGTGAGAGCGTGGTAACTTGACAAATTAATCTAAGGAGAAGTGCCAATGAATTAGACTTGATACTATCACAATCTACTAGTCAATGCTTTCATAAATCAGATGGAGACGTGAGTCAAAAATGGACAGACAGAAGACATGACAAAAATGTTTGCATTACCTTAAGTGCATGTCAAATTGAAATTTAGCTAGTAATAGTTACTGTGGCAAGGAAGTGAATAGTACAGTGCAGTTGAACCCCACATAAATGAAAAGTTTGAACCTCTTTTCTCTAGTAAGCATTATCAAAACATCATTACTCTAAGTCTCCAAAGACTCATAGTTTCTTGCAGTGATCTGAGTATTTTTGGACAAAAGAATGATTAAAAATATAGACTAATCTGATCTAATCTAAGACTAGATTAGATTAGATTAGATTAGATTAGATAGTCCAAAAATAAATAGTTCAAACCCAACTTCTCACATGCCCGTCGTGTAATATTTTCTTGCTGTGCTGGTTCTAGCTGCACGGCTACATGTCTGTTCCAGCATCCTGGACCATGGAAAGTCTACCTTCACACACCCTCTGAGGCCTTCTTACTCCTCTCAACAGTCAAGTCAAGATATGGAGCAGCCAAACAAGTGTTGTGCAAAAACAAAGTTCCTCACACTGTTCTCTGTTATGAGAAACACAAGGTCCCCCACAACAGAGGCATTAGACTTTGTGTCTGGCTCTCCCTGGAAAGCCAGAGGGTTTGGAAATATGTCCATATAAAAGGTGGACAAGAAGTCATGGGCATTGCTTGTGGGACTTGGAAAGGACTGAGAGACAACTGAAAACACAAAGGGGAAGATAAGGGTAAGCTTCCCTGTGTGACTTGAACAGTCAGCTGCTCTGAAGGATGTTTTTGATGTGCACTCTGATGCCTGAACTGACTGACCTTGTGTTGAAGGCAGCAGCTTTGTGTCACTCACATGGAACTGTATGTGCTCTTTCCTCTGCAGCACATGGGATAGAATGTGGGGAATGAGTGAGGGCAGGAAAAAGGGAGACATGTGAGCCAGGAGTGGTGGGAACTGTTCATCCTGGGAGGTGTCCTGAAAACAAATAACACACCTTCCCCCTTGGCTTTTCTCTATGTCTGCATAAAAGTCAGTGGGACAGAAGTAATGGTCATCCAGAAATGTGACAGCAAGCCAGACTGAGCTGACAGGGTATGTATGCAGGATCTACAAAGGTGTGGAACAGCAGCAGATGTCTACTTCCATGCAACCACAGCAGCAAGAAAATCTATGCTTCTCACTTAAACTGTAGAAGAGTAGTTGCTGGGTAAATTTGTGTTGCATGACAGCCCTCAGTTCAAAATTCTTCCAGCTTCCTTAAAGCGGGGGTCACAAGCAAGCTGGATCAATTCTGGAGCACATCAGGGATGATTCAAGTCCATCAGGACAAGCACAGCTTACATGCGAGGAGGGAGGAATGTCTCCTTGACACTGTCCCAGGGCAGTTGGTCCTCCTGGCCATTGTGATGCTCCTGGTAAGGCAGTACAGCGCTCTACATCCCATGAAATGTCTGAATAGATGTCCAACAGTGTATCCTTGCACAGGTGGGCATGTTACTACAGTGAGATGTGATGGCAGACACCAATGTCAGCAGAGACAACTCTGCTCTCCCTCTGGGACATCCACACTGCGTGGAGGGAGGTGAGGGTGTCGTGAAAAGCCCAGGCAACCTCCTGGTCTGAGCTGCTTCCCCATGTCCTTCTCTGAAAAGATATTGATGATACTAAGGAAAACCTGCCTTGTGGATGCTTAGGGAGGGATGCTCTTATTTATACTTCACAGCTAGAGTCTTTAAGCAACAGAGTGAGATGGAAACTCTTACTCCCACTTCCATATTTATTCAGTCATAATTCACAGTTTGTCTCCTTACATGCACTCACACAAGTCCAAAGCATTAAATTATTCATAGGCGTAACAAGTACTTAAAAAAAAAAAAAAAAAAGAGGGAGCAAAACCTGTTAATAATCATGTTTTTCTCTTACAGGCATCCAAGAGTGCTCTAATACTGATATCACACCTTTTCTTCCTGAACTGTCACTTCATCAACTTACTTTCTCTTCTTTTTTTTGCCAGACTTAATCACATCTCCCATGTGCTGCAGCTGAAATACAAATATTTCCAGTGCCTCATGTGCTTTTTCCAACTTCAGCAAGTGAAACAAGACACTATCCTAAGAAACAGACTAATCTTTTCTTCAATGCTAACTTAGACTTTTTTTATACTTGTTTCTTAATATAGTAATAAATGAAAGATAATTAAGGATAGCAACCAAACCAATGAAAATTACCCCAATCTTTTTGCTCAGACATGACTCTCACAGTTAAATTCCTACACAATATTGTTTTCACCTCTCCATATAAAAAGTAAGATTTTGTAAAGTGTAGAAAACCATCCAATGAAAACTTGTGGGATTGTCGATATGTTGTAAAATAAGAATATAGTGTGTTAGCAGGTCTCAGAGTGTTGGTTCCTTGAAGCCATTACCATGTATTTCTGTTTTGTGGAAGAATGAATTTTAGGGAGTTCTGAGAAGCTATTTAAATGAAAATAGGTTACACTGGGTGAAATTGTGGATCTTTCTTATGCTTTTATCTTGACAAGTATAATCCAATTATGTTCAATGGTATTTTAGATTAAGTATTTTCAGATTTGGCCTCAATAACAATAGCAATGAAAAATATTAAGATGAGATAAATAATCTTCTTACTTTTGCGTACTCCTAGTCCCATCACTGATCAGATTATTTGTGTCTATCTGTTCTATGTTTCAAGAGAGCCATTATATTATGAGCCAGAACATCAGTGTTCTGGCTCATAATATAGAAAAGTTTTAATTTTATTCTCTTCATTAAATAATACCGCTCAAACAAAAAAAGATAGCTAAAATCATCACAGTGTAAAATGAGAACTCTAATTTTAATTAAGGACCAATCCTTGATAAGCAGGAAAGACAGTAGCTTTTGATGTTTGAGTTTCAGTCATGTCTCTAAGAGGAAGCCTGAAGTGTCTAACTTATTGTGGGAGTTAAAATTCTGGTTTTTCTTTAATATTTTATTAGTGCTTTCCGCACATAATATCTGTGGTCCAAATTTTGACACGTCAAAGATATTGTTGGAAGTGGGGAAAGCTGAGAAGGAAGTTCATCTGTATGATATTTAGTCCTGACACATTTTGTTCACAGCTTTCCCATTTCTCTTGGTTGCCATATGTGGAACTAGGTGGAACACTTCAACTAAGTTTTTTGTTTTGTTTTGCTTTTTTTTTTTTGCAGAGGTGCATTGATTTTGCTCACTTTTTAAATAGGAAGTATTGTTTTCCAAGGTCCAGGGAAAATGCTCTCTACTCTTCTCCATCTAGGAAATAAAACCTCTTTCAACCTGGAAGAAGCATAGCTGCCTCCTAGGAAAGTGTTTGAAATAGTCCCTCAATGCAGATGAGGTGAGAGAAGGAGAGTGTGCACTTTAAGAAAGAGTTAATTAATTTTGTTGCAATTAGAATATAGATTGTTGGATGCAGGGACTGTTTTTTACCTGATATTACAATGGCTGTTGGAGACTAGGACCAAGATTTTTAAAATATCCCTGGAGCACCAATATGAAGACAAATGAAAAGGAATTATAAGGCAGCTATGATTGAAATAAAAGATCCCTTGCCTTCCTTCTGCCATTAAATACAGATCAGAGCTCCTAGATACCCCTCATTTTCAGGACTCTTTTGTTCAACTAAGAAGTGAATTCTGGCAATCTGCCTTGAGGATCTTGCAGTAGACTGGCTGCTAGTTTCAGTGTCTTCTGAGAAGGACAAAACAGGGGCTGCCCACTAAACCTTCATGAGAACAGCAGAAGAAGGGAATTTTGAGATACACTGTCACATGGGTCTAGCACTTCTCTTAAGGAGACAGAACATCTGACAGTCATAGGGCCAGTGAAAATCATGTTCATTTGGAATCTACCATGCAGTAAAGGCAAAATTGAATAGTTCATGTAATGTTTTTTACCCCCATTCAGTGCAACAAAATACAGAGTGTGAAATGCTTCTTACCAGAACACACAACTGATGAGAGGAACAAAGTGCATTCCTTTTTTCTGTCATCTTGTTAAGGGAGCACACAAGAGATACGTCCTTCCTCTGCCCATAACCGAACCTTAGTCCTCCTAGATGCCTTTTACCACACCATCCTTCTCATAACATCCTCCTATCATCTGGTATCTTCCCCTTCTGCAGGACCACACAAAGTCACTTGCTGAATCACAGGCTGTCCCTAAGAGGAATAAGTATTTTCTAAATCTGGAGAAGGAACAACAGCCAATTTATCTGAATTACTGGAAATGTTCTTTGGAAACAAATGTGCCAATTCTTCTAGCTTTCAGATTCCTTATCATAATCAAAAGTAAAAAAACTGTGATGTTACCCCACACATACTAGTTAAACAAACCCTGATTTTGCAGGTGCATTTTTTAGAAGTTAAATTGATACAAAACCTAAAGTATGGGTTGGATAGAATGAAAAAACAGTTTCTTCACTATCAATTGTTTGAAAAAATTCTTACCAAAAAATAAATTCTTTAAAGATAGGCTGCAAAAAACTGCAACCATATGAAAGTAGTATAGCTATAGTATAGCTATATAATGTAATTGTCGTTCTGTGATAGAGTGGAAATTAAGTCTTCACATGGATTTACATGTACATAAGTTGAATTTTTGCAGGAATTTTAAATAATGACTCAAAATTTTCACCTTACCATCTCCATTCATATACTAATTTCCATTTTCTGGTATAGTTTTTCATGTCATTATCACTCTATGTGTTTTCTTTTTATGCACTGCATTCACTTCATTTCTCCCTTTCATTTTACTTCCTTTGATACCCTAACAGCTGGGTTTAAGAAAGTGTCGCTTTTATTTACTGTCACTACAGGCAAGGAAATTAGCACCTTGATGGAAGGTGTACTACATAGAGCATATAGGCATTACAGAGCTCTTAAACACGTTTCACTTCACTGTGATTAACAAAATTTAAAGCAGGCATCAGCCACTTCCTTTTCTCCCCACAATGCCTTTGCAGAATGACAGCCACAGAAATGTGCATTATGAAAAGTAGCTCAAGCCTCACCCTTGATATTGTTGTCAGAGGACAGCAGAAATCATGAACTTTCTTTTCCATGAATTATTTGAGACCAGAGGAATAATGTTCCAGTCAACCTATTGACTTTTTAGTCAATTCTCTATTGCAGCAACAATAGTTACCTCTGAAATATCCCAGGGTTAACTGCAGTTAGAACTTAAGGGCTGGATCATGAGCCCTTGCTGGCCTCCCTCTAATGCTGGGAGCTGAAAGGACCTGAAAAAAGACTATATGTTCCCACCTTCAGGTAACAGCAATCTGTGAGAGACTGAAATGGTATTGGTTAGTGACTCAAACAACTGGCCATGTGTGAAAGTAGTGGGTGCTTTGCTGAGGCCACCCCTCAGCCAAAGGGGATGAGGAGAGGTTTTGGTTGTGTGATGGGGAAGCCTCTGATCTGTGTAAGAACAGTCCAGGAGCAGAGGGAGGGACCCATCACTGCATAATGACTGTGCAAATTGACCTTTGTTTTAGCAGCAACTGGAGTTTTGAGCCAGATAAAGCAAGAGGCTGATAAGAAGCAGATCCCACTATGTGGGATAATGTTTTTTATCATGCCAAGGTCCTCCATGCACAACTGGATCAGGTGTGAAAACTCTCCTCTGAGGAAGTACCAGGACATTCATATAAGAACCTGAAGATATCTGGCCCTTCTGATGAGCCATAACTGGCTCCACTGCTCTGATGTGAGAGGCAGCTGTCATGTCTTAGAGGTGTCATAGACCTACCATCAACCCCAAAGACCCCCAGACTCACTTCTGGAGCCTTCCACCAGAGGACTGCACATGACTCACAGTGTTGTACTAGAGGGTGTAAAACTCCCATACCCCCAGAGGAGGTGCCTGGGTGCTCCCATAAACCTGAAAATATATTAACCCATTGAACTCTATGTTTTGTGTTTTTCCCCTACCCCTAGTAGATCCAGGCTGTGACCATCACCTCAACCAACAGGCACTGAAATTGCAACGATCAAGTCTTGTCACTGGATCTATGGATGGTGATATCTTTTTACGCTTATCCTTTCTTTTTTTTTTTTTTTCTTTCTTTTCTTTATATGCTTTTATATTATATTTCTACAGATAATAACCCAGATGGCTACATACCTCCTTTCCATTGCAACCAAAGAGTTCTAAAATAGACCCTACATGTACATTCACACTGAATGACCAGTGTTTATATGCATATGTATAAACACTGGTCATGCAGTTGCACTCTAATCCACTCCAAGGACTCTATTAACCCTTGCCTTCAGGGTCAGATTGTAACACAACCTGTACAGAGAAGTATCTAGGAGCTGTTAGAGTAGGATTAACTTGCTGCAAGTCTCAGGAAGAAGACACGATAGCCAAACCTTCCAGGAGGCTGCACAGGAAAGGACAGCAGCTCTTCCCTGGAGAAATGTAGTCACCCACTGCTCCCAGGGAACAAATGTACTCCACACTGTAGATACTAGCTTTGTAAATTTCACCCCCTGACAAGTATTTGTAGTAAGATGGACTTTAGGAACTTTTTAGAGGCATTGCACAAAAACACAATGAGAATTTTCTTTCTAATCAGAATCCCATGACCTTTGGAAATCCACAGTCCATTCTTCCACAAATGCAGAGAAACGTATTCAGTTATGAAATGCTGTTGACTATTAACTGCTGTTGAACTCACACAACCTAATTTTAGGTATCTAAGTAGGTGTTTGTGTTCAGAGAATTGTCTCTCTGATTCCTTAGGTGGTCAAAGCAAAATGTTCCCCATAAAAATGAACCAGGGCAGAAAGATTCTCCAGATGCTGAGTTTTCTCTCATTAGGAGACCAGCTTCCTTAAGCTCTTTCTGTGGTCTGTGGAGAGAGGTTTATTTGGCCTCATCCACTTCCTTCTCTTCAGCAGTTTGTAGCACACATCTACAACAGTGTCACCCTTACAAATCTGCTCTTTTATCATGACCCATTAGCTCTTGACTTGTTCCTCACCAAGACAGATACGTTCCATTTTTCCTCACACCACCACCACTCCTTCCTGGTCTGTCTCTCCTAAACAGTGTGTAGCCCCCTCCCAAGACAACATCCCAATCCTGTGAGCTATCCCACCATGTCTCTATAGTTGTAGTGAGAACAAAGTGCCAAGACTGCACACAGATCTCAAGTTCCTCCTGTTTGTTCCCCACAATTCTGTGTGTACTGGTGTACAGGCACTTTATAGAGGTATTTGATGGTACACACAATATCCCTGTGGAGGTGCAAGGGACACTCCATAGTCCTCTCTAGTGGTTGTGTGTTTGGTTGCTTGTGCTACTTCAAGGTATGCCCTCATAAGCCTTCTTTTGCTACTTGGGGGGTTTATCCAATGTTTCCCTGCTGGCTTCTATTATCTCAGGAGTCTTTGGTACATCTTTGCAGGAATGTAGGTGTGCTCCAGTGTGGCTGATACATCTCACAGGGCCTTCACAAGTACCCTGCCCTTTTAATTTTTCCTTACTATCCCCCAGTTTGCCAGAGACAAGCCTGATATTGTTCGTGTTACCCATCATACCTAGTTGTACTTGCTAAAACAGTAGAGTAAGAAAAACTCTTGCAGTCCCTGATCTTTTGACTAAAGCCAAAAGGACCTCTCCTTTTCAGAAGCTATGGTATGTTTTCATGACATGGAAGGATTCTGTCAGCAATTTAAAATAATTTTTATTTATTTACAAGGGCACATACTGTACTTCATCAACAGCATTGCTGTGAAATAATGAAACATTTCAGAGAAAACTGCAGGATATTTAGAGTAATTTCTTCCTGAAAATATGCAAAACCCTTCGGGGAAAATGTAAGCAGATGGTGTGTGAAGCATTCATTTTTTTTTTAATGTAATGATAAACAAACACTTTAAATTAAGATTCATAACTTCAGGAAATTTCATTCTGGATTATACACCCAAACAAAAGACCTTCAAAATTTAGTTTACCTTTAGATCACTAGTGTTTTCTTTCAGCCATTTCCATTTCTAAGGCCATCCTGCTGGGAACTGATTTGAAGGAAGAGCCCTTGGGACAGATGCTCAGGTGTATTATTACTCAGGACAACATTTAAGCAGAGTCATGGCAATTAACGTGGGCAGCAAACCTGTCCTTGTAACCTATAGGGGGAAAGAGAGATGAGAGCAATAGTACTCCCACTGCTGATTCGCACTAAGCCTTTCTAGCTGTTTACAATATATGTATTATTTGCAGTTTTGTATGATCCTCTAAACTGCCACGGCTGCATGTGTCAGCTTACCTGGCTGTAAAATGTATTCTTTAAAAATACATCTTAAGGTGCTTGAATCAGAGGTCATAAAGTCTGTAATAAGACACACCAATTAACCTCTGTGACCATAGTATCATTCAAGAGCCATCATAGCAGTTTATCTCTGACTGGACTGTGTTCTGTCTAGAGAAAGGAAACAGCATCTTACTGAGTTTGAACATCACAACACAACAGTTTTGCATTTCCATATTTGCCACACATTGCTGTTATTGCCAGTTTGGCCATCAGAGCACAAAAAGAAGAAAATCTCTTTTCAGAATGACAAAACCCCCCAAAATTCAAAAAGAGTTGTTGGGGGTTGGATCTGTTTCTTTTGTGTTTGCGGAATTTTTTCCTGGTGGTTTGCTAGGTAACTAATTGCTGGGTACTTATGGATACTTGACTTAAACAAAGGAGGCAGCAGGTTTCTCCGGGGGAACAGCAATGAAGGGCAGTTCAGTCCGAGGACACCGCTCCGAAAGGACTGGAGTACCAGGGGACCCTGCTTGTTTTCTCTCTCTCTGCTGGATTTCTCTCCAGAGGAAGACTGAACACATTTTTCTTCGCCATTGGACTCTCATATAGGACTATCTCACTTCACAGAACTGTATTCACTGCTCAAAGAAGATTTCATCTGGACTGCTTTCACCGCCCTGATACCCAGGGTGTCAGGTCACATCCCTGACTCTGTCAGGGCATTTTCTGAGGTTTTGTTGCTTCTTTGTTTTTGCTTGTCTCTTAGTGCTATTACATTTGTATTTGTCTTTGCTTTGTCTAATATTCCTAGTAAAGAGCTGTTATTCCCACTCCCAAATCTTTGCCTGAGAGCCTCCAATTACAAAATTATAATAATCTGAGGGAGGGGGCTTACATTCTCTATTCAAAGAGAGATTCCAGCTTTTGCTGGCAGGTACCTGTCTTTCAAACCAAGACAGATTTACATTCAAAAGTGCTTTGCATAGTGACTATTTCTGTTCCTTTAGTAAAGTTGCTTCTCCTTCTCCACAGCTGCAAAATGATGCTGAAGTCTAAAACTTCTTAAACAAAATGATGCTGAAGTCTAAAATAAACTAACAAAGTCATGCTGTTATATTTTACTTTGATTGACCATGATGTGAATTTGCCACAATCCCATTGACTTCAATAACAATGATTTAATGAATTAATTTATATTTACACCAGTGTAACTGGGAGCATAGTGTAATTGAGCTTAGTTCTCAAAATGACAAAGGATTCACCAGTCCGGGGAATGTTAGTACAGCTGTTCAGTGAGAATATCTCACCTGCCCTGTGGGAACACACGGTCAGTGAACTGAGGTCCGGGGGAGGAAAGAGGAAAGCCTGTCAGCACTGATGGCTCTGGAGTGGATTCTGCCTCATGCTTTCGGCAGAAATATGTTCTCTGTCTCTACCTCATTTCTGCATATGTCTTGAAAGACTAGTGGTTTGTTTTTCTTACTCTGTTTATATCTGGTAATAGATTTTGGGACCCAGTCATCATCAACAGGGATTCAGAAGAACAAAGAATGTGGTATAACAGGACAGCCTAAGGAAAAATGGGGACAATCAGTTTGCAGGGTGAAAAACTTTGGGACTGCCACAGTATCTAGCATAACAAAGACTTGAACTCACCTGAGATATTCACTGTCACATGATTATGAATAATAAGTCATCAGAGGAGAGGTATGCTAGGGCATACATTTAATTATTTCTTGAAGGAAAACTTCAGGGGCTTAAAAACCCCAAACCAACAGGAAGACTCTGAAATCAACATGCTCAGCTCACTCATTAAATAAAATAATTCACAAGTCACAGAGCTATCTAGAAATCACCATCACCCAGTCCCTGCTCTGAGGAGGATCAAGGTTGCCCAAACTGATGTTCAATTGGGTTTTGAATGTCTTCAAGGCTGGAGAACACACAACCTCTCTGGGTAACCAGCTTCAGTGCTCAATCAAGGTCACAATAAGAAAAGTGTTTTCTTCTGTTTAAACGGAATTTCCTGCAATTCAGTTTGGGCTTCTTGGCCTTAAATATGAGCTAATAACTAAGTAGTAATTGAATGTGGCATAAGAGTCATGCAGATTTTGGAAAATGAAATGAGTGTCATGCATATGAATAGACTAATATATGTGGATATTGAAAAGCAGGAGCCCAGTATGCAGGCTAGAAGTAATTGGTTTTCTTAATTTACTCTTTCTTGTACATTTCCAACTCTCTTAACTCTAATATGAGTTGGTGAGCTATTATGTAGGGGCTGTCTATTAGATACAAAGCTTTACAAGCTCATTGTTGATGTCAATGTCAGGAAGAAAATTCAGGCCAGTTCCAATATGTGGTACAAAGCTATCTAAAACTGTAGGTGTGGGAGTTTCAAGCGTGGGTCCTGCCTCATTTGAAATTGAAATATGTTTGCAATTCTTGAATGTGGGAAGATTAATTAGCACCTCTGTTTCAAAATAAGAAGTAGAAAACCACCACAAAGAATAAGGAAAGTGACACTGTTCACAGCTAGGAAAAGAGGGTTTTCTACCTGGAAAATAGTGCAGAAAAAACCCCAAATGCATCCATCTTTCTAATCTAAAGGGAGAGAAAATGACACTTGATACTGACTGAGTTTTTCAGAACAATTCCATGGTCACATTTTTCATAGCTGCCAAATAATAACGAACTATGATATTGAGTTAATTCTCAGGAAGCTACTGATTTAATGATACTTCAAGGCATCTGCTTTCAAAAATTCCAGCTCTTGATTCTCCTAAGAAAGTGAAAGGAAGTTAGAAGGCAAACAAACAAACAAGTACCCATGCATATTATGGCACATTTCACTCTGATGTATTTCAGTGAAAGACAGGGATACATTAGGCAGTCCTTTGAAAGTAACTTTCTGCTGCAGTTTAGGAAATAGAAGCTGCCTATCTCCCTATTTCATCTTTTTCCTATGATCCCCTACTGGTTGGGAACAGTTCCCTTTGATATCTCATATAGGGTCACTCACAGATGTTTCTTTTATTCTTTATAAAAGCAATCTCAAGACACTGATAGTTGGTATGCTCTTCATTTACTATCAAAGGGACTTAATAGGATGTACCAAAATGACATTGAAAAGAGCCGTCTCTTAGTGGGATAAATTTTTGAATGCAATTTTCAGATAGCAAGGTAGGTACCTGTAACATGGTGTACAGAAACATGATGAAAGAGAAATATTCAAATCCTTGAAACCTCTGTTATCTCACAGGTGATTCTCTTTTTACTTCAGGTAGTTCAGTAACACTGCGGCATTGTGTTTAGATTACAGATTGACAATATGAAACATTTTAAACTGTAATTTATGACAGAAAGTGGGCAGTTTATGAAAAATACTGATCAAGCCAACAAAACAAAACAAAAAAAAAATCCAGAAACAACTACCTGGAACAGAAAAAAAAGCCCCAACAAAAATAAATAACCCCCACCTCCTCCCAGTAAAAAAACCAAACCAAACCAAAACAACAAAAACCTCACCATACAACAAAAAACAACCAAAACCTTATTTGGAGATGTGATTGTGCAAGAAGAAAAAAGATTCTTGTCTTCTTGTCACAGGAATTTACTTATAGGAACATCTACATAAACACACTTCCCTCTTTCATTTTCCCTCCTGGTTGGAAACCTACCTCCTCCTTTGCATCAATGTTCAGAAAAAGAAGCCCTACATGTCAATTTTGTGTGCACACCTGGACAGTAAGAAAGTCTGCCCTTGAAAATGATCTAGCTTTCTCCTACAAATTAATTTTTTAAAGGAAGTTCATATAAACCTTAATGTTATTTACTACATAAATGAGTTGAGTGTGAATTTTGCATAGCATATGAACAAAATCATATGGAGTCTCAAAAAATTTTGAAGGAAATATTGTATATTTTGTTTTAATCTCTTGATAAGAAAACTGTACATATTGTGTATGCACTGTGCATAGAGCCTCCCTGAATCAATGTTATGGGGTTTTTTTGCAGCTCATAAAAGCCAGACATCGGCAATTTAGCTCAATCAAAGTCAAGCTGCCTTCTGTCAGTGCTCACATTTTCAATAACCACTCCTGAAATTGAGCATGTTTTGCATTCTTGATAGTGTTGATGTTTAACAAAGCAAATAAAATCAGTTTGATTCTCCTAAATTTAGATTAATCTGCAAAGTGCAAGATAATAAAAACATTATTTTGACTATCAAACTGAGCAGACATGATGGCAGTTGTCAGGGGAAAACATATCTCAAGCACATGCATAAACTTACCACAGCAATAAGCTGCAATATTTTGTACCAGGCCTACTTACTTTGCAGGAATGTCTTTCTTCAAGCATGCTTTGGGAAGAAGAAGGGTAGAAGAATGAGAAAACTAATAGGTTTAAATTGATTAGAAATACGAAGTATTCAAACGGAAGCTTAGGTAGATAAATACTGAAAAGAGCCCCTTAGACTGAGTTCTCATTTTGAAAGTTATTCATTGGTCATGAAGGGCAGTTCTGTAAAATTTTTATGCATTGAAACTTAATTATCCACAGGACAAAATTTATGTGTACCTAGACAGTAATTATCTGAAAACAGATGTCTAGGAAAGCCTGTGGCACAATCAGCTCAAGTTCCTAGGTTCCCTGTGAGCTCACACTAATATGTTTTCTAATGACAAAGTAAATAATTATTTTTCACAGGTTTGGGGACTAAAATGTCCAATCAAAAGAAACTA
>WBNO01000045.1:38369-71888 GCA_013400575.1 Peucedramus taeniatus
TTTAAAATGAGGCTTGGGCTGAGGATGGCAGTATTTGTCAGACCAGGGAGAGGTGTATAACTATCACACAAGAATATTGTCTTTCACCAGACACAGGAAGAGTCTTGCAGGTAGGAATGTTCTGGTGCTGAGTAATATTCTTATTCAAGACTAACCAGAAGGAGAAAAAGTCAAGTCAGAGAGAAAAAAAGGAAACACTGGTTCTGGTATCCAAGGTATTAAATTACGTTATTAATTTTTTTAATCCATCATTCTTCTAGAGAGTCTATTAAAAAGAGAAGCCTGGAAAAATTCTGAGTAGCAGAAGGAATGATATAGTGTACTATATTATACTATACAAAATGACAGAAGACTAACTAGTCTTATTTTTTTTTTATAATAATGAGGATTGTTATCAGAAGCTGTGATTGTGTGATTGATTTCTTACTTTGGGTATTAAAATATTATAAGACCTTTTATTTATGGTTTGTTTATTTATTTGGTTTGGGGTTTTTTAGGCTTGGTTTGCTTTGGGTTTAGTTTTCTTTTGTGAGAATGGTAATTGTGGGCATTTGATTAAAAGAAAGAGAGATTCTATAAATACATATGTAATATTTGCATTACATATTGCATATGTAAAATTTTGTTACATACATGGGTTATATAGTAGCTGTAGTAGCACAGAAAAGTATTCTTTCTGTTATATATTTTTAAACTGTCCAAAAGTTTCAAGTCATTATCTCCTTTTCAGAAAGGCAAAGAAAAAAAGAAAAAGGACCTTCTAAAAAGCTGTTTACTTCAGAGATCGTAACAAAACTTATAGCAATATGAGGGTCGAAGTTGTGAATGTAAGAGGTGATGATTTTGATGATTTTTTTAAACATTTGTTAAATACTACATAGACTGTATGTAAAAGACATCTCTTAGTTCACCTTAGAAAACAACATTTACCTCCTTTAAAGGGTAGACAAGGCTGGTTCATACAAATTAAGTGCAAATGGAGCCTTTTGTATTGCTGAGATTTCCTTTGTCTCTGAGGAAGTGTCCAGATTATTTCGCTTTTCTGCTGGGTAGTTTTATCTCCTGACCAAGGGCCCATAATATCTGAAATATCAGTAATTGCCAACAGCAGTCTGACCCACCTGCTGGTTCTTCTGGTGTTCTTCAGTGGCCCAGTGCTTGGTACGTGATGTACCTTCACAACCAGGTTCTCCATCCAGGCATGAATATCTTGCCACAATATGGCAGCCCAGATGGATTTACAATAAATGTTTATAGCAGTTTGGGTTTAACACATTCTGGTCAGTTCTATAATTATCTCAACCCTGTGGACCTCACATTGGATGTCAAAAATGTCTGTCATAGTTTAAACCCAGCTGGCAATGAAGAACCATATAGTTGCTTGCTCACACACCCCATCCTGGTGGAATGGGGAGGATAATCAAATGTAAAACCCAAGGAAATGCAAGTTTCGCACAATACAGTTGCTCCCCACCTGCTGATTGATGCCAGGCCCTGTCCCAGAACTGCGGTTGGTGTCCCTTATGGATAACTCCCCCAGTTTATCATACTGGCAATGATGGTCCCTGCTGTGGAGTATCCCTTTGCCCAGTTTGACTCACATGTTCAGGCTGTGCTTCCTAAGAGTTTTTTGATTTTCTCTTCACTGACAGAGAATGAGACACAAAAATCCTCCTTGATTTAGGATAAAGAGTACTTATCAACAATTAAAACACCAATGTGTTATCAACAATATTCTTACCCTGAATCCAAACCACAAACACTGTACCACATACTGAAAAGAAATGAACTCTATCCCAGACAAGAGCAGGACAAGGTAATAGAAAGAATTTAGAGAAAGAAAGATGTGAAATAGGTGAAAAGCACAATAGGCAATTGGTGCATTTCCTTACCTATATTTTTTTCCTCAGTCAATGCTATACATTGTCTGGTTTTATCTGTCCTAGTTGAAGAAAGTTTGCAACTGCATTACAGAGGTGAAAAAGTGTCCCTCTAATTAGCTTTTTATTGTAAGCTAACAAATTGTTTGTGGGCTGCTGATTGGAGGACAAAAGGGACAGCCATAACATAGTAGCACTATTCTCCATTCAGCCCTTCCCAAGGAAAGCACACTCATCACTGAGAGAGAAGAACGCACATGCTAGTAGTTAGCTAATCTTGCAGCAACAGTATTGATTTGGCAGGTTATAAAGGAAAATTGTATTTAATTGCAATCTAGTTAAATTGTATTTAATTGCAATCCAGTTAAAAGAATCTTATGTATTCCAGTCAAAAAGGACAGATATCATTGGAAAAGAAATGCAAAAATAATGCGTGGAAGTGAAAACCTGCAAGACAAGGGGCATACTAAATGGCAAAGGAGTAAAATTCTGCCCCTGCATAAGCCTTGAAGACTTATCTCAATTTTCCATATTGTATTATATTGTTATATATTCGTGCATATTTTATATATGATTGTATATTAAAGACAGACTGGAATTAAAAATGAAATTAACAAAATTGCTTAGTGACAAAGTGTAATCCAGACCCTGGCCCCTTTTTTCTCCTCCAGATAAAAAAGAGTTCTTGCCATACAAAGGAAACATCCTCAGAAACATTGTTTTGAAGATATTGGCTTTTTGGGCCCATCCATACATTTGAAGAATATTCACTGTAAGACAGACTAGAAAGCACTGGCTACAGAGAATCACTGGAGTTGTCAATGGTCCTCAAGGACTGGTACTATGAAACAAGTGTATTTGTTCCAGCATCACATATTACAGGGATAGACATCCAAACGGATGGGATATAGCCTAATCCATTTGGAGACAAGACATGTTGTGGTTGTTCTTGACTTTAACCTAACAGCTGCTATTTCTAAAAATGACTCCTAGAGGGATGTCATTTGAAGGGTTGGAAAGCAGGACAGAATTAAAATCTGAATGGAGAAGCAATCCACTGCCAAAGAACACAATGCCTGGAGCAATTAACATAAAACTTCTTTCAAATGTCACTTACATTGTTGCAGAGCCCCATAAAGATAGAGCCTGACCTATTTTTCTTCTGTTTCAAAACTTGTTCTCTTTGACATTTTGTTGCTGTTGTAATTGCTGCCTCTCTCTCATTTCTTCTTGGCTCTGGCATTTGTTAAGTGTGGCTTGTTTACGTCGTGCTTCCACATCTTCGTTTCCTCTGCCTGAGAGGGATCTGACAGTACCTGCCGTGAGTCTGAAATGACCAGGAGCATTACAGCACTCCCACTTTCCTGGAGATGGTAGGGTGTATGGACTAAGATGGATGAAAGCTTTCCTTACCCAGGGGCATACACCCCTTCCGCTAATCAACAAAGCAAGACAGAGGGCTTTTTGTTCCACCCTTTCCTCCACACTTGAATATCTCGAAACTGGAATGTTGTTCCCTGGCTTAGCAAGCCCTGGGAATGTCAGTACACCATGCACATGATAGAATCCCAGACTGGAGAGGGAAGCAGTGACTCTTCTGCATCCTTCTTTGCCTTCAGAAGGCTGGTCCCCATCATATGGTGGATCTTGAGGAGGAAAAAAGGTGGAGGTCAGCATTTCCACCACCCTGGGAGGTTGTGGTTTGCATACTTGATCCCGGTACAGAAGCTGACCCTGTCTGGCATAGTTCACTGTGAGCTGCAGAAGACATGTAGAGGCACCACTGGTCCCTCATTTGCTCTCCCCAGACAGTTATAATGCAGATAATTAACAACAGAATAATTGAGAGGGATCAGGCTCACTCTGTCTGCAGCACTGCAGCAATGGTCATGTTAGTAGAAATGAAATAAAGCTACCATACAAAAATCAAAGAAAGATAAAACAAATCCTCTAAAATATTTTTCAGCACTCACTGTCCCATTACAACTTCTGTGATAATTCATTTTCCTGCCAGAAAGAGAAGCAGGGTGTCCATAAACCCTTTTGTGTGCCTTCCTTAGTAGGGGAAAACTAAAACATTCCAACGGTCTCTTTAGTAAATTGTTCCCAACCTGAAGTATTCATTCCTACCTCTGGAAACCTCTACCAGAATATATCTGTGACTCACACGTGAGTCAGTTGCATGTCCAGGGATCTGTCAAAATGGGTTCTACCTTTCACTAAATATTATCTCATTATCATGGAGAATAATGTGAGACTAATTTTATACACGGGAGAAAGTAGCGAATATTCATCAAGGTAAAATAACTAAAGAGGTATATATATACAGGTGACAGGACAATTAAACTAGACAGGAACAAGAATTTTTTTCCTTTACTTAGAGCTCTTCATCTGCGAAGCAAACAAATTCAGTATTAATATTCAGAAAATCACTCCATTCGTACTCCTAAATTTTAACATCGGTTAGGTTTTTGCCCTTCTTTAGACAGCAGCTTTGGTTTCTAGTAGCAACTACATGAAGATTTGTAAAAGCCATCAACAAAATATTTCACAAGGCTGGAAGTATTTTTTTATGTTGTCCAATAAAGGGACTGGTAATAAGCCTTCCCTTGGGGTCCTATCTGTGACAAAAGCTATGGATTTTGCCTTCAGTGAGAGATTATTTGAGATTAGCAGACTTAAGAGAAATCTGGGGTATTTAAAAAAAAGCCACTAATCATTACTGTGAGGCTGAGAATGTGTCTTTTTTCACCTATAGCAAAATAGTATCTCAAACAAGGATTTCAAGAACAGTGAAGAACTAGTGGAACATTTTATTTATTATAAGGTTTATTTATTGTAAGATTTCACGACGACTAAAAAAGCAAATGTTTAAATGTGGTTATAGAGAATCCACCAGTGGGAGCGAAGAATACCTGCTCAAGTGATTTTCTAAGTCATTAATATATTGGAAATGCAGGACCTTACCATAAGAATCTTGAAATATATGTAGAGAGTATGGAATGTTCAGGAGAGTAGTAAGAATATTGAGAATCTCTTTTGATGCCTGAAATTACCATTTAAAGCATTTATAGTACCTTTCCTCTAATGCCTTGTATAGACACAGCACTTTTGTGTATGTTAAGAGAAAATAATCAAGGCCAGAACCAAGTTCCTATAATGTTGTTAATATTTCAGAAACAAAACACAGCAGAACAAAACTAAACAAAACCACTTCGTAACTCATCCTCTGGGGACCACACTGGAAACTTGAAAAACAATAGCAAAGAATGAAAATAAATATCTGCCTTATTCACAAGCCCTAGGCTGAACAAAAATATTCCCGAGGAATTCTGTATTTGATAACAAAACAAAACAAAACAACAACAACAACAACAACAAAACCCCAAGCCCTGACATCAGAAGAGTCAACAAACCAGATGTGTTAAAGTAATTTTTAAAATATGGACTGAAGATCCCAAATGACTGCTACAGATTTTTGCAAGATAAAATGGCCAAGATGAATTAACTGCTCTATCGTGAGAAGGAGAGCATGTCAATATTTGTTGATGTAGAAGGATATACCTGGCAATTGCTTTTTTCAGCTCCCACCTTACCAAACTAAATGTTAAGTAATTTTTCAGAGATTTGTTTACCTTACTAACCCACACGAGGAAAGAGCATTAAAAGATAAGTGGGTTTTGGGTATATGCAAATACAGTGGAGGGCAGAGGTGACCCCAAGATTTGTAGTTCACTAGGGCCACTTGCCACTGCATTCCTCCACTTAAAAACAGATTT
This sequence comes from Peucedramus taeniatus, assembly GCA_013400575.1. Lineage (NCBI taxonomy): Eukaryota > Metazoa > Chordata > Aves > Passeriformes > Fringillidae > Peucedramus > Peucedramus taeniatus. Next base: position 44,029 of record WBNO01000045.1, read on the forward strand.
TAAACACAAGTCTTGAGAATTTAACCAGAATTACTTTTGGAATTCTGGGGGCATACTATTTTGAAAGCCTCATTCTGAAAGACTAAATAGCAATGAGCTTTAAGGACTTTGCCTAAGCTATGGTTTGGGCAATACTAAAGAATACTCTAATGTGTAATGGTGACAATGTATACATGAACACAGACCACTTAAAAAAATATCTCCTCACGTGCACAGATTGACAGTGTTGCTGAAACTTGTGTTGATCCTTGGAGGCAAATCAAACTTCAAAAACATGAAACAAGACCCAAATTTAAATATTGTGTCAGGCTGATTCTTCTTATGATTCAGACAGAATTACACTGCACAGAACACCTTCAGCTACTGTGCTGAGCCTGAACATGATGAAACTCAGTACTCCAGTTTCTCCCTCCCTCTCCAAAAATGATTTCATGTTCCAGTTGATCACAACTATACATTTTCTCTTTTGTCCATTCTCCATTCTTCTGTCACTGAATGTTAAGCAATTACTTCTTGTTACTTCTCCCTAAAATGCTCCTCCACCTGTTTTACCAGGCAGAACAACTAGGCATTTTATTAAAATATTAAACAATATTGTTTTCCTTTTGATTTTTAATCTAGTTTGAAAGCAGGACTTAGACTTGTTTATGAATCTCTGAGAATGAGTTCCTGTGTAACTGGAGTCATAAATCATACCATTTTACCATCAGCAGCCAACTGTACTATTACCTTCATGCAGGATGGGGTTTTTTTTATTTTTAAGGATACAATATGGCACACTCAAAAAAAGAGTCATAAACAGTCATTTGGGGGTGTCCCGGTTTGAAAGACAGGTACCTGCCAGCAAAAGCTGGAATCTCTCTTTGAATAGAGAATGTAAACCCCCTCCCTCAGATTATTATAATTTTGCAATTGGAGGCTCTCAGGCAAAGATTTGGGAGTGGGAATAACAGTTCTTTACTAGGAATATTAGACAAAGCAAAGACAAATACAAATGTAATAGCACTAAGAGACAAGCAAAAACAAAGAAGCAACAAAACCTCAGAAAATGCCCTGACAGAGTCAGGGATGTGACCTGACACCCTGGGTATCAGGGTGGTGAAAGCAGTCCAGATGAAATCCTCCTTGAGCAGTAAATGCAGTTCTTTGAAGTGAGATAGTCCTGTATGAGAGTCCAATGGTGAAGAAAAATGTGTTCAGTCTTCCTCTGGAGAGAAATCCAGCGGAGAGAGAGAAAACAAGCAGGGTCCCCTGGTACTCCAGTCCTTTCGGAGCGGTGTCCTCGGACCAAAACTGCTGCTCACTGCTGTTCCCCCAGAGAAACCTGCTGCCTCCTTTGTTTAAGTCAAGTATCCATGAATTACCCAGCCATCAGTTACCTAGCAAACCATCAGGAAAAAATTCCACAAACACAAAAGAAACAGATCCAACCCCCAACAGGGGGCTTCACAATCTCCTTATGATACAGAGATGATAATGTGAAATGCTGGAATATGAATATGAGTGCTCTGTTAAAATTTTCATACAGCGTGTGAGAATATCTGCAGATACAATTTTCCCACCTTTTTAAAAAATCGTTCATAAACCTTTAAGTAGAGGTAAGTGGCAAAACTATCTAAACCTTTTCATACCATAGAAGGAAAGTTTCATTTCATATGTCAAATGAAAACAAAGATTGCCAAAGAGTGACTTTGAGTTCCCTTGAATTCTGCATGTTGGTGAAATGTTTATAGCTACAAAGAAGGGACATCAGTTGCATGCTTTATTTAACATGGCAGAAAGCTTTCCACTCTTCTTGTGCTGTTCTTAAAAGTTAGAAGTTGAGATCAAAGTCTCAAGACTTCTGCCTCTAATCAGAAGGCTAAAAGGTCTCAGATTTAACCTCATGTACAAACACTGAAGAAACTTTACTCAGAAAAGCTTCTGGAACACTTTATTCTACTCTGGTAAAGGACAGTAAAAAAAATAGATTAAAAATGGCAATGCAGTAGATCCCAAGTTAGCTGGTCTGGTAGCAGAAAAAGAGCTTGTAGGTATTCTTCACATACTGGATCCTACACTAATCATATCACATATTATATTATTCATAATCACTAATACAACTTCATTAAATTTAAACATTGGGATTTGTTAACTCGGAAAATTTTGAAACTGGTACACTTATATGTATCTATTATGATTTAAGTAAAATCTAAACCTAACATGACTTTCAGGATAAGTATTCTTTAGTTCAATAGTCTGGACAGCAAATTGCAAAACCACTCAGTACCATTCCTGCAGCAATAGTAGGAACCATACAAATAACCACATAATTATGTACTGTTCTTTTGATAATTACTTCAAAAGTTCTGGACGATAGGTTTGAGAGTGAAATACTAGCTCTAGGGACTATGCTGCCAGCATCAGTTATTATTTGTTTTGCTACTTGGACCTCTAAAGAAGTATTATAAAGCAAATTAGAGTATTAAAAAACCCAAACCCACCAAAACAAAAACATCCCCCCCCACCCCCAAACCAAACATAAGTAATGTTCATTTGGTCTTGAGTTTTCCTATATAATTCACATATTTCCACAGCTCAAAACTTCTGATTTGAATCTTGGATAAATCAAAAAATGGTAAACACTGTTCTTCCAGTTGAACCGAAAAATTAAAACACAAAAATATGTATTTGTATCAACAGAAAATATTTTGCTGACTCAAGATAAAATATTTTGTTCAATTTCAGGAAATTCCTCACTTGACCATTTTCAATTCTTCATTTTCAAATCACTGTATGAGATCACCACTTTTGAGATCCCAATCACATCCAAGGAAAAGTAAAAATTAAAAACTCACTTAAAAATAATATCACAGTTTTGTTAAAGCAACCTCAGCATGCCAGGATGGTTATTTAATGGACACCCATGAATACTTTGACCTATCCTGCCCTTGAATTGCTATTGAACTCTTTCTTGCATGGGGTTGTCTGTTGCCTGGAGATGTCCCTGTGTCTGCCTGGCTGTCCTGCTCCCTGGATGGAGCAGTGGTCTGGTCCTAGTCCACCACTCCAGAGGCAGACCCTGACATTCCTGGCACCAACCAGCCCCTGACACAGACATTTTCTAATTCTTCTCTTTCATGCTTTCATGCTTTGGTAAAACATATTGTTAACTTCCCCATGAATAGAGGGACTGCTTCTTCCTTTTGAAGCAGCTTGGGTGATTTATATCTGATAAGACCATAATAATAAAAAAAAAATATTTCTAGGCTCAGGCCTAGAATGCACTTCTTCAGTATATTATTCTCAGTGACCACAGTAAGGCCATGACTGGTTCCCCGTGGCTCCCTTGCCACATGCTATTGCCACCAGAGCCCTCCGTCCTGAGTCCATGACAGTGACATCCAGTTCACCACAAAGTCATCCTCACACTTGAGATTTTCTTTTTATTTAGCCCTTGAACTTACAGCTGGTTGGCATTGAAACACTGCGTGGGGCACTCAGCAACACAGGAGTACATCTCTGCTCCTCTCTAGTGGTGAAAACAAGAGGGTTCCTCCTAAGTTAGTTCAAGCAATGTATGATTTGCAAAGGCTAACCAGAACAATTGCATTTATCCTGGTGGTGAGACTGACAAGGTAGATATGAAAGAGAAAGTCCATGAGGCTTATCTCTGGACCAGTTTAAATCTGAGCCTTGATGTCACATTAAATTATATATTAGAAATCAGGGGTCATATTTGTGAGTTTCAAAAGCAGATTTTAACATGTTCCACAGAAAACCCAAAGAAAGGGTATAAGAAAAGGTGCTGCCTCCTTTAATGAGCCTCACCCAAACCCAAACAAAACCAGTAATGAAATACGTCTTTCCTTAGAAATTAGATGAAAAACATTGTATCCAAAGGCACTCTTCATTGGACATTACATGCTTTATGGAATCCTTTGGCAACTGATGTGTAGAAATGTCCAGTTAGCCTTATTGTGACCCGAAAGGGCACAGTTCTCTACAGCACATCCCTTAACAAAGAAGCTATTACCTATTAGACATGTGGGTGTCATATTAATATTTACAATATTTGGTGGTCTTTACTCCAAGAGGTTTCTGACTACAGGTCATCTCTTCTGCAGAGTAAGTTTCTTTGTCATATTTTTAAATTGTTTTTATATATTTTTGAGCTACTGAGAAAAAGTCTCCAAAAATGGGTGGCAAGAGTGGGACCTATCTATATCTAGTAGCAAAGGCAGATTCTTTTCAGGATAACATTGTATAGAGTATAGTTGTCAGTTTTGCCCAGTATAACAATTCCATTACTGAAAAAACTGCAATGATCAGAGATATTTCCTTAAGTTTTCAAATAAGCCTGTCTTAACGTGACAAAAAATGAGAGAAATTTAGGCATGCTAATTCTAAAATTTATCTTTAAGACAGGCAGATACAGCCAGAGATCAAATGCTGGAGTATGTTTCTACCTGACTTAATTTATTGAATTGGTACTGCCAATAGTGCATTGCTTCTCTTTAGATAATATGTACTGAAAAGTAGGTTTGCTAAACATATTTTGTATTTTTATTCTTATGTGTGTAAACACACTTTTCCCCCTCTTGATTAAAGGAACAACATTTCCTTTCCTGGCACCATATAAGCACATTGGGAAGAATTTATTAGGAGAGATTGGAAAGGATATATTAATTGGATATTTTAGAGTCAAACAGCAGTTTCTTAGCTGAATTCCCTATACTCATATTGTAGCAACTTTTCTGGGTTTTTTTACCTCTGTTTGACTTTAGAATTAAATTAATAGGACCTCAAGCCTTGTTGATGCTGGATACCTGCAGGAAACTAGAGAATATTAATTTAACAAGGTAAACAAATAAACAAAATCCCAACAACCAAAATCCCAAAGAAGAATGCTATAATAAATTGAAAAGATATATGATACAAATACATGTAAGATATGATAACAGATACACAGCCTATTATAGGTAATTAAATTGCCACCACAAAAAAAAAAAAAATTTTTTGTAGACTTAATTCCAGAAATAGAACACAACGGATTTAGGAAATATTTTGCAGATAGCTCTCAACAGATAAGAACATGATATACAGCTGTGCCATCAACCTCTGTCTGCTGATGTGAGCTCAGGCTCAGCTGATTGCCACTGCAGCGCTAGGTGACTCCAGGGAAAGATATGGGAGACCTGATGGTGAGTGAAATAATGCTTGACAGCTCTGAAAATCATGAGTTTTCTGCTCCTTTTATCAGTCAATTGTTAAAAAGACACAAGATTTTTCACTATAACAGACTTAACTTGCCTTCACAGAAAGCAGCTGTAGTCAATGCTTTCTAATTTCAAATATTAGCAGAAAATGAATTGCTAACAAATTGCATTGGTGAATAATACTAAGAAAATGAACAAAGGAGTAGTCCCCAAAGTCTTTTTGTAGGACACATAGCCATGCAGGTGTTAAAGGCTCCTAAATTTGCATATATCAGTTTCAGTTATGTTGTAATACTCTAACGTAACTCTTTCAATTTGCCTCCAAACTCCTTAGTCAGAGGAATAATTCAGTACAGTATACACTGAAAACAGGCAGAACTCTTACTCAGTTCATTACATGGTCCTTGTAGATCCCTTCCAACTTAAAATTATTCTATTCCATAAATAATTGCACAAATAGTGTGAGAATCTGATTGCCATTGAGTCTTCCATAGGATACAATAAGCAGCATGTCAATATGATACTTTGGGAGAACCCTTCTTTTCTCATGTTCTCATACAGTTATTTTATCCCTTCCAACTTGACCACAAGGACCTGAAAATGATAATCACAAGGTTTATCATTCATATATTATCATAGGTTTACTGTCATTCTTAATAGACAACAGAGATTTTGTCAGTCCTGCTTGGCTTTATTGATTATTCTTGTTATTAATGCCTCATTTTTATTGGCTAGTAGTGAATCTGCAGGAGGCAGAGGTGTGTGGGTTTGGGGACTAGTAGTAAATAAAAACAGGGACAGTCTTGAAAATCAGTCATGTCACATAATCTGAAAAAACTCAGATTAAGGTAATCATAGGTATTACTGGACTGTGGCTTCCATTAGAGCTTTACTCAACCTACAAAAAGATTTGAGATTAGATGCCAAATTATAGTGCTTTTGTTGTTAAATAGGGCATAGGGCTCTTTACCAGAACCGCTGTCTACACATTGTCTATTTATTTTTGGTTTGTGTTCAACTGGTTACCTGTTTTTTTTTTTTTTTTTTGGGGTTTTTTTTTTTTGTTTGTTTTTTTTTTTTTTTTTTGGGGTTTTTTTTTTTTGTTTGTTTTTTTTTTTTTTTTTTGTTGTTGTTTGTTTGTTTGTTTGTTTTTGTTGGGGTTTTTTTGTTTGGTTGGTTTTTTTGTTTTGTTTTGGTTTTTTTTAAACAATGTATGCATATGATTCAGTATTTCACTAAAGTCCCCCATAGTTTCTGTCATATGCACTGTCTGCTGCTGGGGAGAGTGCATGTTCATGCCATATAGACCATGTCCTTTTATTCTCTCTTACCACAGCAGGATGGATAAAAATCAGCAGTCTCTCTCATTTTAATTTAGAGCTTCTGATGGATGCAACCTACACTGAAATGCTGCAGCATTAGCTATGCCTGAGTCAGGGCTGCACAACTCACAGCGTGATTTGCTCACATTCAAAATGAGCCCACTGCCTAGAGTTTTCACCTTCCTCATATTTGAAAGGAGCCTAAAGCAAATCTCAAAGAGAGACACACTGTATCCACTTCAAGTGGGCAAACCTAGGTGTAAAGCCAGATGCGTATTTCAAAAAATGAAATGAGTGGTGGCTGATCACTTCTCCTTTCAGATCATAGAACTATAAGAGACTTCCTTGACTAGCGTTATGTCGTACTTTGTGCTTGGATGGTTCAGTGATGCATAGTTGGCTTGTCTCTGCCTTTATTGTTACATTTGTCCCCAAGGGGCCAAGAGACTACTGAGATTTTTTTTTAAAATGCATGCATCATCTTTTGCAATAAAACAGCAGGTGTGAAAGTCTGACTACAATGAAAACGGTAGCTGTCCTCCAGCTGATTTCTGCACGGCAAGATTTAAAGAGTGTTAACCAGCCTCAGAGGCTGGTCCCTGAACAAATCCATGAACCTATAAGAGGAAACATCTTTGACACAGTATCTGCCACAGGAGTACTACATTGCCAATTTCTCCTACCCTAAAAAACCCAGGAAAATGGCTAATTTAAATTCTCAGATACACAGATTCTAGCTGAGAGTGGGTGGTGAAAACTGTAAGAAGTCCATAACGCACAGAGCACTCCTCCATTGCAGGAATGTCAGACTTCAAAGGGCTTCAACCAATACTTGTTAATTGAGAGAAAGAAAGAAGCAAGATTATTTTAGGTTATTGTTATGGGTGCCATAAGGAAGAAAAATCTTAGGAAATATTTTGGAAGATTCTGGGGATGTATAACGCTTACTGTTCCATGTTTTAAGGGTACTGTGAGAATGTACAGAGCATTTAGGGGAGTTTTGGAAAAAAGATTAAAGTTCAAGGAAGAAAAGAATAGAGATGGAACAGCGAGGACCATCACTGTGAAGACAGAAAATGGAGGTAAAAAGGAAGTGATCACTCAAGGCCTTCACTTGATCGCCACAGTTCTTATCTTTTTTACCTTTTCTTTTGTACTCTTTTATGTGTGCATCTCCTGCATATATGTATGTGCAGATGTGACCAGCTAGTGAATGCAGAACTGGAGTAGTGTGTTACTAGAGATGAGAGATGGTTATGGGGTAAATGCTGTTTTAGGGCAAACTGATACAGAAACCAGGAACCCAGGCAGTGGCGACACCACAGGTCTGAGAACCAGCCGCTGAAGACAACCACGTGACTGTGTGAATCCCTGAGATCCAGTGAATTTTGGGTTTTATTTGCCGGTAATAACAAGGTCATAGGAGAATTGTGACCTTGAGAGCTGTGGTTACATGAGAATTGTTTTTGTTTATGTGGATGCCTGCAAAGGCACTATTCTCCTGTCTGTGCTGATCTGTGACCATCTCTGTCTGTGCAGGGTGTCCACCTCCACTGGGCCTTTGCAGCAAGCTTCACCACTGGCTGGGCTTGAAAATAGTGAGAGAGGTAGCATCATATCTAGGTGACTGGGAAGAGACCAATTTCTATGTTGGTATGTCACTGGAGTTTATAAAGAATTAGGTCTAGAGCTGCCCTTGAAATGTCCTAAATTGATAGTCCTGCAGGATTTGGGAAGTCCTCCCAAGGGACACAATGGTATGTATGTTACCAAGCACTACACAGTGCTCTGAGAAGTGTTTGATCATTGATCATCCAAGTGTTCGAGATCTAGAACCAAGATGATGAATGAATATGATAAATATCCTACTTATAAATATTCCTTTAGAAAGGGTTTCTAAATCCTTTTCTTCTGATAGTTGTCTTTCAGGGGTAGGAGACCAACAGGCTTAGACCTGAATAACATAAATATACATATAGCCATGCAAGTGTGGACCAGTTTAATGGTCTGGAAGAGAGCTATACACTGATCCATGTCCACATTTAAATTCCCATCTTCCTCATGGAATACACAACAAGCCATCATAAGCTCAGTCCAGTGTAACCAGTGTAACTTGTTCATATTTTGTTGGCAGAAAAAATGGTTCTTTCTGCATTGCAAAGCTCTTCCTTTTCTTTCCTCTGTTCCATGCCATTACATGTTTTTCTCCTCTAACAGCATGTTCTAAATCTCATAATGGAAGATGATACAGAAGTTTGATTTTCAGTAGTGGGAAGAAAATTAGAAAAAAAAAAATCCTTGCCAGAGTCTTATCCCTATGCTTGGAGAAGGCTGATGAGTTTCATAGGTAAAAAATTAGTTTATGCAACGTATACTCATGCTGGGGAATTCTGTACACATGAATCTGGCTCACTAGGTGAGTAATTGAATGTCCATCTTTTCCTTCAAAAGCTGACTAATGAAACAGTAGCCCTCACAGTTGCTCATGTTATGCTCTGTAAATAGCTCAGGAACTTTATGTTCATGAAGAGCTGAATACAGTCAGTGAGACTATAGTCTCCTCCAAGTTCTGTCTTTTTTGACTTATCTTTCTACCCTCTTAGCTAGCTCCTGGTGCTAACTGCTGAGATAAAAGGTGTCCCAGTTTCTTGCATACATTCTCTATTATAAAAATACAGCATTTCCTTTTAAATAGCATGGACATTTTTATTTTTCTAAATTTTCCCAGGCCTGCAATACATGTAGGGCGTCTTAAACACATGGTGGCTGCACAGCCTAACTACTCAAGAGCTGAAATAACTCTAAACTTAAAAAAAACATTCATTGCCTTTAGGAACTCCATCCTGATTCTCTTTATTATTATATTCCCTATTATATCTGATAATAATTATGAACTTTGAGCACTGAGACATGGCTTGTACTGATTTTGGAATATCATATTTAGTCACCAAAAAGAGATGGAATGAGAGCACACCTCAAAGACTTGTCACTTCCACTTTTTTCACATCTTTCCTGATTTTATCTTATTCACAGTAAGTATAGACTAACAAATCAATTTTGCTTTGTGACTACTCTGTTTCACATTTGCTAGAACAAGCTTCATTTTAATTGTTGCTTATTGTTCTTTTTGGTCATTCTTTTGAGACTGTTCCTCAGGGTCATGACTTAAATGTTACTATGAATTTGATGTTTTGCTCCGGATTTCCATTTCTGTGTGGATTGGGGACCATTTAATTCAGTTTTGCCTTGACTCAACTTGTTGACATGCTCTTCCTTTTTTGTCCCAGCTTTTAATGGTTTCCATATGGACTTCTCCCACCCTCTACAATCCACTACAACCCCACACATTAGAGGATTTGCTCAGCACTTGTTCTAGAACAGATATTGAGGGACTGGCCTCTTTTACTGTCTTCCCTCACCTCTCTCCCTTCTTCCATTATTCCCTCTCTCCCATATTTCAGGAGGAAACAATTTTTCTGTAGCTGTGTCTTGGTTTAAAAGACAGGTGTTTGCTAAGGAAGGCAGGAGCCTTCCTTGAAATGGAAAATGTAAACCCCCTCCCTCTGAATTATTATAATTTTGAAATTAAGGGGTTCTCAGGCAAAGATATGGGAATAGGAATAACAGTACTTTAGTAGTGTGCATAATAAAGCAAACAAATAACAACTTTGGTGTTATAGATAAGTTGGCTTTCATAGGTAGAGTTATGAATTACTAATAATATAATGAAAGTAGTATTGAAAAGTTATGAATTTTTAATGATATAGTATAATGAGTTGTTAAATGTGCTGATGCATGGGTATGTAACCACTAGATGGGTGTGTAACAAGGACCCAATAGATTTAACAGAAAGAACATTCTAGAATATTACCTCATGAGATACAAGAGATGACAACAACACCCTAAATTATGACTGGAGAACAAACCAACAAATAGAACTTATTCTGAAATGATTGGTCAGGATTACACAGTGATATAAACCAACCAGCAAACAGAAAAGAGACCAATCAGTGCAAGGATTGAAAAACTCACCAATCCAGTAGAATGAAAGACTTTAAAGCCTCCCAGGTGCTCGGCACCTGGTCCTCCTGCAGAATTCGAGGTCCAAGGGAGCATCCCGTGTGTCCCACAGTTTATTGTTACTCTGGCTTGTCGTGCAGGCCCTGGGCTTATCCTGGGTCCTCATTTCCAATTCTTCTTTGTTTACAATAAACAGGCTCACCTTTTAAAGATTGCTGGACTCATTTATTTTTAACATTTGGCATTAACACCACAGAGAGCCCTGAGCCCAGTCCCAGCCCTCTCGGCTACAAGCTGTCCCCTCTGCTGCAGTTCTGGGCGCGGCCAGCAGGGGCGCTGCTGGCGCCCAGTGGGCGGGGCAGGTGCGGTGATTCCCCCGCGGCTGCAGGGGGCGCTGTGGCGCGGGCTCAGAGAGCGCGCAGTAATGGCGGCTCTGTTTCTGGTCACATCTCACAGCAGCCACTAGGGAAAATATACTTTCATGGGGACACTGGCATTGTGCCAGCATCAAACCATGACAAGAACCAATAAAAAACTCATTTAATCAGATCTGTCCAAGGTATGGCAGAGATGGTAAAGGATTATTGGTCTGGATTTAAGATATTATTATTAGTCTTTTTAAAAACAATTTATCATACCTAAGTTCATATTGTTTCAGTGTCAGCTACCCTTCTGGTTAAATGGAGCAAAACCCCAATGTTATTCATACATCAAGTAGTGCGGGGATAGGAGGTAAATTTACCCAGATGACATTCAGTCGATGCAATTTATTAAAGTCCAGAAATCTGTTCTTTTTTGTATGTCTCTTACTGCAATTATTTCTCTTATTATTGCTTATTTCTCTTACTTTTTCCTATTTCTCTAACAGCACTGTGTGGAAGCGTGAGCTGGAAAACTGCAATTGGCAGGGGAAGAACTTGCATATATCACATTTGCAAAAAGAATGTCCAAATCCCATGCTGTTGCTCAGTAAACTTTCCTTACGAGCAAAAGTTTTACAGAACCTTAGTGTATTGAAAAGAAAGATTAAAAATATATTGTCTTCAGAATAGCATTTACCATTTAGTAAGACACTTCCCTTACTTCATTTTGTGGTTATTGGCAACCCCAAAACAAGAAATAAATAAATAAACATGCAATTTTTTAAATTCACCATTGCTGTTAATGATATAATGCCCTGAGATTGGTTTTAAAAAAATAAGTATGTATAAGTTCTTCTCAGTAGATTGTTTATTTTAAATATAATTTCCAAAAGCCTGCTTCTGAAAAAAAAATCTTTTCATGAGTTTGGAAAATATTATGTGTTAGATTTAACTCAAAAAGAAAACAGAGAGCATTGATTTCAAGTTCTTTTTCAAATTAGGTGTATTTATAGCAAAAAAACATTTTATTTTTACTGGATTTGAGTTATATTTATGACATATTCATGTGGGGCTGAAAGTATATTGAAAACTTTCTAGACTGGCACAAAGTAACAAATTATTGTGACAGATATGATCTTATCAAGACTGTAAAGATCATACTTTTCCTTTGCATATTCTACAGAATAGAAGATCTGTTATTGTAGGTTGCAGAATCCATTTTTTAACTGAAAGCTTTCCTGATAGATATGAGATTTTAGAAGTAAAAAAAAAAAAAAAAAAAAAAAAAAAAAAAAAAAAAAAAAAAAAAACACAAACAAACCAACAAACCTTTGAGGAAAACTACTATTTGATTTCTGAATTTGGAAAGTTTAATTGCAAGGTAGCCCACATGACTATAATGACTATATATAAGGAGTATGCAATTACACAGTACAACTCCAGCTTTAACAAATATAATCCATCTAAAAGCTTAATAGTGTCCTAATTTTGATCATCTACATGTGGTATATTTTGAGCACAAATGTGATGTGTGTTCTAAAAATCAATTTTAAATTGATCCGTTTTTAACATTCTACCTCAGCTATAGTTATCTTATGACCGATTTACGGAACTATGTAAGGGAAATAACACCTTAATTCAGTAACTTTCCTTGCTTTTTTCCTGCTGCAGAATGAACAGGTTCAGGAGAGTGTGTCCCTTGAAAGTCTATCATTGATCTAGTCAGAGTTGTGCTCCTGGGAAGTTCACATAGTCAAAAGAACTAATGGTGGCTGTGCCTTAAGTTTTGGTCTAGTGACACTTTTTGCTCCTTATGAAGAGCAGCCCTTGTAAGAAGAGGTATCCAGGAGATCTGCCTGATGCTCAAGACACACCTTCTCCAAGATCAAGAATGATCTTTCTCAGTGAGCTGAAAATGAAGTAAATGTGACAGAAATAGGTTCTGACTAGCTCAAATATAAAACTGGAGTGTACACAAGGTGTCAGCAGGGCAGGTGACCCATGAGGAGTATGGAGACATCGATTGTGCTGGAATGGATTTAGAAAAAACAAGGCCTACCTGGAGTTTAATTTGGCAAGGGATGTCAAAGGCAACAAGGATAATTTCTATAAAGACCAGAAATATGACTAAGTAAAATGGGGTACTTCTGCTGAATGGGCAAGAATTAGGGTGAGAAAAGATATAGAAAAGACAAATATGTTCATTGCCTGTTTCCCTTCAGTCTTTACCAGTAATACCTGAACCAGTAATACCAGTCCCTAGCAATCCCAGGTGCTGGACTGCTGAGAAAGACTGCATCAAGGAAGAGCTGCCCTTAGTAATGGAGCACCAGGTTAGGGAGCACTTAAACAAGCTGGATGTAAGTCCATGGACCTGGAGAGCTGCACCCAGAGGTGCTGAAGTAGCAGGCTGAAGGCTCTGTGAGGGTGCTGCTGATTTTTTCTGAAAGGCCATAGTGACTGGGAGGGGTTCCTGAATACAGGGAGAAGGCAAGTGTCCATTTTATATTCAATTGAGAAGAGCAAAGAAGGAGTATATGGGGATCTATAGGTCAGTCAACATCACCTCCATTCCTAGGAACAGAGTAGAGAAGATTTAGAAGGATCTTGTGCATAAATATGTAGTGCAGGAGAGTAAAGATGACTGAACAAAAACTTCTCTGTGAAGAAGAAGGATGAAATTCCATCCACTCAGTGGAAGGATGAAATTCCACTTAAGCACAACTTCCCCTTTTGTTACTGTGAGGGTGGCCAAGCCGTGGAGCGGGTTTCAGACAGTCTCCTTTCCCCAAGGTATTAAAATACCAATTGGACATGGTCCTAGACAATCTTATCTAGCTGGCCCTGCCCTGAGCAGGTTTGAGAAGGTAGTATCCAGAGCTGCCTGGTAACCTCTACCTGTTCTGTGATTGTGGGACTTTGTTAATCTTGCTTTTGCCAGAGGTCTGAAGATTACCATAATTGCACTATACACTGCTGTAGGAATTTCTGGGCTAGAGACTTCCTGAGTCATGAGGAAGCAGTGACACAAGCCAAAGTGCTGCTTCTTCAAAGTCTATATTTTCCCACCTTGCAATACTTAAACCGAATTTAACTACTATCATTCATAAATGAGGCTAAAAGATCTGATGTTTCAGCCCTCCTATAAAGACACATTTTGCTCCTGGATAACAGGAGAGGTTATGAAAAAAATGCCCTAAACAAAGAAACTAACAAATAACCTTTCTTGAAAAACATGTTGAGACAAAGAAGTTTTTAAGTCACAGTTTTTTAGTTCTGTAAATGTTTTAATTTAAAGTACCAAGTTAAAAAAAACTAACTTATGGATTATTTTTGTTGCCAAGGTAATTACTTTTTTTCTCATCTGTCAAAACTGTTTTTCATGCAATAGGCAAGAGAAAGACTTCAAAGCAAATAATTTTTCCAATTTTATAATTGTTGGGTTTTATTTGTGGGTTTTTTTTGTTTGGTCTGGTTTTGGTTTTTTTGGTGTTGTTGCTGTTGCTTCTGGGTTGTTTTCTCTCTTCTTTTTTTACCACTGGCATTGGCCTGCAGAAGGAAAGATAAGTACAGTACAGAACTGTTAGGACTTTATAGTTTATGTGTCCTACCTTTATTTGCAAACAGAAGCAGGTAATATAAAAAAATATGCATGGGCTTGTTTTCTCTCAAATAAGACTTCTCCACTGTCCCACCTGATAGTTCTGATTAATAGGTGAAAGAAGGATGCAAGCTACATCACCAGTTACAACTGATGCAGGAAACAGTCTCCTGTGATTCATTCCTTGTTGACTCTTTCCCAGATATTTCACTGAGTCCAGATTGGGGGGAAAAAATTTAAAGGAATAAAAGCTAATCTTCACAGTAAGCATCTGATCATCCTTTCTGCATTTATTTTTCCCCAAAGAAAGCCAAAGCACAAAACCAAGCTTGGTAAGCATTTGTGCTTTCTGTCCTCTCATAGCTCCATTACCTAGTCTTTGGCAAGAGCTGGTAGAGCCCAGCTGAGAAATGTTTGAGTTAATTGAGATTTTCCCATGTGAAGCCCCATGTGTGTGACCTTCCCACTCTTCACCCATGTAGTACTATCTACAACCACTGGAACTCAGAAAAAACTTACTGCATCAGCTACAAAAGAAAAAAGCAATACAAGGTGATATAACCACTCCCAAATTCCTTACTGTAATATGCTACTGATCCCTCTTCCAAATCAAAATTTAGTCTTTCTGATTTTTGCTGACAAGTTCACATCCCTCCACCTGCATACCACAAACATCCTATCACTTACCAGAAAACGAACCCACTTGAGTTTGAGCTCAGGGGTGTTGGCATGTTTTAGATTAGCTGTGTCATACCCTGCTTCCAGACTCCAATATCTACATCTTTGAAAATCTAATCTGCTCCAAGTCAATAAAATATATGTTTAAGCCACAGCTTCTGGTTTTTTGCTTGTGATTATTCCCTTACTTGTGAGCAAAAGAGTGGCATTTTTATGGTTGTATTTGTATTCAAATGCCTGTGACTGAGAAAAAAAGTTATTAATCCATATTTGGAACAAACACACCTAAGTTTCTGAAAGCATAGTAATTATAAAAGTGCTAGCAAAGTTATTCTTCCTTTCAGAGACAAAATACTATCAGATTTTCACATTTAGGTGTACTCACAAGGTAAATAATCAAATTCTTCTTATGTAGAGTTGTTTGCCTGCTGGGAGAAATTAAACATATCCTGTTGTTAAACCTCTGGACATGTCCTTGGCAAAGTCTGTCTGGTGATCCCAAGAAATTTAATTCCCTAGGCTGCACAAATCTGAGCTTTTACAGCAACAGAAAAATGTCATTAGGGGTAGTATCCTCATTTGGATTGCCTATCACTCCCCTAGCTGTGTGTTAACAACTTAAATTATGCTTGGAATCACCTAGGCTACACCAGCTCATTAATAAAGAAGTCTGGTTTTCTGGATCTCGCTTTCAAAATATTTGATTTCTTTCCTCTCTCAGTTTCATGATACCATTTCTCCTGGATGGAAAGAGATGAGAATTTAGCATTTTATTTCAAGGTTGAAGCAGATTTCTGTGACACACAGTATAGTAGTGGGACCAACACATATTCTTTGCATTTCCCAGAGGTAACAGGGCTGAGCTAAGAAAACTTGCTACCAAATAAAAGCCTTGCAGATAAAAAATCTGAGAGTATGCCAGCATTCCAGTTACTCTTCAAACCTGTGTCTCTCCAAGTCATAGGCAATACCTGAATTACACCTAAACAACTCAGTGCACATACAAGAGATCCTGAGCAGAAGTAGCAATACACTTGTAAATTGCCCAGTGAATTTTTCACAAATTCACTCATGGAAAGGAGTAATGTGGTTTTTTGACTTGTTGGCTTGCAGCTGTTGAAGGTACCTATTATCGAGCGATGCAGAAAGCCTGCTGAGCAATCAGAAATTGAATTCACTGCCTTAGCCACAGTAGTTGTTCTTTCACTTGACAGTTCATTACAATTCATGCTACACAGACTTTGCTCTCTTTATAAAAATGCCATCTTTTAGTATTAAACAAGAACAACAACAAAACCAAGAGAAAGTGACTGTAAAACTCAGTAGTAGAGAGAATTTTTTATGTTCTAAATCTGGTGAACCATTTCCATAAAGGACTACTACACCTGTAATTAAATTATTAACCTGATGCTCAGGACACTCACATTTGCTCACACTCACAGTTTCCAATAAAATTGTCTCTATTTGATATATACTTTCTTATTTTTCTGCTAGTGAAGTCATAATACATCAGTGACAATGGATGGTGGTATAAAGATCCTTGTACTAGAGATTATTAGGTGATGAAAATGTAACAAAGATGGGAGTTATATATCCCAGACATATGACTTTTAATTGATCTGTATTTCTGACCATCATATCACACAAATTTGACTATATTATTTTATACTTTGTCTAATAATTATGAGGAGGATGTCTATACACAATTATGCTATCTTTGGGTGTGCGTGCACTAAAGGACACAAAGAGAAATATAAAAATACTATGATAATTTTGGAAGATATAACGAGTGAGCTATGATCTTTGCAAAAACCACACAAAGACTGTCCAGTTTTCAAATTGTACATGTTTTTCCTGTTAACCAATAGATTATCACACTAGAAAAAGACAGTGTGATATCCACAATGAAAAAAAAGCATAGTGAAGGGTATAGTGATGGCCTAAAACTATGGCATATTACTCCAGTGTCTACTAGAAACTTTTTTTAGCTCATTAAGAAATAATTTGGAATAGGAAAATGCAGTTATCTTATTTTTGCCTTTTCATTCTTACAAAAAAAGTATATAAACTCCCATAATACACTGATACATATGAAACATGCATCACTTAGTGTGTATCTGTGACAAAAGAAATATATTTACTGTACCATGTTTTTTTTTGATTCAGGGCTTAATAAAGAACCCTTCACTGTGAAATTATGACAATTAGGTGACTAGAAATTGTATTTCTGCAAGCTTAAAATGACTCAGATGAAAATTTAACCAGATAACAGTGAAACTGCAAAAAATCTCGTTCCCTTTTCATGGTGCTTCTGCAGGGCAAGTTCTTGTTAGCAGAATCATTTCCACATAACTGTATGATTTTCTGGATTACAACAAGCATTGCCCACTTGCAGAGCTCCTTCCATCATGTCTCAGGCACAGCTCTTTGAACTTCAGCCGCTCTCCCGTCTTCTCTGCCCGTTACAGATTGTAATACTTTTGCCTCCCTCCCTTCATTTCCTCTCCCTCCCTCCTTGTAGTGATGTTCTTAAGACAGTAGATAGAAGTCTAAATAGTGAACTAAATTTTTTACATGTTTTAAAGAGATGCAAGAAAGAAATGGGGTAGAAAATACATCTTCAATAAATGAACCTACATTTGTGTGCAGAAAACACTTTACTTAGTGTATTTCAGAAAAGGTACATATGTTGGATTCCTCAAGAATCTGGGACTGGTTAGCCTTTTCTGGTGTTCATCTGGCCCAGGATTTTACTGTTGCTACTTTCCCAAAGACAGCAGAATGAAATAAATATATAAAAATATCTTAATTCTTCCAAATGAAGAAATAAAACAGGACACTATATGCAAATATGAATAAAACTTGGAGGCAGTGGGAAAACCTCCAACTTTGAAAAACTAGATTGCATAATTTATGTAGTTTTTAAGTACTGTGTGATGTAATGCTGAAATGTGTATGAGTGCAAATAGTGAAATAGCAAAAGCAATGGAACACTGAAAACCTGGGTCCTAATCTCAATGATTTTCCAACTGAAACACACAAGACAGAAAAAGGATTCTATCCCAAAATTAGCAAAGGACTTCTTTAGAAATGATTTTGTGAATAAAATTTCATCTCTGTTTGAATCCAAACTTCTCCATTTTAGATTATTAGCATGAGATTGACACAAAGAGCAGATAAATTTACATCATCTACTTTTAAGGTATAGCAAGACAAATCACTACCAGAATAAGCTTTTAGAGACAAACTGCTAAATTCTGAAGCAACACATCCAAGCAGCTAAAGGAAAAAAATTTGCATAACAGTACTATGTAGTTCTTCAATCTCTGTTTCTGTGAATACCTACAAAAATAGATTTCAAATTTTAAAAGTTGTGTTGGTAGATGGAAGATTTGTTAATGAAAAATTCTACATTTTGACCCAGGTGTCTGCTTTTTTATACTAGCATTCCTCAATCCTCTTTCGACAGTCACCTTCACTGAGCAACATAAGCTATGAACAGCTAATTCTGCAGTATTCCGTTCCTATCACAGGTTCTCTCTTGAAAGAGCAAAATCTCACTTCCATTGCTGAATATTTCTCAGGTTTTAATATCGGTCAAGCCATGCTGCATCATTCCTTCTTTTAAAGACAGCAGCTACCTTGTAAAAAGTCATGGAACAACATGTAGAAACTTCTGTTTCTTAACAGTGTTGACCGGCAGTAATTGACCACCACAGCACGTCTCTCTCGCAGTGGTCTGAGGACCAGCTCATCTCTCACACCTAGGTGCTTATTTAGCACAGAAATTTCCAAAATGTGTTAGATTTTTGGATCATTGCTTCAGCTTCTGATTCTTAATTCCTATTTGTCTGGACATCAGGTTCTTTCTCAGTTTGCTGAATATTTGTCTCATGCCTCCAGTCCAGATTCAGCCCACTGCTGTGGACTCTGAGCTATACATCTCCTACATGGTTGCTGATCAAACTGTCATCCTTCTTTTTAGGAGAACAGCTTGATTTAGATGGATTTGCCCAAACCAAGGTCCTGACAGTTACTAGGAACCACAACAATCATAGCTATCAGGTTAAAAATGATCTCTTTTTCTGGAGAAAGAGAAGTTGATAAGGTGTGATGAAAATAATTCAGTTGGTTTGTAAATCACATGTGCAGGTAGAGATGATCTCTAGCAGGATCTTATTCAGCTTTCTTCCATGTGCCTTTCATATTGGTTCCTGTGATATTTAACATACACTTCTAAGCTGTGGAGAACATGGAGTGACACTGCCCTTCTGGTGAGGCATGGAGAACCTATGACAGCAGGTACTTCTTGATTCCTATACTGAAAGCCCAAGGATTGCCAGGGCACTTGATGGTAATCTGTGTTGTACTTACAAGCTGTTTTCAATCCTCTTGTCCTTGCACACAGTTGTGTACATGACTTGCCCTGGTGACTGACACATATCCCACTCACAATGTGCAGAACCAAGGACAAGGCAGAGAGAATGTGGTGCCTTTAGGCTGATATGCCACACTGTAGATGCATGTGAGGTATAACTACCAGGCTCTTGAAATAAATACATGGTATTCAGAAAGGAGCAGATATGATGTGACAGCATTTCTGTGAAGTGAGTTGATAAAAAGGCCAAGGCTTTCCCACATGAATACACACTGATTGCTGCTGGAGGCTTCAGAAGTTATGAGCAAAGTGAAGTTTTATCAGGTTATGTTAGCCACTTGCATTCAACATGTGACCAAAGAAAAAGCAAAGATCTCCTTGAAACGGGACCAACAACCTGATACAAATTGTAATCTTTTACCATATAATGAAGGTCAGTGAAGTTAAATTTTAGAGCCTGGATGATGTTTCTCCTGCTGAAGAGTCTCAAAACTAAAGTTATAAAAGAAGAGTGGAATTTCAAGAAGAAATTCCTCATGTCTACTGTCAAGCATTTTCTGACAGTCTAAGCAGGTTTTTGTATCAACTAGCACTCAAGATTCCAATTTTGTAAAAATCTTAACATTTTTGAAATATGTGCTGACAATGAACATTATTTATTATAGATGAAGACTTCAGAAATTAGCAAAGTGGGCAGCAGAGGAATGCTTAAAACTTTTATATTTTCTAGCTATCAAGCAATAAATTAATTGTTTCCGCTTTAGCTGCAGTAAAATTAATAACAAAAACCAGATACCATTACCTTTTTTTATGAGACAGTAAGGCACAACCAAAGTTTGCTGATGAAAGTTTTGCTTATTTACAGCCTAGTGGGCTCTATACAGGAGGCTAAAAATTGCTTTTTATTGCTGTCCTTAAGAAGATGAATATTGGAATATTTGAGATACTTGGTGTCCATTGTGCTACCAAAATAAAGTGGAATGCTCAAGAGGCACACGCAGAGATTTTTGCCAAGAAATACGTTAAGAAATGTCCTTGAATGTATTACTTCACTTTGTTCAAACATGCCACCTCGATGGCAAATAGTTGTTGTTTCCATATCGAGCCTAAGGTGTTATCAGGTTCTATTTTTCCCTTCTAATCAGTCTTCTGGGCCATCTGGAGCTATTGTGTGAGATGTTGAGCAGGCTCTGCTCTGCTTAGAGGTGGGATCCATGCATGTGCTTTGAAGACAAGCATCAGTTCACAGCATCTCCCCTGGAAGTTTCTGCTCAGCTGTTGTGGAAAACCTTAGCTCCTGCAATTGGGCAGCAGACAAATCCAGCACTTCAGTGGTACAGACTTTATGTTTTCCTTCCCTGTTTCAATTTCTTACTTGGAGGAGAGTGATCAAGATAATGAAGGCCAATTTGGGATCTTAATTTCTTATTTTAATTGCTTAGTTTATTTTGCGAACAGCTATTTCATAGGATAAAGACAAAATTAATACAGTATTTTTGTATTATTTTGTATAGTATTGCATGTCAAAATTTGAGATGCTTCAGTATAAGACGACTTTGTACACACACAAACAAAAACAATGTAAGATACAAAGTTTGCTTGATAAATGTACATCTGTTCTTGCTTGAAGCTGGGAAAAACCCACAATTTATCTGCATGCCATATACTTCCTTTGCAGAATATTTAGCAGCGTCTCTTCTCAGTAAAGAGTGCTCATACAATATTGCTGCTGCCATAATCTTGAATCAAAGTGTAGCTCTCTAGAAACTCCTAAAAGAGGCATACCAATGTTTGGTCTTCATTATGAGACCTGCTAATCACAAAGCATAGGAAAGGCTTGAACCAGAAAAGGTGGTTTCTTGTGATTTAAAAGCTTAAATATCTGTAGCTTAGCAGAATAGGAAAATGCAACACAGGTACAACTAGGAATAATTGAATGCAGGTCCTACTATAGGGAAGAGTTAAAATCTGATTGAAGATGACTGAAGAGAAGAAATCCCGCCAGTTCTTTACTCTTCAGTGGTCGGCAAAGACAAAGCAATTAAAAAGGAGCTGGAACAAAGCAGTCTGTGGCTGGCTTGTCTTGATATATCTGTGACCACAGGCATGTCTTTGACGCAGAAGGTGAGACAGGATCCTCAAATCATAGATTAGTTTGAGTTTAAATGCAGCTTTTAAAGGCTATCTAGTCCAACCTTCCAGGTTGCAAGGTCAGGTGGCAAAACTCAAGGATCAGTTTGCTTATTCTGGTTTTCTTTACTGGGACATTTCTTCATGGATATAACACCATTCCAGGTAAAAACAGGGCTTTTCATGTTTGGCAACTAAAAATCCAGACTTTGAGCATCCCATATCTGTAATCAGGCCTATTTAAGGCATGTCAGTTGTAGTAAACTATAAGGAAATTCAAAATATGATACTTCTCTTATGGTACAATCCTGACATTCAATACTTTTCTTTCCTCACAAATAAACATGTAAAGGCAAAATGTTAACATTTCTATGAAAGGCTTTATGAAACATCTCCTTTAATAATTACTGCAGTGACTGAATCAAAAGACTCATATCCCATGGAACCTTGCAAAACTTAAAAGTTTTAACCTTTTTTTCGTTTTTGACATAAATTCATTGCAGTAATTTGACAACTTCTTACTAAAATCAATGTATTTCTGTTAAAAATTTGAGGATCAGCATTCTTGACAGAGAAATATTCTTATATTCTTTTTAATCAGGGCATCTTGAAATTTGAACATTTTGGACATTAATTAATTCAGTTCAATAGCTGAAAGTTAACTGAACAGAGAGAAATGTACATTCTATTCCAGTGCCTGAAGTTATGTTTCAAATAGTACATACTGCAAGTTCCTTGGGCTCATTCCCTTTCAATAGTCACTTAGACTACACAGGACAGAGAAGAGGTCTTCTGTGTGGTTTCTCAGTAAGCCAGTAACTGTATCATTAATTTAAAGTTTCTAGGATGCAATCAGTTTTTTGAGCTCTCTTAACATCAAAATAGTAAAATAAATTTAAAAAAAAACCCACAGAACTAAAAAAAAAAAAACCCAAATCTAAGAGAAAACGTCTTTTAAGGTCATCTGTTCCACAGAGCACAGCACAAGCTAGCAGTCTATAACATACATCAGTCAGTGAAAGAACATCAAAAGTCCTGACAGTCAACATGCTGGTTGAGGTTGGAGGCAGAGAATCAGTTGTTGCCAGGGGGTGATGTGTGGAAAAGCCATTGTAGATAACTGGTCATGAATTCTTCTTAAGCTATTCTCCAGGTCTTTTTCCTTGCTTGGTTTGCACACCAGTGTACACACAGTTAGAGCCAATCAGTTCATTTCCTAAAACAAACACTTGTATATTGAAAAGTGGATGTTGAACAAAAATTTTATATTTTATGACTACAAACTTACAGATGACAATTCTGAAACAAGGAAAATGAGATCTGCCTGTGTCCATAAAAATGGAAATTGTTTGAGTCTCAAAAAAAACCCAGCATACCTTAATTGCTTCACCCATTCTTTGGCCTGGCTTAGGTCTCATACATCCCCCTTCCACAGGGGGCCCTGCCCATGCAGGCAGCAGCAGGCAGGGAGGTAGGTAGGTGGCCTTCAGAACTCACAATGTCAGATTCTTCCTCAGGCCAAGCCTTCCTCTGCCATTTTCCAGCTTTGTATTGGGTCTGTGCTCCCATGTTTTGGTAGCAGGGTGGCTTCTGTGAGAGGCTGCTGGAAGCTTCTTCCATGTCTGTCAGAGCCAATGCCAGCCAACTCCAAGACAGATCCACAACAAGGCTGAGCAGATTGTAAATGTTGGTAAGGTCTCTGTGTAACATATTTCAAAAGGAAAAGTTATTGCAGAGAAATTATTGTGTCCAGAGAACAGAGGAGAGAGAACATGTGAGAAGAACAGCTCTACAGACACACAGGTCAGTGGACAAGGAGGGGGAGGAGGTGCTCCAGGTGCCAGAGCTGAGGTTCATCTGCAGCCCATGGTAAGACCATGGTTGGAGAGGAAGTTCCCTTGCAGCCCATGGAGATTAACAGGATTGCAGAGAAACACCCATGGAGGAGACCCACACCAGAGACCCACACCAGAGCAGGTGGGTGCCTGAGGAGAGGCTGTGAACCTGTAGGAAGCCCATGCTGAAAGCAGGGTCTTGACAGGGACCTGCAGAGCCTTGGAGAGAGGAGCCCATGCTGTTGGAGCAGGTTTCCTGGTAGGACTTGTGACCTGGGGAAGGAACCATGCTGAAGCAACCTGTCCCTGAAGGAATACACCCCACGGAAGAGTGACCTGTGTTGCAGTAGTGCACGGAGAACTGTTGCTCATGAGATGGACTCAGGTTGGAGAAATTCCGGGAGAACTGTCTCCTGTGAGAGGAACTGCACACTGCAGCAGGGGAAGGACTCATCTCCCTGATGAGGAGCAGAAACTTTCAAGATGAACTGGCCATAACCCTCATTCCCCATCTCCCTGTGCTGTTGATGGGAGGACATAGAGCTGGGGCGGAGGAAGAGGTGGGGGGGAAGGCATTTTTAAGATTTATTTTTCTTCTTTTACCATGATAGTATTGGTGAGTGATCTCTTGCCCAGTCCTTATCGCAGCTCATCAACCTTTGTTATTTTTTCTCTCCCTGTTCCAGCTGAGAAGGGCAGTGATAGAGCAGCTTTGGTAGGTGTCTGGCATCCAGCCAGAGACAACCCACTACAGACTTTTAGCTCTGGCAGCTGTCTTGCACATATGGTGGTGTACCGCAGCAAGGGATTTAGCATCTGAGAAATGTGAATTTCATCCTAAAATTTTCACAAAGCCACTTTTTACAAAGGGCTGCTCCCCATGGGTCCTATTGCTATTGGTATTTTTTGAAAAATACCCTTTGTGCACCCTTCTCTCTTTCAGGTTGAAACTCATAACCAACATACTGTAATGTACTCAGTCTAGCTTGCTGATTACTCCAGTAGTTTTGATCATATTTCAGTACTCAACTGAGTACAATATTTAATTACAAGCCCTTTGATATTGTTAAGCTACATGCAAAGTAACTAATTATGACTGGAAAAAATAGCCTGTGGACTTTTCTTTCTTTCTCATGTGTTCTGCAACAATAAATTCCACAGGGTAAATAATTTCATCTGTTTGTTTTTAAAAACAGTTCATTTTGTTTTTCTTTTTCATTACATAAATATTATATTTTTAAAATTAAGTTCCTCTCTATTTAACCACACTTAAGTCTATGAGTGAATTTTAACATGAGCTCAAGACCCACGAATTTCCATAGAAGTTCAGATTATACTTAAAACCAAGATATGAAGAGCATTGGAGTGATGAAATGCAGACTGATTTAGAGGTATGTCTGCTTTCACTAGATGCAGATTGTCTAAAAATCAGTCAGCAGAGTACATTTTAAAATGGTCTTTAAATTTGTGGAAGTCATTCTTTGAGATGTATACACACACAGAGCTATTTATATATTTAGATATTTATATATCCACATATATTTGGGTATATTTATGCTCCAAGAAGAAAAAAGTGCACTTATACCCGCAGATGTATATATCTAAATAGGACCTAGTTTTATATGTAAGAGCTTCCTATTCCTTTTCTTAATCATTCTTGTGGCTATTTTGACAAGAAACCTGGATTAAAGAGCAGTACTAGCTTGGGAAGATGCAGAAGTAGAAGCTGATACAGGTATGCAAACCACTACGTCTTTCAATTTCTTCAGAGCCTACTTAACAAAACGGAGGGGTTTTTGTTCTGCATACCTAACAACATCCTGAGACTTGTTTAGGAGTGCGATCAAAACAAAATATCCAGTACCTGCTATTCAATTTGTTCCTTTTCTTTTTTTTTCTTTTCTCTCTTTCATTCCTCTCCTATCTGTGATTGGATTATTTTCCGGTATTTTGGCTATTTCAAAAATCTCTGTAGCCTGGCGCAACAGATAATATCAAAGAGAAGAATAGACTAAGGACTGAATTAGAGGAATGCAACCTCACCAGGTCTCACCCAAGCAGTACATTAAAATAAGACACAAGGAACTGTGGCAGGAATACTGTATATTAGAGGATAATCTCCCACAGGAATTTTTTGCCCTAGAAGTGATAGAGGCACTTTCATTGTCCACAAAGCATTTCCTTCTCATTTCTTTGATCTTTCCAGTAAAGCAGGTGTCTAGTAATGCTATTTATGAATCAGAAATAAAAATGACAGAAAGCACATTATAATGCTGTAAAACATCATATTTTCATTCACCAAGAATGAAAATAATACATTTATTTGGCTGCAACAATCAATTTTGTTTAACTTTTCAAGTCCAGCTTTGATGAGTATAGGGGGTCAACAGTGCAAATAAGTCTTGGAAAGAAATGATAACTCAACTGAATTGAATCCTCGCTTTTTAAACACAATCTGCTAATTATATGTGTGATATTCACTGTCAGACAATTTTAGTTATTCATTACTCTAAGGCTCTGCACAAGGAAGTAATGTACATAGGTTATTTTGCCATCTCTTTATAATTCATGCTTTTTCACAGTACTGCCTGATTAATACTGGGAGGTTGTGGTTTCAGGTTTTCCTGCATTTGAGTGTTTGATGGTTTTCTCTCCCAACTCTTAGAACATATAATGGTCTAGAAATTTGGATTTCTTCTCATATTTGAGATTACTTACTTCCTGCAGTTTCCAGATGAACTGCATCTTTCTCGGCAGGTTGCACTGTGCCCTCTTGTCTAGCACATTTCAATTAAAAAGCTTCTGACCCCTGCATGGCACAGCCTCATCTGTTTTTCCCTTGAGTGAAAGAGACAAGTATCACATCTGTCAGTACAAACTACCCCATCTAAATGGAAAACAAAGTTACCAAATAAAACAGAAGGGACTTTCTGAGTGCCCTTAACTTGAATGACCAGATGGTGATTCAAAGGGTACTCTCCCTGCTACGTAGCATTAAATACAGAGCTTGCTAAATATGAGCAAAAGCCAGGTTGCCTCCTGGAGACATGGCCAATTTTGTGGAAAGAAACATCATAAATGGCCACTAATAATTCAGTCTCTGTTTTCAGTGACTTCACAGAATTAGGCAGCCAGCATATTTAGAACATCTCTGGAAACAAAATGACTTGTTAGCATGCTTCTCCATGAGGCTGTAGCAGCACCCAACAATCTACCTGCACATTATGATTCCTTGAGCTGGGTTTGATTATGAAGAAAATCTTATTCAAGGCAAAGCAAACAGAAAAACCCTAATCAAACAAACAAACAAACAAACAGGAAAGGACTGAACAGCACTTTTTATCAGCACAAACAGGGCTTTTGAACAGCCCTCAAAATAAATCCAGAGAGAGACTAACAGTTATTTTGGAGGTGGACTAAAGCATGGTTAAATAATGTTAATCACTGTTAGTGATTAGGGTAAAATTAACACTGCCATCATAAATTGACAGTGAGCTATATCTTGGTTAGCCAGGAGTTTTTTAATTCTTTAAAAATGTTATAATTAACTATGTTTAATTAGTTAAAAAATGTCTGACTATGATTTTAGCTGGTTTAGATTTAGATATCTGATTTTGACTGTCTGTAGAAAACCCTGAGAAGTTACCTTGCTGCACCTGCAGAAAGGAGGTCCATGGACCCATACCTCTTAGAGAACCTAATAGATGAAGAACAAAATTCAATAAAGAATTGCTTAATAGTTATCACATAGCTAGAGATTAATTAGATGTTATAAAACAAGAAAGATACCTTGAGAAACATAAGAGCCAGAGGTGTATACATCCCAGAAAACTTGATTAATACATTGGAGGTGCAGTAAGGGAGCCATTTCATAGTCGAGTACACCCCAGAAATCTTAATCAATAGGAATTGTCTAACTGGGACTGTAAATTTAATAAAGCACAGTTTGGCTGGATAAAACTTGGGTTATCCATTAAACAAAGATAGATTAAAAGTTCTGGTAGTAATTAAAAGAAACTAAATACTTACACCATGATGGGTGGACTTCAGGGACTGTCTATAAAAAAATCTTGGCTGTTATAGTGTATATAAATGCCTGAAAATTGTTGTTTCTTTGATTATATATATGGTGAATAAATTCCCAATATGTTCCAAATTTTGACTCAAAATTATTATTAGGAATGTTCATCTAACAATTTTTTGTTGTTTGATTTAAAACTTCTTCAAAATGCATTTGAAGGCTGCAGAAACAAGCACAAACTATCCTGCCAGGGAACAATAGGAACTAATATTTTGTGAAAGATTTCTGCCTACTTTCTTTTTTGTATGTATGGAG
>WBNO01000047.1:0-10032 GCA_013400575.1 Peucedramus taeniatus
TTGCTGGAAAGGCTTGAGATTCCTGGTGGCAAAGGATTTTCTCAGCTGTGTGTCGGCATGAAGAGATTCAACCAGAACCACTGATGAGCTGGAGAACATTGTTGTATCAAAGCCTTTGGTATGACAGGTGTTTTTGTTATGTTCTGGAAGATCACCCTTCAACCCAGTTTCCTATGCCAGTCTTAGTTGTACCACGTGAGGGCCTCTTTGCTTAGGAAGGTACTGTGCCCCTTTGCCTTCCACCCTATGACACTGTATTGAATGAGAGTGAGAGTACTTTGGAATTCAAAAAGGAGACGTTAGGCTTTGATGCAGGAAAACTTTATTTTCGTAAAAGAATTAAAAGGCAAGAGAGAGAACTTGAAAGGATCCAGGATGAGGTGAAAGCAGGGCGACCATCAGCCAAGGTGCTTTGCTTGCAGGAGCTGTTGCCAGAGCACAAAGCTGGTGGTGTCAGGGATGGTGCTGAGGGCCCTTAGCAGATGTAGCCACCCCTTCTGCCATAGCAGCCTCCCAGGCCATAGCCAAGGCCAAAGCCAAAGCCACCAGAGATGGGCTGTCCCTGGGCATTGAGTTCAGTGCCCAGAGCAGCCGAGGAGGTGGATCCGACGGCGGTGTTCTGGGGGAAGGAGGTCATGATGGGTCCTGGCAGGGTGACCAGCACAGGGGAAGGGTTGATGATGACGTGGGAATCCTGGCATTGCAGGGCACAGGGCTCGTTGCAGCTGTTGGCCAGCGGGGTGGGTCCGCAGGGTCGGCAGAGGCTGTTGCAGGCCATGGGTGTGGTGTGGAGGGTCCCTGGAAGAGAAAGGGGGGGGAGGCAGGGCAGGGATGTGGGGGTGTAGGGGGCAGTGATGCAAGAGGTTTGGGGAGGGTGGAGGCTGTTGTGGGGCTGTGGGGAGGCATGGGGGTTTCTGAGGCTGGGGCTGAGTGTGCTGGAAGAGAGGGGCCAGGGGTGCAGGTGTGCAAGAGGTTCAGGGGATTGAGACTCACCTGGCTGTTGGCAGGAGCAGGAGCAGAAGGTGTGAGGAGAAGTGTGTGAGGGTGAGAGTCTGCGGGCCGGCTTTTATGCTGGTCCTGGATGGGTGGGATAACCCTGCCCTTGTCTCTGAGGCATTTTGGAGTCTGCATTTCTTGGCTTGGCCAGCCTTCTGAGTCTTGCGGTGGGGAATGTTTTTCTTCCCAGAATTCTGTGTTTTCTTATGTTACTCATGAGTCCATATGCATCTGTCCCTGGCGGCAGTTTTCATGTCTGATTTTCAGAGAGCAAAGTTTGGCAATGACATTTTTCAGGAAAGGCTGAAGTCATGACCAAAGCTTTGGACAGTGGGGTGTCATCAGTGAGTTCACCGTGTGTGCTGTGATTTGTTGGTCTCTTGTGAAGAAGTGCATCATTCCCCCCACAGCCACGTTAGGCTGGTCTGGGCTTTTCAGCTCTTATGGGGGTGAGTAGTGTCCCCTTCCATTACACTCTACCATGTTTCCAACTTTTTAACCCTGTCTATATGCCAGGCTTTATCCACTGGAAGTGGGCAGGCTAGTCCATTTAGGTGTTTAGGGATGCCTACCATGCTTCCCAAAGTCTTGTGTTGGTTTATCATAACTGGTGAAAGATAAAGCAAAGAAGACATGTGAGGAGTAGTTGAAGGAACTGAAGATGTTGAATTTCCAGAAAAAAAGGAGTAACCAGGTTACTCTCTAGAGGCACCTGAATGGAAATCATAGCATCAGTTTTGCCTGGCGTAGCTGTGCATTGACAGGGAGGTGGGGAGTGTTTTCCTTCCAGCCACTGTACAACTCCAAGTCCTGCCCTTGAATCTGCATCCATCTGACCTAGGCGGCAGCTTTTAAGTGAAAGTTGGTATTTGGGAAGATTTGCTGGTCAGGTGTGTGTCAGGGAAACTAGAATATCCAACAAAATCTAGGAATAATATGGATGTCATCAGTGAGGTCATTTTGTGGCATCTGTGTGGTTTAGTTTGTGGGTGTGTTGTGAAAAGGAGCCCTTTTCACCCTGCCGGGCTGCTCTGGGCTTTGCAGCTATGCTGGGCATTAGCACCAGCCCCTTGCAGTGCATTTACTCCCTCTGACTTTGCTCATGGCTTTCCAGGGACCTTGTTCCTGCAGACAAGTATGGGATAATTTTTAATTCTGTAAAACAGTGCCAAGAGCTGGTCAGAGAAGAAGATAATGAGGAGAAGTTAGCATCAATTTGGGGGGCAAAATTTTATATTAGTGACCACTGTGTTACCTACGGAGAAGAACAGCTAACTGGGGATTATGAGAGAGACATGGCTGGTGTTAACCTCTACATTTTTTCAAGGTTTTTTACTGTGTCTCATATGGCATCATCCCAGACTATCCCAGAATGGACAGGCTGTGTAAAGAGTCAGTGAAGTGGACTGCTAGATTTCCATCATATATGACATTCTGGGCAAGATCTGAAGTCCAGGTGAAGTCAAGTCTCAAGGGACACAGGTCAAGAGTTGTATCCACAGAACCAACACTGTTCAACATCCTCAATATTGAGGTGGGTTGGTGTGGGCACTCCCCAGCAGAAGAACCTCATGGACTTCTTGAAACAAAACCAGTACAAGGTCACCAAGATAATATAAGGGCTCTTTGTCAGAGGACTGAGATATTTGGGACTCCCAGGAGACAAGGCTGAACAGGGGAGTGTCATCAGTGTGTGCAAATCCCCGATGGCATGGAATGAAGTTGAGGGAGCCTGGCTGATCTCAGCAGTGCAACCGTGAAGGAAAAGAGGGCCAGGGCAGAAATGAAAACAGATTGAATTTCCTTGACAAAGAAAGAAATAATTTGTCATTGTGAGGGTAGTCAGAGAGGAGAGGAGGTGGTGAAGTTTTTGTCATCGGCAATCCAAACCTGACGTGTCCATGGTTCTGGAAATGCTGCTCTTGCTTGAGCAGGAGGGTTCCCCAGGGTCCATGCCCAAGCAGATGATGTGTTTTTCCTGTTTGCAGTGAGGGTTTGAGAGTCCTCCTGGGAAGAGAGTTTGTTAAGAATGTTCCTCCATAGAGTGGCTTTGCCAGAGCCATGCACAGGACAGCAATGATGTGTCAAAGCCTTTGGTCTTTTCAGGTGATGGGCTTGTGTCTCATGTTCTGGAAATTTGTCCCACTCATCCCTTACATCCCTTGCCAGTCTTGGGAGGTGCTGATGAAAGATGTTGCTTGCTAAGAAAGATGTTTTGCTGCTTTTCCATCTACCCCAATGGACTTTTCACTCCAGGCACTGTGCTGGGAAAGGAGGTGAGACCACTGGGATTCAAAACCAAAAGGAGGCATCTCAGGCTTTGATGCAACAGAACTTTATTGAGGGAATCAAAATGAAGAGAAAGGAGAAAGAAATTGAAGGGAGCAGATTGGGACTGCAGGTAGGACAACCACCAGCCTAGGTGCTTTG
Source organism: Peucedramus taeniatus (assembly GCA_013400575.1). NCBI lineage: Eukaryota > Metazoa > Chordata > Aves > Passeriformes > Fringillidae > Peucedramus > Peucedramus taeniatus. The sequence goes on from WBNO01000047.1 coordinate 3,427, forward strand.
CTTGTAGGAGCTGTTGCCAGAGGACAAAGCTGGTGGTGTCAGGACTGGTGTTGAGGGCCCTTAGCAAATGTAGCCACCCCTTCTGCCATAGCAGCCCAGGCCTCCCAGCCCATAGCCAAGGCCAAAGCCAAAGCCACCAGAGATGGGCTGGCCCTGGGCATTGAGCTCGCTACCAACGGCAGCCGAGGAGGTGGATCCGACGGCGGTGTTCTGGGGGAAGGAGGTCATGATGGGTCCTGGCAGGGTGATCAGCACAGGGGAAGGGTTGATGATGACACGGGAATCCTGGCATTGCAGGGCACAGGGCTCGTTGCAGCTGTTGGCCAGCGGGGTGGGTCCGCAGGGTCGGCAGATGTTATTGCAGGCCATGGGTGTGGTGTGGAGTGGAGCCTGGAAGAGAGGGTGTGAGGCAGGGCAGGGGTGTGGGGTTGCAAGGGGTGGTGTGTCAGGAGGGCAAGGGAGGCAGGGAGTGTGGAGGTTGTTGTGGGGCTGTTGGGAGCGGTGAGGACTGTTGAGGCTGGGGGCTGAGCATGCTGGAAGAGAGGGGCCACGGGGAAGGAGGGAGGGTCAGGGGTTTGAGACTCACCTGGTTGCCGATCTGGAGCAGAAGGTGTCAGAAGTGTGTGAGGGAGAGAGTCTTTGGGCTGGCTTTTATACTGGTTCTGAAGGGGCAAGACTGCCTTGGCCCATGGCTTTGGGGCATTTTGCAGGCTGAAGCTCTTGTCTGGCCCTGCCTGTTGAGTCATGAGGTGGGGAGTGTTTTTCATCCCACAACTCTGCAATGTCATGTCCTGCTCTTGAGTCTGTGTCCATCTGACCTTGGCGGCAGCTTTAAAGTGGCAGTTTTTATTTTGTGAGGATTTGCATTTCAGATGTGTGTCTGAGAATGAGGAATAGATGACAGTAACTTAAAGGTGTCATCAGAGTCCCCACCCTATTGCTCTTGTGTGGTTCGGTTTGTGGGTGTGTTGCGCAATGGGGTCCCATTCCATTACAGCCCTGTCAGGAGGGTCTGGCCTTTGCAGCTGTGCCATGAGTGAGGAGCTGACCTTCTATCATGGTCATTCTTCCTCACATCACCACCAGGTCACCAGACCTGGACTTGCCTGTCTCCTTGGTTCTGTTCCGGTTTTGCCACTCTGGTGTTACAATGGTTCTTCTGTGGTGTGAAACACCCTAGGAACACCTGCTGTGGGATTTAGTGAACAAGATTTTGAGTAGTGGTTTTATGAACTGCAGATTTTTAGATGCAGACAAGGCAGCTCCCTTTCTGCAGCCATCTGAAAAGGGTTTTTTTGCGAGACTGTTGTACTTTCCTTTTAGCATGTGATGGGACAAGTAGAAATGGCCTCAAGTTACTAAACCTTGAGTTGACAAGGTCATGGGCAGCCTTGTTGAGATGTCCTTTTTGAGCAGGTTGGGTTGAATGCCGTGATCTCCTACACAAACAGAGAGAGATGGGACAAAGGGAAAGGTCTTACACTGCCAGAGGATAGAGTTGGATGGAATATTGAGAATAAATTCTTCCCTGTGTGGATGATGAGGCCCTGGTATACATTGCCCCAGAGAAGCTGTGGCTATCCCAACCCTTGTAATGATCAAGGCCTGGTTGGCCAGGGCTTCAAGCAACCTGGGATAGTGGAAAGTGTTTGTCCACTGCAGGGGTTTGGACAAGAGACTCTTCAAGGTCCTTTCCAAGCAAAACCATTCTACAATGAGTCTTTGGTCACCTCTAAGAGGTTCCTTGAGCACTAATGACTCCCCTTGCTGTGATTCTGCTTCCTGGGATAGGCACAGTATCCTGCTGAGGGAGAAAGTTCTTCACCAGAGAGCAAAATTCAATCCCTCATAATCCAATGAGGATGGTCAGAGACAGACTTGTGTGTGGCACTGAATGGATCCACCTAAGGGCTCTGAGGGAGCTGGTGGAAGTGCTCCCAAGCCACTTGTTATCTTCTGTCAGCATTCCTGGCTAACTGGGGAGGTCCCAGTTGGTGGAGGCTTTAAAATGGGACTCTTCCCTAGAAGGGTCAGAAGAAGGGTCTGGGCAACTCCAGGCCTGTCAGTCTGAGCCCAGTGCTGCAGAAACTGCTGGAGCAGATCATCTTGAGAGCATTTAATGGCCCCTGCAGGACCACCAGATGATCAGGTCCAGGCAGCCTGGCTTTAGCAAAGTCCGGTCCTGCTTGACCAATCTCATCACCTGAGGTGTCAATGTGACCTCCTTAGTAAATGAGGAATAGGGTGTGGATGATTTTTACTTGGAATTTAGTAAAGACTTAAATCTCCAGGTTTGGGAAGGAGTGACTAGGAAGCTGCCCATGGAAAAAGGATCTGGGGATGCTGGTTGACAGTAGCTGAACATGATCCAATGTGTTTCCAGGTGCCCATGAAAGCCACTGGTGTCCTGGCTTGTATTACCTATGGTCCAGCAGGACCACCACAGTGACTGTCCCACTGTATTGGGTACTGGTGAGGCCACATCCTGAACCTGAGCTCAGTTTCAGGCCCCTCACAGCAAGAAAGACATTGAGGTGCTTGTGGATGTCCAAAGAAGAACAAGGATGTTGGTGAAGAATCTACAGAACCATTTCTGTGCGGAGCAGCTGAGGGAAGGGTGGGGGGACCAGGTTAGCCTGAAGTAATGGAATTCTCCAAGTTCCTTGTGCGTTCCTGGATACCAATGCTGGGATGTTCAGAGAGTCCCGGGGGGGAAAAGTTGGACAAGTTTGTGCTGCCATCGGTGGGTTGTACTGGGGATATGGGCACAAGTGCATCAGTGTGTCCAAGGCTTTGGGAAAAGGAAGGACTTGTGCTGCATTCTGGAAGCCCAGTGGATGGTTGTGCTGTTGACAGACATCCCAGGAGAGGTCTTGTGGCCCCTTTTCCACAAACACCAATGGGCTGTTGACCCTTGACTTTGTGCTAGGTGAAGTTGCAAGAGCCGTGATAGAACAAAGGAGGAGGAGACATCACAGGATATATTCTAAGAAAACTTTATTGAGGCAAAAGAATGAAAAGCCAGGGGAAATAAATGGGAAAGGAGGTGGTGTGAGGTGCAATAGGGTGACCAACAGCTGAAGTACTTTGCTTGCAGGAGCTGTTGCCACAGCAGGAAGGTGGTGTTGTTGCTGAAGGCCCTTAGCAGATGTAGCCGCCCCTTCTGCCATAGCAGTCCAGGCCTCCCAGCCCATAGCCAAAGCCACGGCCATAGCCAAGGCCAAAGCCAAAGCCACCAGAGATGGGCTGGCCCTGGGCATTGAGCTCGCTACCAACAGCAGCCGAGGAGGTGGATCCGACGGCGGTGTTCTGGGGGAAGGAGGTCATGATGGGTCCTGGCAGGGTGACCAGCACAGGGGAAGGGTCGATGATGACGCGGGAATCCTGGCATTGCAGGGCACAGGGCTCGTTGCAGCTGTTGGCCAGCGGGGTGGGTCCGCAGGGTTGGCAGAGGCTGTTGCAGGCCATGGGTGTGGTGTGGAGGGTCCCTGGAAGAGAAAGGGGGGTGTGGGGTTGCGAGAGGCAGTGATGTATGAGGGTGAGGGAGTGTGGAGGGTGTTGTGGGTCTGTGGGGAGGTGTGAGGGCTGCTGAGTTTGGGGCTGGGGGTGCTGGAAGAGAGGGCCCAGGGTTGCAGGAGCAGGGGGGTCCAGGGCTTGATGCTCACCTTGTTGTCAGCAGGAGCAGGAGGAAAGGCGTGAGGAGAAGTGTGTGAGGGACAGAAGCTCTGGGCCGGCTTTTATGCTGGTCCTGGATGGGCGGTACAGTCTTGTCCCATGGCCTTGGGGCATTTTGCAGGCTGAAGCTCTTGGCTGGCTCAGAGTGGTGAGTCATGATGTGGAGAGTATTTTTCTTCCCACAACTCTGCAGTGTCAGGTCCAGCTCTTGATGCTGTGTCCATCTGACCTTGGCAGCAGCTTTCTTTTGGGTGTTGGTATTTGGGAGTATTTATTTATTAAATGTTTGGAAGGGAGGACTGAATAAGCAACCATAGCCCTGGAGAACTACAATGTCATCAATGAGATCATTTTGTGGCACTTGTGTGCTGTGATTTGCGGGTGCCTTGTGAAGACTGGGGCTCTGTTCTGTGCCACTGGATTTCCATCAGTCATTTTGTTGCACCCAGGAATGTTGAGGGAACTGCTGATGTCCTGGGGAGGTCACTGCAGTATAGCTTGGAAAGGTCACAGTGCCTGGGAACACCTGATGGGTTAAAGAGAGCTTGTGGCGTTCTGTCTTGAATTTAATGAAGGGAGAGCATTTGGGAAAGGAGAGGCTGTTCAGGCTGAACTTGTTCCAATGTTATGGCCCCTTTGGAATTCTCAACTGTACATGATAACGTACTTTGTCATTTAAATTGTATTCCTTGACCTCATTAAGAAACCCATTAAACAAACAAGAAACGGGTGCCCAGGCAGGTCTGTGACATCAATTGTCTTATTCCACATTAGGGTCATATGGTTTCATAACTTGTATCCTTTAAGGCTTAACATTGTGTTCCCGTGAGCAAAACCCAATAATTACTAGCTCTGGTCAGCAACATCATCTTTCTTTCCCTGTCATGGTGCAGGTGTTTGTTTTTGGAATTGTGTTATTCCATGTCCTTCTCTTGAGTCTGTGTCCATCTGACCTTGGCCGCAGCTTTTAAATGCGATTATTAGAGGTTAAAGACTGGTGTTGATGGTGCATGTCAGGGTGGGGTGAAGATATTAGCAAAGCTTGGGAGAGATGGGGTGTCATCACTCATGTCACTCTGTGATACTGGTGTGCTGTGTTTTTTGTGTGTGTTGTGAAAAGAGGCCCCATTCCCTGCCAGCCATGTCAGGCTGGTCTGGGCTTTGTAGATGTTCTGGGGCTGGGGGTCTGCTCCTTCCAGTGCATTCCTGCCTGCCTTGTCTCCATCTCTCCTGCCCAGTCTATGTGCCAGGCCTTTCTCGATGGAGATGGGAAAGCAGTTCCTGAGATTTATGAAGGTCACCCAAGCTCCGCAAAGTCCAGTGCTCATTGATCCATAGCAGTCATCTCAGCTGGGCCCAGCATAATCACACTGTGGGTTCACAGTTCCAGGCTCTGACTGACACATGGAAAGGAAAGCTGAAGGATAAGGATAACAAGACAGGTGAAGAGAAGTTGAAGGAACTGGGAATGTTCAATTTTCAGAAGAAGAGGATTGACCTTATTGCTCTCTGGAATTGTCTGAATAGAAATTTTTTAACACCAGTCTTGTCTCCCTTTCATCAAGATGTAAAGAAGAGGCAATGAACTTAAGTTTCCCTAGTGGAGGTTTGGTTTCTTATTAGGGGAATTTAATTCACAATTACACAGGACAACCAAGGTACTGAGAGGGCTGGAGAATCTGCCATAGAGGAGAGACGGGGAGAGCTGGGAATCCCAGGAGACAAGGATAGACAGCGGGGTGTCATCAGTGTATGAAAATCCTGGATGTCAGGGAATGAAGTTGAGGGAGTCCATTTATTCACAGTAGTGCAACCATGCAGGAAAAGAGAGCAAGGACACAAGTGAAAACAGATGGAATTCCATAGGCAAAGAAGGGAAGAATTTTTCAAAGTGAGGGTGGGCAGAGAGCAGAAGACGTGGGGGACGCGTTCCTGGAAGAGCCAAACCTGAACTGTCCATGGTCCTGGAAATCCTGCACTTGTTAGTCTTTCTTGAGCAGAGGGAAACAAAGCACTTGCATCCCAGAGTTGTGCCCAAGTGGATGATTTTCTGACTCTGCTAAGAGGGTTCAAGAGTTCTGCTGGGAAAAGAGTTGGTCAAGAGTATAATGGCATGGAGACACTCTACCAGAGCTGTGCACAGGAGACCATTAATATTTCAAAAGACTTTGGTGAAGCAGGTGATGGACTTGTGCCATGTTTTGGAACATCCTCCCAATCCCATGCTACCTGTGCCAGTCTTGGCTGTTAATAGTGGTGACATATTTACTAAGAAATGTGTTATGCCACTCTTCCCTTCACCCCAATGCCCTGTCTGACACTGAGTGAGGTGAGGATGTGAGACCATTGGAACTGTAAAAGATGAGGAGACAAGTCAGGCTCTGATGCAGGAAAATTTTATTGATGCAAAATAATTAAAAAGCAGGAGAAAGAAGAAGAAGTGATCCAGTGTAAGATGCAAGTAGGAAGACCATCAGCCGAGGTGCTTTGCTTGCAGGAGCTGTTGCCAGAACCCCAAGGAGAAGCCTTTAGCAGTTGTAGCCACCCCTTCTGCCATAGCAGCCAAGCCCATAGCCACAGCCATAGCCCAGCCCATAGCCAAAGCCAAAGCCACCAGAGATGGGCTGGCCCTGCACACTGAGTTCAGTGCCCACGGCAGCCGAGGAGGTGGATCCAACGGCGGTGTTCTGGGGGAAGGAGGTCATGATGGGTCCTGGCAGGGTGATCAGCACAGGGGAAGGGTAGATGATGACACGGGAATCCTGGCATTGCAGGGCACAGGGCTCGTTGCAGCTGTTGGCCAGCGGGGTGGGTCCGCAGGGTCGGCAGAGGCTGTTGCAGGCCATGGGTGTGGTGTGGAGGGTACCTGGAAGAGAGGGGAGTGAGGTAGGGCAGGGGATGGGGGTAGGAGAGCTGCTGAAGTGTGGAGGG
>WBNO01000047.1:10193-20458 GCA_013400575.1 Peucedramus taeniatus
TGGCAGCTTTAAAGTGAGAGTTGGTATTTGGGAGGATTTGTTTGGAAGATGTGTGTCAGAGAAAGCAGAATATACAATAAAAGCCTAAGAAAAGTATGGGTGTCATCACTGAGGTCATTTTATGGCATTTGTGTGGTTTAGTTTGTGGGTGTGTTGTGGAGAGGGGCCGAATTCCTCTGCAGCCATGTCAGGCTGGTGTGGGCTTTGCAGCTGTGCTGTGCATGAGGGGCTGCCCCTTCCATCGTGATCATTTCTTCTTTAAAGTGTGAATATTTGAAACCAAAGTCTGGTTTTGATGGCACATGTCAAAGGGGACTGAAGACATTAGCAGCATTTTGGAGAGGTGGGGTGTCATCAGTGAGGTCAGCCTTTGGAACTCATGGTTTTGGGTTTGTGGGTGTGTTGTGAAGAGGGGCCCCAAACTATCGCAGGCTGGTCAGGGCTTTGCATCTGTGCTAGGTGAGTGTGCCTGGACTCTTCTGTTCCATGTGGGCAGTAGGATTGTTGTCCCTTCAGCGAGCTGGCAGGTGATGGAGTGGCTGAGGTACCATTTGGTTGTGCCACCACTCAGAGGGATCTGGCGACTGAGGGTAAAAGGAATCTCCTGCATTTCAAGAGCAGAAAGCGAAATTCTGCATCTGGATAGGAATAACACTTGGCCCTGGGTCATGCTGTGGGCTGAGAGTCTGGAAACAGCTTTGCTGAGCAGGACCCTGTAGTGGTAGAGGAGAACAAAGAGACCACAAGATTACAATGAAGTTTCAGTTGAAAAGGCATCATCATTGTCCAAAATAGATTTCAGACAATTATTGCCATGAAGTTGGGAGAGGTGGCCTATCCTCTCTTTAGAGCACAAACAGGGTCCCATGTGGTGCTGTTTGGGCAGTTCTGGGCTCCCCAGTGGAAGACGCCCATGGACTTAGAAACAAAACCAGTTCATGGCCGACAAGGTTCTAAAGGGGCTGGGAGATCTTTCACAGCTGAGAGACCGAGAGAGCTGTGACTCCCAGGAGACAAGGATAGAGAGAGGCATGTCATCAGTGTGTGCAAATCCCTGATGGTAGGGAATGAAAATGAGGGATCACAGCCATCCTCAGCAGTGCACATGTGAAGGATAATAGGGCAATGACACGAGTGAAAACAGATGTAATTCCCTGGGCAAGGAAGAGAAGTATTTTTCTGTGTGAGGGTGGTCACAGAATGGAAGAGGTGTTGGAGTCTGTCCTGGGAGATCCAAAACTGGAACTGCTCATGGCCCTGGAATTCCTGCTCTTGTTGGTCTGACTTGAGCAGAAGGGAATGAAGCTCTTGCTCTCCAGTGTTCCTCCCAAAATGTATGATTTTGTGACTGTTTACTGGGAGGATTTGAGAATCCAGCTGAGGAAGAGAGTTTGATAAGTGTCTACTGGCATGTAGTAGCTTTTTCAGAGCCATAAGCAGGAGAGCATTAGTGTGTCAAAGCCTTTGGTGTAGCAGGTGATGGGCTCATGACACATTCTGGAAGGTCATGTTCAACCCTGCTTCCTGTGCAATTCTTGTGATTACAGGTGGGGATATATATCCTAAGAAAGGTATTTCGTCCCTTTTCCCCCTATGTCAATGGCCTGTTAAGGTCTCACGCTGTGATGGGGGTGAGGATGTGAGACAATTTGAAGCCAAAAGGAAGAGGAGACATGTCAGGTTTTCATGCAGGAAAATTTTATTGAGGTAAAAGACTAAAGAGACAGGAGAAAAATATGGAAGGCATCTGGCACAAGTTGCAAGTAGGGCAACCATCAGCCAAGGAGATCGGCTTGCAGGAGCTGTTGCCAGAGCCCAGAGCTGGTGCACTGGTCCTTAGCAGATGTAGCCGCCCCGTCTGCCATAGCAGCCCAGGCCTCCCAGCCCATAGCCAAACCCACGGCCATAGCCAAGGCCATAGCCAAAGCCACCAAATCCACCAGAGATGGGCTGGCCCTGAGCGTTGAGCTCACTGCCAACAGCAGCCGAGGAGGTGGATCCGACGGCGGTGTTCTGGGGGAAGGAGGTCATGATGGGTCCTGGCAGGGTGACCAGCACAGGGGAAGGGTCGATGATGACACGGGAATCCTGGCATTGCAGGGCACAGGGCTCGTTGCAGCTGTTGGCCAGCGGGGTGGGTCCGCAGGGTCGGCAGAGGCTGTTGCAGGCCATGGGTGTGGTGTGGATGGTCCTGGAAGAGAGGGGAGGGGAGGTAGGGCAGGGGTGAGGGGCGTGCAAGGGGTGATGATGCAGGAGGGCGAGGCAAGGTGGAGGCTGTTGTGGGGCTGTAGGGAGGATTGAGGACTGCTGAGACTGGGGATGAGTGTGCTGGAAGAGAGGGGCCCGGGGTACAGGAGCAGGAGGGTCAGGGGATTGAAGCTCACCTGGTTGTCAGCAGGAGCAGGAAGAGAAGGCGTGAGAAGGTGTGTGAGGGAGAGAGGCTCTGGGCCTGCTTTTATGCTGGTCCTGAAGGGGTGGGACAGCCTTGCCCCATGGCCTTGGGGCATTTTTTAGGCTGCAGCTCTTGCCTGGTGAGTCCTGAGGTGGGAAGTGTTTTCCTTTATGCAATTCTGCAATTCTGTGTCCTTCCCTTGAGGCTGTGTCCATCTGACCTTGGGGTAGCTTAAAGGGAGAGTTGGTATTTGGGAGGATTTGATTGTTCACTGTGTGTCAGGGAAGAATGAATAAACAACCAGAGCCCCAGAGAACTGCAATGTCATCAAGTAAGCTCATTTTGTGACTCTGATGTGCTGCGGTTTATGGGTTCCTTGTGATGACTGGGACTCTGTTCTATGTCACTGGATTGTGTTGCACCCAGGAATGCTGAGGGAGCTGCTGATCTCCTGGGGAGGTCACTCTGCAAGAGCTTGGAAATGTTCTCTTACCTAGGAGCAGTTTCTGATGGATGAAAGTGAGCTCATCCCCTCGTGTCTTCAATGGGATGAAGTGACAGCATCTGGAAAATGCGAGGCTGTTCAGGCTGAACTTGTTCCATTTTTCAGGTCCATTTGGAATTCTCAACTTTACATGGCAATGTAATCAGCTAATTAAAGTCTATCTCTTGACCTCATTCAGAAATAAACAATCAGTAAACTTGCCTGATCGGTTTTTACCTGAGGTTGTTCTGTGACATGACTTCACTTATTCCACATTCAAGGCATGAGGTATAACTTATAAGTCTTTGTATTTTGTTACTGTGAACAAAAACCAATAATTACAAACTGATGCTCAGCAACTGATGCTTGTTTTTCATTTTCTGTTGTGATGTGGGTATTTATTAATGGAATTCTACCATTCCATGTTATGTTATGTCTTTGTTTTCTAAATCTTTTGCACCCTGGCTGCTTTGTTAAACTCAACCCTCCAACTACAATGTCCTCCTCTTCACTCCTCTTCCTTCTCACCTCGGCAGCTGCTTTTAAGTGTGGGTGGGTATTTGGGAGGATGTGCATGGGAGGTTCATGTCAGGGAGGGCAGAGTAAACAACCAAAGCATTGGAGCGGTGGGGTGTCATCAGTGAGGTCACTGTGTGACATCCATGTGCTATGGTTGTGTGGATGTGTTTTGAAGAGGGGCCCCATTCCCTCCCAGCCCTGTCAGGCTGCTCCGGGATTTGCAGCTGTGCTGGAGGTGTTGCCCGTTCCCTCACATTTATTCCCTTCCCACATTGATCCCACCTGGCTAAGCCTTACATTAGACCTGACCTTTCTTGTTGACTGTGCTTGTGGGTGTCTTGGTGTTCCTCTTATTTTGAAGCTTTTGATATTTGGGGCCTTTTGGACTTTTACATGGGCTATGTGCCAAAACATGAGGCCACTTGTGATTGTCAGAAGGAGGATTTGGAGGCCGCCCAGGATTGTTGGAGGTGAGCATTGCATGATCCTCAGAAACAACCCAGGCAAGTCTGGGTTGTGTCAGTGCCCAGACTTCAGGAAAGGCCTGAAGGGCTGGACCTGGAGGCTTGTGGTCAGTGTCCCAAAGTCCAGATGGTAGCAAGCCCCCAGTGCTGTACCCCAGGAACTGGATCCATTGGGCCAACACAAAAAAACTGACAGGTGCTGGACATCTGATGGGGTTCTGTCTGGGCAGAATGGGGTTCTGCCAAGTGCTGTTCATTGGGAAAAGTCATCCCAGCTAAGAAGGAATGCCTGGGTATCAGTTGGAACAATTGTTTTCTTCTATGAAAAAGCCTTTGTTTTGTGGTTGTGGTTGAGAAGAAATGGAGCAGATGTCCCTGTGTGGGAAAAGGGAACTTAAGTGCCTAGGTTAGGATTGGGAAAAGTGTATGACCAAGGAGGGAGAAGTGAACTGTCTGCTCAGCACTGGTAAGGTCTCAATGAAGTTGAGGTGATGTGGGCAGTCCTGGGCTCCCCAGTGTGAAAATGAAGTAGACTTAGTGAATCCAGACCAGTTCAGGACAAGACTCCAAAGGGGTTGGAGAGTCATTCCTAGAGGATAGTCTGAGATGCCTGGGACTCACAGTGGGCAAGGATGGATGGGGGAGTGTCATCAGTGTGTGTAAATCCCTGATGGCTGGGAATGAAGTGAAAGAGCCGGGCTGTTCACAGCAGTGCTCATGCACAGGGCAAGAGAGCAAGGACAGAAGTGAAAACAAATGGAATTCCCTGGGTAAAGAATACAAGAATCTTTCATTGTGAGGATGGCCACAGAGTGGAAGAAATGTTGGAGTGCCTGTCCTGAGAGAGCTAACACTGAACTGTCCATGGTTCTGGAAATCCTGCCCTTGATGACTCTGCTTGAGCAGGGGAGTTGGAGCACTTGCATTCCGGATTTCCTGCCAGAGTGGTTGATGTAGTTCCTCAGTTTGCTGGAAGGGTTCAAGAGACCTGCCGGTAAGAGAGTTTGTCAAGTGTTCACTGGCATGGAAAGACTTTACCAGAGCTGTACCCAGGAGAGCATTAATGTGTCCAAGGCTTTGGTGTATCAGCTAAGGCACGTGTGACAGATTCTGGAAGGAGTTCCCTCCTCTGCTTCCCAGGCCAGACTCTGTTATTAGTCGTTTTCACATATTTGTAAGGGAAGGTGTTGTTGGTCTATTCCATGTACCCCAATGTCCTGTTGAGCAGTGCAATGTACTCAGTGAGGATGTGAGACCATTTGAATTAAAAAAGGACAGGAGGCATCTCAGCTTTGATTCGGGAAATGTTTATTGAGGCAAAGGAATGAAGAGGCAAGAGAAAAAAGTGGAAGGAATCCAGAGTAAGATGCTGGTACAGCGATCATCAGCCGAGGAGATTGGCTTGGAGGAATTGTTGAAGAGTCCCGAGCTGGTGTCAGGAATGGTGCTGAGGACCCTTAGCAGTTGTAGCCATAGCCCCTTCTGCCATAGCAGCCCAGGCCTCCCAGCCCATAGCCACAGCCCAGCCCATAGCCAAATCCACGGCCATAGCCAAGGCCATAGCCAAAGCCACCAAATCCACCAGAGATGGGCTGTCCCTGCACACTGAGTTCAGTGCCCAGAGCAGCCGAGGAGGTGGATCCGACAGCGGTGTTCTGTGGGAAGGAGGTCATGATGGGTCCTGGCAGGGTGACCAGCACAGGGGAAGGGTCGATGATGACGCGGGAATCCTGGCATTGCAGGGCACAGGGCTCGTTGCAGCTGTTGGCCAGCGGGGTGGGTCCGCAGGGTCGGCAGATGTTGTTGCAGGCCATGGGTGTGGTGTGGAGGGTCCCTGGAAAAGAGGGGTGTGAGGCAGGGCAGGGGTGAGGGGTGTGCAAGGGGCGGTGATGGAGGAGGGTGAGGGAGTGTGGAGGCTGTTGTGGGGCTGTGGAGAGGCATGGGGGCTGCTGAGCCTGGGGCTGAGCATGCTGGCAGAGGGGGTCAAGGGGTGCAGGATCAGGAGGGTCAGGGGATTGAGGCTTACCTGGTTGTGGGCAGGAGCAGGAGTAGAAGGCTTGAGGAGAAGTGTGTGAGGGAGAGAGGCAGTGGGTCAGCTTTTATGCTGGTTCTGGAGGGGCGGGACGACCTTGTCCCATGGCCTTGGGACATTTTTTAGGCAGCAGCCGTTGGCTGGCCCTGCCTGGTGAGTCATGAAGTGGGGAGTGCTTTCCTTCCTTATATTTTGCAATTCTGTGTCCTTCCCTTGAGTCCGTGTCCATTTGACCTTGACTGCAGCTTTCATTTGGGAGAAATAAAGGCCAATGGATTGGTACTGGTTTTGTTCTGAATATAGAAGAGGCAAAGAAAGCGTACAGGAATTTGGGTGTTGTTTCATGTCTGTAGCTAACCCCTCGCCATTCCTTCTGGCCAAACGTACTTCTCTGCAGCCAGGGTTATGGTTGCTGCTCTGGGCTGAAATTTCATAAATGGGTCATGGGTTGGCCGTGTACCCTTGGCTGTGAAAAGCTCCAACAGTTACTTGGACAGGAATAGGAAAATAATTACAAGCAGGTTGAGGGAGTTGAAAATCTTGTTCCACACCACTGTTGGGGCTCCTCAGTGGGATAAGGACATGGACATGGTTGGCCAAGAGCAGTGCGGGGACACCATGAAACAGATGGGAGTGGAGGATCCTTAACATGAGGAGAAGCTGAGAGAGCTGGAATTTCTTTCAGCCAGGAGGCAAGAGTGCAAATGGGACATGTTGTCAATGTGCCATGGAATGACCTGAGTGATGCCACCCCAAATCTCCTAAGCTGTGGTTGAATCTTCTACGTGTTGTGACATGCACAATCAGCAACAACAACTTGGTCTCTAATTCTTGTAAGTAAAACCTGCTACCAAGGTCAGGTGGAGATGGCCTCAGGAGCAGAACATGAAATTGCACAATTCCACAGAGGAACAACTGCTCCATGACACAGAAGGAAAAAGGAGCTGGCTGGCTGTCCGTTAGTAATTATTGGGTTTTGCACATAGGAACAACACATTAAGACTTACTAATTATAAGTTATGAAAAGTTGTGGCTTGAACACGGAAAAAAAGGATTTGATGTCACTGACCAGTCTGGGAAAAAAGGGATCAGGCTCCGTTTGGTGTTTATTGGATTCCTGAATGAGGTCAAGAAATACGTTTAAATGACAGAGTATATTGTAATGTAAATTGTGTAAATTTCAAAATACAAGTAGACTGGAACAAGTTCAGCCCTGAATTGCCTCTTGTTTTCCAGATCTTCTTTCTTGATATCATTGAAACACAAAAGGGAGGAGCTCTCTTTCCTCTGTCAGGAAGGGCTCTCAGGCACTGTGACCTTTCCAAGCTGTTGCAGAGAGACCTCCCCAGGATATCAGCAGGTCCCTCAGCATTCCTGGATGCAACGCAACCACTGATGGACATCCAGTGGCACAAAACAGAGTCCCAGTCTTCACAAGGCACCCACAAACCACAGAACACAAGTGCCACAAAATGACTGCACTGATGACACTGCACCTTTCCTGGGTGCTGGTTGTTTATTCAGCCCTCCCTGACACACACAGAACAGTCAAATCCTCCCAAAGACCAACTCCCAATTATAAGCTGTGGCCAAGGTTAGGTGGACACAGCCTCAAGAGCAGGATATGGAATTGCAGAAATGGATGAAGGAGAACACTCCCCACCTCATGACTCACCAGGCTGGGGCAAGCAAGAGCTGCTGCCTCAGAAATGCCCCAAGGCCATGGGATAAGTCTGTCCCGCCCAGCCAGAGCCAGCATAAAAGCCGGCCCAGAGCCCTTCTCACTTACTTCTACTCACACCTTCTCCTTCTGCTCCTGCTGACAACCAGGTGAGCTTCAATCCCCTGACCCTCCTGCTTCTGCACCCCATGGTCCCTCTGTCAGCACGTTTTGCTCCAGCCCCAGCAGCCCTCATGCCTCCCCATAGACCCACAACACCCTCCACACTCCCTCACCCTCCTGCATGACCACCCTCACACCCCCACATCCCGGCCCTGCCTCACCCCTTCTCTCTTCCAGGACCCTCCACACCACACCCATGGCCTGCAACAGCCTCTGCCGACCCTGCGGACCCACCCCGCTGGCCAACAGCTGCAACGAGCCCTGTGCCCTGCAATGCCAGGATTCCCGTGTCATCATTGACCCTTCCCCTGTGCTGGTCACCCTGCCAGGACCCATCATGACCTCCTTCCCCCAGAACACCGCCGTTGGATCCACCTCCTCGGCTGCCGTGGGCACTGAACTCAGTGTGCAGGGCCAGCCCATCTCTGGTGGCTTTGGTGGCTTTGGCTATGGCTTTGGCTATGGGCTGGGCTGTGGCTATGGGCTGGGAGGCCTGGGCTGCTATGGCAGAAGGGGGGGCTACAACTGCTAAGGACCCTCAGCACCACTCTGGACACCATGCTCCCACTGTGGGGCAGGAAGGCACTGATTTGGCAAGATCTCCTCCAAGCGAAGGACCTCGGCTGATGGTCGCCCTACTTGCACTTCAGCCTGGCTCCCTTCCATTTGCTAGTTATGGTCTTTCAGTCTTCTACCTCAATAAAGTTTCCTGCATCACATTTTAAGATGAGTCCTTCTTGTTTTGGATCCCAAGATTCTTCCAGTCTCACTCAGCTCTAAGCCAACATTGCAGAGTCCACTGGGGTGTGTGAAAAAGTGCTCCAGGAACTCTTCTAGGATTTATTTCCCATTCTTTGACCAACTGGCGCAATTTACTCTTCCAGTGCATTCCACAAATGCTTCAGCTACTGAATCACAGGCCTGGATACACTAAGGCAGATCTATCCCTGCCTCTGGCACAAGTCTCTCTGGGTGGTGTGTTCACTTTTGCTGGACAGCAGTTGCTCCTGACCCTCATCATCTTCCAGGCCCTTCTACAAATCCGCTCAAACAGGGCCATGTCTTCTTTGTCTTTGGAGGCTCAGAGCTCAACACAGAACACTGATCTTAGTACAGCAGAGCAGAAGCTGAGATTCCCCCACTCTCTTGTGCTGCCCATGTTGTGGGGATGAGCCCAGGAGACAGGGGGAGTTTCTGGTCAATGAGTGCACATGGCTGGGGCACATGCAATTCTTCATCCACCAACACCCCAAGTGCTGCTCCTTGGGGCTGCTCTCAATCCCCTCATCACCATCCTGTATCTTGCATTTTTGGGATTGCTCCAATCCAGGTGTAGCAGATTCTGCCCCTCTTCTCTGCTCTGGTGATATTGGAGAACTCTGTTAATCTCTGGCTTACTGGGAACAAGGAAGACAAGATTCTGCTGGAGAAGATCAAGAGCATGGCCTTGATGATGGAGGATGATCCGTGGGTGAAGGTTTGGACAGCCTTGGCGCGTGACATTGGAACATTTTCCAGGCAGAAGCTGTTGCTTGACACAGCCTGGTGAGTCATGAGGTTGGGTCTGTTTTGTTTTTCCACAGCTCTGAAATTCCACATTCTGCTCTTGAGGCTGTGTCCATCTGACCTTGGCAACAGCTTTAGTGGGTTGGTATTGGTTTTACTATGGGTGGATGAAGGAAGGTGGACCCGTATCCTATACCTGAAGTTTTGTTCCTGTGCCAGACGACATCCTTGTCTCTAAGCTGGTGAGATATGGAGTTGATGGTTGGACCTCTGGCTGGATAAGGAATGGCCAGGATGGTCTCACTCAAAAGTTGAGGTCACTGGCTCCATGTCTCACAGTGGAGAACAGGGATTAATGGTGACCCTCAGAGACTCATATAGGAACCAGTAAAACTTCCCATCATTGTCAGGGACATGGGGAGTGGGTTTGAGTGCCCCCCATATTGGGGATGACGCCAAAGTGAGTGGTGTGGTTAATGGTCTGAGGGAGGGCTCTGGACAGGTCAAAGGGCTCCAGACACGCTGGGGATATGGGCGGGTGTGAAGCTCAAGAAGGTTAACAGTGTCAAGAAGAAGGTCCTGCACCTAGATTGGACCAATCTCAGTAATGGATGTTGGATGGGCAATGAGTTAATTAAAAGCATCCCGGAGGAGAAGGGATGGGATGCTGGTGGATGAAGAATTGGACATGTGCTGGCCACGTGAATGAGCTGAGCAAAAATCCCCCATGTCATGGGGTTATCCCCACAGTGGGGGCTGCACATTCTGCCCATCTGCTGAACTCTGATGAGTCTGGACTTGTGTGTTCCATTCTGAGAACACGAAACAAGGGAAGACATGCACCTCCTCGAGCAGATCTGTAAATGGCCTTGGGAGATGATGATGGTCTGGAGGAACTGGTGTCCAGCTAAAGTGAGCATACCACCCAGGAGGGCCTCGTGTCAGAGACACAGATAGACCTGCTGAATCCAGGCATGTTTTCAAGCAACAGAAAAGTTGCTGTGGTGCACTGGAAAAACAAAGTG
>WBNO01000048.1:0-18906 GCA_013400575.1 Peucedramus taeniatus
AGTGCTGATGCTGTGCCAGCATTAGCCAAAACATGAATGTGTTCTCAACACATTTCCAGTTCCCAATGCAAAGCACAGCACTGGGAGGGCTGCTATGGGAAAATGAACTCCAGCTCAGCCCCACACAATACAGATGAACAGCTAGTAAAGACATGGTTTGAGATAACAATTGCAAGCAAAACCTTGTCAGAATTTCAAATAAAGTTTCCTTTAGGTTAGTTGCTAATTCAGCTTCACTTTTTTAATATGGTAATTAATGTATCTCTTGCATCCAGAATTTGAAATGCTATGGTAAAGGTTTTTGGCAGTTATCTAAGTTGAATCTCTGAGTCTATGCTTGTATTGACTTGTGTTCTGCAGAATGTATACTCTAATCTGTGAGCAGATTAGCATACAGGAAATCCAAGTGTCTGATACTGTGTTGACCTTTGTGGTATCCTCACTCTGTCACACAACTATATCAAAATATATTGATGCTGTAGGGCATCTTCTTGTAAGAAAAAAAAAAGTAGTTTACACCATTTAAATCACTGCTTTTCTTCAGGCTTATGGGCTTTTAGGTAAAGGTTTGACTGTAAAGTGTATTAGGAACTGGTTCAAAGTGTTAGAGATATCCAGGTATTACAAATACCAGGATTCTGAGAATGAAGAATGTTTTTCAGTCCCCAGTCTTTGTGTTCTAAAAAGTATGAAAGTATGGTGGGACTTAGAGAAATGTGCATTTAAAAGTCAAGGAACTCTGAGAAATTGTTTTGTGAAGAATTCTCTTTTCTCGTTACTTTATAGGAACTGTCAGATGCCTGATGTCTTTTACATAGATAAAATATTGTACTTTCCTTGATCTGTCTTGTACTTTATTGTATTTTATTTCTGAAGTTTATTTTTAGTGTTGTGTGAGGATTGCTAATAAAATGTTGGGGTTTTGGTAGCCTAAGTTATCTATACACTTGTGAAATTTATGTATAAAACAATTTGAACAAGTCCAAATGCATCTCTTTCTGGTAGACAGAGATTAAACTGTATTATAAATCACCTTTTTTTTTCTTGTTTCTTTCTGATTTGCAGGTAGAAAAAATAACTGGCCACCTCTTCCTGAGAATTTTCCAATAGGTCCATGTTTCTATCAGGACTTTTCTGTAGACATTCCTGTAGAATTCCAGAAGACAGTAAAGATTATGTACTATTTGTGGATGTGTAAGTATTTTATTTTAAAGAAAAAGCAAAGTGCATATTTGAACTTGATGATACATACTACTTTGGCTTTTGCAATATTTGTAATGACAATTTTTTTAAAATTCAGAAGTCAAATGTTGAAATTAAATCTTTTTGTTAGCTTCAGTTTTAAATGTGTTGAATTATTTCATAGAAATTTCCATAGGAAAAAAGGAGGAGGATTATCCTAAGGCAGATTGGTTATAGTATAGTGCAGTTTTCTGTTTTAAATATCCCTGTTTTTGTAAAATGAGCTTTGACCGTTTATTAATCAAGAAATATGTTTATTGTTTTTAAAATCAGCTTATATATTAAAAAATATAATTCACAAGCAGTGTTAATAGATTGAGTTTAAGAAGTGTAATATCCATTTGCTTTATAATAACAGTTTTATATGGTTTAACATAGTTTTAGTCTATAGTGGAGACAATATAATTTTAGTCTGTTTTAAAAAATAGTGTAAATTAAGTTAGCTGAAGAATCAGTCCATATTACAACTGTCTTTTGTACACCAAAAATGCTCTACAGTCTTTGTAAGGTTCATTTTGCTCTCAGGTGCTATGTTCTGCCTGGAGAAATGCTGAATAAACCAAATTTACAAATGCCATGACATTTGTTTCTTCTGCCTAGTCCAATGTGATGAGCACCTAATAAATACTCTGAGACTGATGAAATTCCAAAGATTTAGGTGCTTTGATGCCATTGACATATTTTTATCATAATTAAGGGGATGCAAATTTCAGAACTCGTCTGTATTTTTTTTCAAATCTGCATAATTTTTGCCTGTTAATCTGGTAATCTTATTACTGTGACTGAACCATGTCACTGAAAAACATAAAATGAGCAGACAGTATTGAAACAAGTGAATTCCACTTCATAGTAATCCACAGCTTTTTATATTCATTGTTGGATTATTAATCTTTAAACAACTGGATTTACTGTAGAAGGTGGGATTAATCACTCATAAATCTGACAGATATTTAAGTTTTATATGAAATCTAAGATCAAGTACTCCAAAATTCTAGGATAGTTACTCATTCTGGCCATTTGCTGGACTGAATTCTAAAAAGTGCCATATGTTTCAAACATGAGGTGAAGTTGGGCAGTGAGAATTGGAATATTAATACTGTTTTTCTTTTTCCTACTTATGGCAATAAATAAAGGAAGCAGTGATATTATAGTATTTCAAAATGTATACAAGGTGTGCTCTTATACTAACATGACAGATTTTCTTCCAGGTAGACTGAGATTTTTAACTGAGTCCTCTTGTTCTTTTCCTTCTTCACCTTTTGTGCTCTCTGACTTAGGAAGGAAAGATGGAAAAGGGCATAATAAAGGAAAAGAAAGACAAAATCTATTTCAGGCTAAAAGAATAAAAAGACTGAGTATAGAACTTTGTGCCTTAGGGCTGGATGTTGACTCAGTCCTTGTGATTTTTCTTTATATGGGCTTTAGATCATATATCTTTAGAGTGACTTTGCTTCCTCAGTGGAGGCGCTTGTTACCATAGCAAACCAACCTGCTTCTC
This sequence comes from Peucedramus taeniatus, assembly GCA_013400575.1. Lineage (NCBI taxonomy): Eukaryota > Metazoa > Chordata > Aves > Passeriformes > Fringillidae > Peucedramus > Peucedramus taeniatus. The sequence continues at coordinate 2,741 of WBNO01000048.1, forward strand.
TTTGTTGCTCTACCCTACATTTTATTTCCTTTTCCAGAACTTCCTAGATTTTGTAAGGTCTAGGGGTCTGTGAACATAATCGCATTTGAATAAATCTGCCTGCTCAACACCTTGTAAAGTAGGTTAGTTTTCCTCTTCCTTTTTTAGCAGCCCTGAGAACACCCCTTTTACTGAATTTTCATTTTTTGGGTGTTGCTTTGGTTGGTAGTAATTTTTATATCTTTAGTCTTGGTCTGTATGTATCTGAGGAAACTTGTCTGCTTCAGATCTAAATGTTCTTTATCTCTGCTTCTATCCCTATTCTGTGAATTCATCCATCTTTTCTCTATTTGTATTTGAAATCAGAGTTTTCAGATTCCTTCATGTGGTTTTCTCTTTGCACATTTTTCTTTGAGTTTTTTTTTTTTTTCCTGAGGAAAGCTTTTCTTTTTTAACTGACTGACTGCTCCCATGTTTTCGTGAACTAAAGCAATTAATTAACAATGGCTTCTGTCAGCTGCCAGTGGAGCTTTTCTATACTATCTTGTTTTTGCAACTATTGCTGTTCTAGTTGCTTGCAGATAGAACAGTAGCTTGCCTGGCTCTGTACATTGGGCACTACTTTTTCGATCTTTCTTTGCTGTTACTGTTATCTGACACCAAATATTTTTTGGCTGAAAAGCCTGTTTTCCAGCTATTTTCTGTCTAAGGATGCAATCAGTAGTGCATATAACAGTCTGTTGATGTTTGTTTTGCCTGTTCCTGACAACCTCCAAAAGGATGAACACTTCATAAACTCCCCCCAAGCCTGTTCTAGTGTGTTGTCATCTTTATCCTTAGAAAGTGTTTCCATTACATAATTTAATTTTTCCCTTCCTGTGATTTATATTCCTTGTTCTGTCCACTGTTGTTATGGAGATACATTTATGCCCATTTGCCATCACCTTTTTCTAAATTAGCATAGTTCTCTCAGCCTTTCTTTGTATGTCGTTTTCTAGAGATCTGTTTTTTTGTTGCTCTCTTACAGATTTGAAACTTGGTCTACTCCATATTATTATGGGATTTTTTAATGTGTAGCATCAAGAACTGGAGAATGTGGACTATGTCCAATATTTTAGTTAAAATCCTAATGTACCGTATAGAGTTAAAAAAAATACTTTCACATTTTTGGTAATATGTTCTTGTGTTCTGTGCTGATCTAAGCTTGTTTCACAATATATTCTTTCTGATGAAAAATACTTGTGTCACTTGTAAGGTGTGTTTGCAAATGTCTTGCCCTCTCCACAAAGAGCAGAACAGACAAGGAATAAAAGGTTAAACTACATTTGAAACCACTCTGATGTGCTTCAAGGTTGTGTGCAATCAAATTTCGTTAGCTTTTTCTTCACTTGTCAGTTTCCATGTGTCTTCAAAGCCCTCCATTTTGCAGGTATCCCATTCCCCTTGAGGCATTCCATTACAGGGTGACAGTCCAGTTGGTTCCTGGAAAGAAGCACATTCTTTTGTTGTGTATCCAGTGAGGACTTTGGTTTCCCAAGAATACCATCAATAAAACATTACTGAAATGAAACTTATTACAAAAATCTATTTTCATACAGTCCCAAATGAGACTACAAAAGAATCATCTTGATAATGTAGATGCCTAATAGCATCAGTGCAACTTGTGATCTTTATCTAAAATTAACTTTCAAATGTTAATGGATTATAAAGTATAATTAATTAAGACAGGGAATGTATATGTAAGTAGGTTTCTTCTATACAAGGAAGCTTACACTAAGAAAAATGTTCATAGAATCATGGAATCCTAGAATGGTTTGAATTGAAAGGGACCTTAAAGATAATCTAGTTCCAACTCCCCTGCCATGGGCAGGGACACCTTCTACTAGACCAGGTTGTCCAGACCTCCATCCAGCTTGGCCTTGAACACCTCTAGGGATGGGAAAGTCTGCAACCTCTCTGGGCAAACTGTTCCAGTGTCTCACCACCCTCACAGCAAACAGTTTCTTTCTAATATCTAATTTAAACCTACCCTCCTTCAGTTTAAAGCCATTCCCCCTTGTCCTGTCCTTACATGCCTTTGTGAAGTCCCTCTCCAGCCTTCTTGTAAGTCCCCTGTAGGTACTGGGAGGTTGCTCTAAGGTCTCCTTGAAGCCTTCTCTTTTCCAGGCTGAACAATCCCAATTCTCTCAGCCTTTCTTCATAGGAGAGGTGCTCCATCCCTCTCATTATCTTGGTGGCCCTCCTCTGGACTTGCTCCACCAGGTCAATGTCCTTCCTGTTTTGGGGGGCTCAGAGCTGGACACAGTACTCCAGATGGGGCCTCACAAGAGTGGAGCAGACAGGCAGAATCACCTCTCTGGCCCCACTGCTCTGGATATGATTGGCTTTCTGAGTTGCAAATGCACATTGCCAGCTCATGTCCAGCCTCATCCACCAGCACTCACCTCCAAGTCCTTCTCAGCAGGGCTCCTCTCAACCTGTTCATTCTTCAGCCTGTATTGATACTGGGGGTTGCCCTGACCCAGGTGAAGCACCTTGTACTTGGTCTTGTTGAACCTCATGAGATCCCAATGGGCCACTTCTTGAGCTTGTCCAGGTCACTCTAGAGCAACTCATGAGTGACTTTTTTATTGACTTCAACTGCTTCCACAGCTGAATTAGGATCAGGCTTTCTTAGATCACAGTGAGTGCTGTATTGGTATAGCCATGAAATTATTGTCATATAGACGTTGCATGATGCAGATTTCTGCTAAAGCCTTAGGTCATTTCAGCTCTCAAGTGGTCATTATCTGTAATAACTTGTATCACTGTTAAATTTGAAGAGACAAGTAGGTGGAAGGTATTTAAACCATTACCCTGAACATGAAAACACCCATGTATTCATACAACTGCAAAGCTTTTCTAGGTCACTTAGTGATGGCATTGGCTTGCAGCAGGTACAGAGAAGAGTGAATAGAGTGACAGGATAATTGTCAGTGAATTCCTGTCTTCATCTGTAGCTTGCTAATACTCAGTTTTTATGATTCTCTGTGACTGTAGTGAAGTAGACCCCTATGTTGCCAGGATTATTGTGCTAGTAAGTATCAGTAGTGGGTGAGATTTCTTCAACCCTCTTCTGCAGTGATGGTATTCTTTTAAAACTTGTCCTGTTTTTGCAACTGCAATTACAAAAAAAAAAGTAATAATTTTGGAAAGGTCAAACTCCTTCAGAATGGGGACTTTTCTATTAATCTAGGGCATGTCCCTATTATCCAGTATTGACTAGAAAAAGTGAGAATACCCCTTAGTAAATTTTTTCATATTCATCAAAAGAAGGTAGGAATTTGGATTTATATCCTTTATTGGGCTTTATGCAGCAGGCACATACAAATTCTGAAATTAGTTGCTTTCTTAACCTCTTGGAGCAGTGCTAAGTTGTAGATACATTAAATGTTCTTTGTTTAAAAATATGAAGCTTTCTGTTTCTGGTGACTCTTGAAGGAAAATATGATTTGTCTGAGGGAATTGTGTTTTGAGTTCTTTAACCCTTTATATATTGATGTGGGCATTTTGCTTTAAGATTTTTTTCCACTAAGTTGATTTGGGGCTTATTTAAGTAGTAGATAAGGGGGAAGCAAAGATCTTTGAAAAGCATTTTTCAGAATATTTATTATCTTGCCAGCTCTTTACAGTCAAAGCCAAGGGGAGCTGCTCAAGAGCCAAGGCAGATCTTGGTGTACGGGGGGGTTTCCTGAGGCAGGGAAATGCCAGGGCAGCAGAGAGAGCCACCCAGAGCCTGCAGCTCTTGTGAGGTCTGGGCGTAAGGCCCCAAACAACTCGCTTGACAAGACTTTTAAAAGGGCTTACAGTTGTTCATGTACTCTGAGTTAGATGCACGGGAGAAATACCAATAAGATATTTTCAAGAGGTCAAAACAACACAAAAGACTTTACTGGCAACTTTAGAAAAATCAAAGAAACTTTGGCAAAAGATTTAGTGCAACATTTAATCAGTATAAAACACTTCTCGAAGCATTAACTTGGCCTATTCAACTCTAGCAAACTTTAGGCCCATTCAATTTCAAGTTACTCAAGAATGCCAAGAAGAGGGAATTATAAGAAGAAAAGAGAGAGAAAGACAAAAAAGATACAGGAAGGCACACATATAGTGACCAACTCCTGGATTCCAACGATGATAGAAATTCCAAGAAGAGGTAGGGTCCAGACATATGCTTTGCCTTGTGTTCAGCCTTAAATATCCCTTGGCCTTCCTGGGTCCTTCCCCCAGGTGGGACTTCTGGTCATTTGGCTACTTAGGAGCTGGGTTAGAGGCTCCAGGGACAGGTATGGAGCACTGCCTCCAGTGTGCCATGATTAGTAGCCACTGCCAGGCTGGGATACAGGCTCTAGGTGTGGGGGGTGCAGGGGAATTGTCTTGAGGTGACTGTATGATACTGCAGTGCCTCATCAGCACAAGGCCCGACCTGCCCCTTCCCCCACACACATGCATCCCAAAATGTCTTGAGACATCATTCTTTCTGGTCTCTCACACACCCCCACACCTATTAAAAACATCCTAAGGAGTGCTAGAGAACAGGGTGTGGTGCGGTAATTTGTGTGACAGTTTGCATGGAAGGGTGCATAGGAAGGACATTGTCACCCTACCAACTCAAAAAGTCCATTCAATTGGTGGTCATCACCCTCCCAGAAGGAGCTTATCTGTGGTATCTGCATAGCAGAAAGCTATGTCCTCTGCATTCACCAGAGCTGATGTAGCAGTCCAGACAGTGCTCCCACAAAAACATGTAGCCACCCAGGTCTCAGGCTGTAGGATATGCCAGAGGCTTTCACTAGTACGTGATGGCAGTAGTGAGAACACCAGTGTGAGGTGTGACCAAATAGATGATCTGCTTGGCCTGGTGGCAGAGCTATGAGAGGAAGTAGAAAGGTTAAGGAGCATCAGGGATCAGGGAGTCTGAGAAAGAGATAAACTGGTAGAACCATGCTCTGCCCTCCCTGAGAAAGAAACAGGAACATCATCCAGAAAACCCCACAAGATCAAGGGGATCCTGTATCTTCCCCTCACCAGGCAGAAGGCAATAATTTAAAGGAAAGGAGTGAATGGAGGCAAGTCTATGTTCAGGATGGCAGGCAAACTGCCTACCTTGCCTTCCCAAGTGCCTCTATACAACAGGTATGATGACGCTCTGGATCTGGGGAAGGTCAGTCAGTTGATGATATGGATGATGGTCCATCTACATCAAGGTCAGAAATGCCTACCCCCTATATCACAACCACCTCCGCAAGGAAGAAAAGATGGGTTATAGTTGTAGGTGACTCCCTTCTGAAGGGAACAGAGGGTCCAATATGCTGGACAGACCTCTTAGAGAGGTCTGCTTCCTCCCTGGGGCTTGGGTTACTGTCTCATTTTGAGAGGCAGGTGTCTGCCAAGGAAGGCAGGAACGTCTCTTGGAATGGAGAATATGACCCCCCTCCCTCTGAATTATTAGAACTTTGAAATCAAGGGGCTTTCAGGCAAAGATATGGGAAAAGGAATAAAAGTTCTTTACTAGTGTGTGTATGTATAACGAGGCGAACAAACAACAACAATGGTAACAACAACAAACAAAAACAGAAACCAAACAACAGCCTTCTCTCGGCTTCAGACACTTTCCCCTTTGGTGTAGTTATGGTCACAGCCGGCAGGGGCGCTGGTGGCTCCAGCTGTGCAGTGCAGGTGCAATGATCCCCCTCGGCTGCAGGGGGCGCTGTGGCAGGAGGTCGGCTGCCTCTCTGCACATGTGTAATGGAGGGCACAGCCGGCTGAGGCTATGGAAAAGGGGCTTCCTTTACAACCTCACGTGCCGGGGGGGGGGGTCGGTCCTGGTGCCCCTCCAGATTGAGAAATGAGCTGTAGCAGGAACCTCGGAAGCAGCAAGCTGGAACGGCAGGGATGAGCAGACTCCAGAGTAGCAAAGGAAATGTATCAGAAACTCCGCAGCTGTAGCAGAAGCTGCGGGGTGTCCCGGCAGGCAGGAAGTGTGGGGTTACGATGTAGCAAAAAGCCTAGAACAGTGGCAGAGAAGCGGCGGGGCTGGGCAGAGGCACCCTGGCTCCTAAAAAATATGGCTGGGAGAGACTCCCTCAGAGGGGCTCGGGATCCTGGGTTTTCTCCTGAGGCACCCGAGCAGATGGTGAGGGTCCTTTTCTAGTGAGGTAGGGCATTAATAAGGTCCCAGTGCAACTGCCACTCCTACGAGCAGAGCTTCACTCACAGTAGGAGAAGGCAGCAGGAGACGGAACCCCGCAGTGGTGGCGAAGTCTCCCCTCAGCAAGTGCAGCCTGTCTCCCCTCCGATGTCGAGAGTGAGAGAGAGGAGCCGAGCCCAGACCCTCACCTTCCCCTGCCAAAATCTCCCAGTATCTTTGCCCTTCCAAAGAGAAAACCTCCCAGGTAAGAGCGTAGCCAGCTCCACCCTTCACCCACCTTGCCCATTTCTTTTGTCTCTTAAATACTGGTCGTTATTGTCCCTTAGCAACAGATGGGACAATAGTCCATGAGAGAAAGAAATAAAAGGAAAAAATCCCAACCCCCAACAGTTACAGACATCATTAGGAAATTTCCTAGGTATGGCCCTTTGACTGTTACCCATTATTGCTCTTCCACATGGGTGGTGATGAAGCTGCAACACAGTAGCCCAAGAGCAATCCAAAGAGACTTCAGGGCCTAGTGACAGTTGGCAAGGAAATTTGGAGCTCAGGTTATTTTTTCCTCTCTCCCTCCAGTTGCAGGCAGCAATACTGGAAGAAACAGATGGGCCCAGGCTATTAATACATGGCTTCATGGCTGGTGTCATCACCAGAAGTCTGGGTTTTTCTATAATGGGATGGCCTACACAGCAACAGGCCTGCTGGTGTTGGATGATTTACCTTTCCCAAACAGGGAAGAGAGTCTTTGCTCACAAGCTAGTGACAGCGCTTTAAAATAGATATGAAAGGCAAGGGGGATAATATCAGGTTTGCCCACCGCAAGCTGCGGGATGATGCGCCAAGGTTTAAGGTGTGAAAAACGAGGTTCAGTCTCCTGGAAAAATTTAAAAGTTTAATAAAGGACAATTGGAGACAAAGACAATAAAGCAAAGGCTTTATGGCTGTCTGCTTGGCATTCAGCCAAGGGCACACCTCTATTTCGGAGACACCCTTTACATACCCTTCTTATTGCATCAGCCTACTGCATATTCATAAACAATTATGCATATTTAAACTTTTCCCCAAACTAGTTTACATGTTCCAAGAACTGTTTAGCATGTCTCCTCCTCGGGTCCACCTTTCTTGGCTGTGGTTTTAGTCCGTTCTTATTATCGCCTCCAGTTTGGGCTTTGGTCCATATTTTCTACAGACAGTGGGTGCTGATAATTGGCATGTCAGTAGCAGGGGTCTCCATCATATGTTCATTGGATGTTATCCCAACCAAGCAGGCAGTTCAATTACCACAAGCATAACTATATCAGCCATTTCACAACTATGTCTAAGTTTAGTTAATAGCAGAAATAAAAACTATATCTTTATAGCAAAGTTATTTTAACATTATAATATAGCATCCATCTTAATATTTGCGAAAAGCCAATATTATAATATGTATTTATAACAGGGAGGGGGGCCTAGCGAGGAACATCAGCCTGTTGCTCTAAGATGTACTGGGTATACTGGAGCACACTTGAAGTCTTATGGAAGTGAGCCAGGGTCTCCTGAGGTAATAAGACCCAACAGGAAAACACTAGTGAATTATCTCAAAGGAATTAAGGGATGTTTCTCTAGGAAGGTGACACAGTTGACAGCCCAGCTGCGAGAAATGACTGCTCACTTTTTAAAATTTTAAAGGTTTGTTAAACCTTAACAAAAATACAACAAAAGGACTAAATAAGGAAAACTTACAGTGCTGGGAGCCCCCGTGACTATCAGCCATATGCTCGTCTTCAAAATGGATGCTCCGCCTTTTATACCTCTAGCCTCTCCTAAAGTCTTGTCAGTTGACTCCTTTCTTGCTGTCTAGTGGTGGAATCACTTTCTTACATCTTGATTGGAGGTCAGGTATTACTATAGTAACAAGCCAACCCTCCCCAAATGCCCCAACTACCAAGGCCATCCCATGATAACAATGCAAGGGAGGGAGGACATATTACAGCAACATAACTATACATCTACAAAACTTCTCTTAACATACATATAATGTTCACCCCTTAATTGTGAGAGCAAACCATCTCATTACTCATCTATAACACAGCTGAGGTGCCTTTACACCAATGCACACAACATGGGCAACAAACAGGAGGTAGAAGCCACCATGCTGCTAGAAAGTTATAACCTTGTTGACATTACTGAAACTTGGTGGTATTGTGAGAAACAGGCTCACTATTTAAATTTGTTTTCTATAAAATTTTAATAAAGGAGAAAAGGGACAATATCCAGCGCTGGAGTGCTTGGCAATCTGCTAAAAGCACACCATTAGCTTAAAACAATTTTCTTATATACTTTTCATTACATTGGTTAAATGCAGATTAATGAGGGTTATACATATTCAAACATTCATGTGGGTTTACATGTTCTGGGAATTCTTTTGCTTGGTTCTAACCTTTGACTTGTCTGCATGCCATCCTGTAGATTAAATCAACATATTTTATCTCTTCTTGAGGCTCCATTCTGTTGTTTTGACACTTCCTGATAACTGGAGAGTCAGTAGTAAATTTTTCTCTTGGTGTCCTAGTTCTTGTCACTGTTATCTGATCACTCAGATAAGATAGTCCACAAATACATTGAATCAACATACCTTTTTCACATCATTATCTGAGTTAGTTACACCAATAAAAGTATTTAGCAGTACATAATCTCTATTTTAATATTATGCAAAGGTCTAACCTATAATATATTTATCACACTACTATTTATAAGCTATATGGTACATACAAAAGCTGACAGATTATACTATATCAAAAAGCAGTTAAAAGGGACTACAAATTGTACTATATCAGAATCTTTGTGATCAATAATAACTTGCAAAAGCCAATACAAGAATGAAAAAGTCAATAACTGTATTGCCATGTATAAGAGGGTGAAGCAGCTATTGATGGCTACAGGCTGCTCAAAAGGGACAGGAGAGGAAGGAGGGGTAGGGGGATTGCCCTCTTTGTCAAGAAATGCATAGATTGTGAAGAGCTGTCTCTGAAGAACAGCTACGACCAGGTCAAAAGCTTATGGATAAGAATCAGAGACCAAGGCAACAAAGGGAACCTTGTGGTTGGTGTTTACTACAGGTCACCCGATCAAAGGGAGCCTATTGATAAAGCCTTCTTGCTCCAGCTGCAGGAGGCATCACACTCTCAGGGTCTCATCCTGCTGAGGGACTTCAACCACCCTGCCATGTGCTGGGAAAGTAGCACGGCAATCTGGAGGCAATCCAGGAGACTCTTGGAATGCATGGAGGACAACTTTTTGAGCCACATAATAGACAGCCCTACCAGAGGGGATGAGATGCTGGATTTGATGGTCACAAACACAAGTGAGCTGATCAGGGATATCAAGACTGGAGGAAACCTGGGCTGTAGTCATCATGCAATGGTGGAGTTCACAATCCTGCGGGATATGGGTCTGGTGAAGAGTGAAGTTAGGACCTGTAATTTCAGGAAAGCAAACTTGCAGCTCTTCAAGGAGTTAGTCAAGAGGACCCCCGAGGAAACTACCCTCAGGGACAAGGGAGCAGATCTTTAGGGATTCTCTCTGTAGAGCAAAAGATCTTTTGATCCCCAAGTGTAAGAAATCGGGCAAGGAAGGCAAGAGACCAGCAAGGATGAATCAAGATCTTATGATCAAACTAAACAGCAGGAAGGAAATGCCCAGGCAGGGGAAGCAAGGACAGGTATCCTGTGATGAGTATACGGACACAGTCCGGTTGTGTAGGGAGGGGATCAGGAAGGCCAAGGCACAGCTGGAGCTAAATTTAGCAAAGGGCACAAAGAATAGTGAGAAAGGCTTCTATAGGTATGTCAGCCAGGAAAGGAAGGTCAAAGAAAGTGTACCCTCCAATGAACAAGGCTGGCAAACTGGTAACAACGGATGAAGAGAAGGCTGAGGTACTCAACAATGTTTTTGCCTCAGTCTTCAATGGCAACCTCTCTTCCCACACCTCTCAAGTGGATGGACAGCAGTATGGGGACTGGGGGAGCAAAGTCCCTCCCACTGTAAGTAAAGATCAGGTTCATGGCCACCTGAGGAACTTTAATATTCATAAGTCTTTGGGACTTGATGAGATGCATCCCAGAGTCCTGAGGGAATTGGCTGATGTAGTTGCAAAGTCACTCTCCATGGTATTCAAAAAATCATGGCAGTCAGGTGAAGTCCCAGGTGACTGGAAAAAGGGAAACATTGCACCCATCTTTAAAAAGGGTAGAAAGGAGGAGTCTGGAGACTACTGTCCTGTTAGCCTCACCTCTGTGCCTGGGAAGATCATGGAACAGATCCTCCTAGAAGCTGTACTAAGACACATGGAGGGCAGGGATGTGATTTCGGACAACCAGCACGGCTTCACAAAGGGCAAGTCCTGTCTGACCAACCTAGTGGCCTTCTAGGATGGAGTGACTCCATCAGTGGACAAGAGAAGGGCTACAGATGTCATTTGTCCGGACTTCTGTAAAGCCTTTGACATGGTCCCCCACAACATCCTTCTCTCTAAATTGGAGAGAGATGGATTTCAAGAGATAAGGAGTTGGTTGGATGGTTGCATGCAGAGAGTAGTGGTCAGTGGCTCAGTGTTTGGATGGAGATCAGTGATGAGTGGTGTCCCTCAGGGGTCCATATTGGGACCAGTAATGTTTAATATCTTCATCAGTGACATAGTGGCTTCAAGTGCACCATCAGCAAATTTATATATGACATCAAGCTGAGTGGTGCAGTTGGCATGCCTTAGGGACAGGATGCCATCCAGAGGGACCAGGACAAGCTCAAGAAGTGGGCCCATGTGAACCTCATGAGGTTCAATGTTAAGGAAACATTCCTGTCTGACCATTCAGGAGGCACTCTGGGAGTTACACTTGCACCACCTGAGACTTTTCACTACTAGGACATTTGCAGTGGGCGGTTACAGTGCCCTGCTTGACTCCCTACACACACCCCACTCACAGTCAGGCATGTTTCCCTTACGAGCTTGACCCTAAGTTTCCCATAGCAGTCTTGGATGTCTGATTCTTTAAGTATTTTAATTGTGGTACACTGTATTCCTCCAGGGAGGAACCCCAACCAAAGGAATCACTGGGCTTTTATACCCTTACAGTCTGTGCACCCAATCCAATGGTGATATTTAGGCTGGGGTCTTCTCATTGTTCATTGGCTCCTGCAGAGTGTCTGGATGACCAGCCACCTAGCTGGCCAGAGCAGGTCTGTTTGCCCTGCTTGCAAAGGATCAGTACCAGTCCATAGTTCCTTGCTTAGGATTCCAGCCATTTCCTCCCACACAGGACACAATTTGCAGCTTTCACATGGAGCTGCCCGCACTACATATATTCCTCAACATTCAGCAAGGCCAAATTGTGCTGGTTTTGGCTGGGATAGAGTTAATTTTCTTCACAGTAGCTAGTATGAAGCTGTGTTTTAAATTTGTGCTGAAAACAGGGTTGAAAATATAGAGGTGTTTCTGTTACTGCTGAGCAGGGCTTACACAGCGTCAAGGCCTTTTCTGCTCCTTGTACAGCCCCATCAGTGAGTAGGCTGGGGGTGCACAAGGGGTTAGGAGGAAACACAAATGGGACAGTTGATCCTAACTGAAAAAATGGGTATTCCATACCGTATGGCATCATGCTTGGCATATAAAGATGGGGGAAGAAGGAGGAAGAGGGAATGTTCAGTTACGGTATTTGTCTTCCCAAGTAAATATTATGCATGATGGAACCCTGCTTTCCTGGAGATGGATGAACACCTGCCTGATGATGGGAAGTGTGAATGAATTCCTTGGTTTGCTTTTCTTGCGCACACAGCTTTTGCTTTCCCTATTAAACTGCCTTTATTTCAAACTCATGAGTTTTCTAGCTTTTGCCCTTCTGATTCTCTTCCCCATCCCACCGTGGGGGAGCGAGTGAGCAGTTGTGTGGTGCTTAGTTGCCAGCTGGCATTAAACCCCGACTCAAGTGCAAGGTCCTGTACATGGGTTGGTGCAATCTCAGGTATCAGTACAGACTGGGGGATGAAGGGACTGAGAGCAGCCTTGCAGAGTTGGACTTGGGGGTATTAATGGATCAAAAGCTGGACATGAGCCGGCAACTTGCACTCACAGCCCATAAAGCCAACTGGGCTGCATCAAAAGAAGCAAAGCCAGCAGGTCGAGGGGGGTGATTCTTTCCCTCTATTCTCTCTTCCCACCTGGAGTACTGCATCCAGCTCTGGACTCCTCAGCTCAGGAAAGACATGGACCTGTTGGGGCAGGTCAAGAGAAGGGCCACAAAAATAATCAGAGGGATGGGACACCTGCTCATTGCAGGGGGGTTGGATTAGATTGTCTTTAAAGGCCCATGCTAACCCAAATCATTCTATGATTCTTCTGATAACCTTAACTTCCAGTAGAATAACTAGAATGTTTATCTGGAGATAAATAATAAATCATTCCTATAAGGAGTTGCTTGTGCACTTATATTCATAAAGAAATAGAAAATAGGTGGGGGGACAGAGAGTGACAGAGACAGAATAAGGAAAATATCACCATCTGTGGATCCTAATTATGTTCTATTGATCCTCTCCAGCTGGTCTTCTTGGTGGTGAAGGTCCCCCCAAAAAGCATAGAATCCCATGGGGTCATATACACTCAGAATAGGTGGGAAAACCCAGGCACCTCCCTGGGAGGGAGGGGGTGGGATTTGCCAGTCTCTTACAATGGACTCCGGGTTTGTTGCATCACGTGCAGTCCTGTGGTGCAAGGCTTCAGGAATTATTCTAGGGGGCACTTAGGGGGGTCTTTGATGGATTATGACACCCCCTCAGCTGCCTCTCATGTGAATGTCCCATGGATGTGGCCTGTGGGGTCGGGGGTTCCACGGCTCGGCCAGTTTGTGTGAGGGAGGACGGGTGCTCACTGCCTCCGACCAGAGGTTACACCCGAAACCTCCTCCCCCCCACCTCATTTCAGGGGGGGAGTCTGTGTAAACCTGGCTTCTGGGGGCTGTGGTCTCTCCCACCCCAAACTCAGCCAGGGAAGAATTTTTGCGGTGTTTGGCTTTCATGTGTATGCATTCTTCTCCCTCAGCCTTGTTTGTTTTTCCCTAGACCTGAGGCGATTAAACAATAGTGTGTGCTCTTTATCTTATCTAGGCAGCTTAATTCGAAGTCCAAAGTTCTTCAGGGAGGCTTCTGTGGTTATAGCTTCTTTATACAGTTTTTGCTATAATAGGCAAAACTTCATAACAATCTTTAAGGCATGAACCATTTCAGTTCCTGACAGATCCAGATAGCATGAAAGTAGTAGTTGTAATGTTGCTTACTACTGTTGTATCTTTTTTGTTCCAAGAGGTAAATATATTTGAAATAAACTGTGAGGTTGTAATGCCAATGCATTTCCTTTAGTAGAAATTCAGTAGTTAACCTGTAACAAGGTCTGCCAATGCAAAAATGTCAGTATTAAGAGCTGAGAACCAAAAAAGCAGATGTTTACGACCAATATTATAAGAAATATTTGAGTATTCAATATGTATTAAAGGATCTAGAATAGCTTCTTGCAGATCTTGTTTTACTGAGAAGCATTTTTCCTTAGCTGATTTTTTCTTTCTCTATTACATGTAAGACAAAGAGCTTCTCATTAAAGGGGGGAGGGTTTGGAAAAATTTCCTTTTGTATTGTAATATTAAGGCTGACAGTCCTGCACTCATTTACTTGACTGATTGTAAGAGAAAAAAAAACCTAGCATGTTAAAAAAAGTACAAATATCCAGTAATTACTGTAGAAGTAGCAGTTATTGCAGCTGTAGAAGCCTCTTTTTTCATCATTTTAGGTTTGAAAATATCTTATGACTGATTTTTTCCTTGCTATATGCCTGATATTACTTGAATTTTATTGTTCACTACTTTAAGTTGTGAATATTTACTTTAACCTTAACTTATAAAACTATAAAAATCAGCATATTACTGAGAGAGGATATTGATTTATTGTCAGCATGCTTATGTTTTGTTTAAAAATGCACAGTTTAAGTATTACTTTAAAAATTGTAATAATTTATTATATGAACATAATTTAATTAAGATTTTTCTTTGCTTATGCTTCTACAGTCCATGCAGTGACACTATTTCTTAACATCTTTGGATGTTTGGCCTGGTTTTACATTGACTCTACACGAGGAGTTGATTTTGTATTGAGTATCCTCTGGTTCTTGCTTTTTACCCCTTGTTCTTTTGTCTGCTGGTACAGACCAGTTTATGGAGCTTTCAGGTAAGAATTTCAGTTTGACTTAAAATCTTTTAAAAAAATGCTTCACTTGTTGAAATGCATTAACATTCCAGAATTTATCATTAAGATAATCCTTCAATGTAATTTCATTAGAAACAAGTAGAACAATTACCAATAATTCAATTGCTGTATCTGAAATGCTGATGGCAATAGTTAGGAATATCATAGAATATACTTTAAAATATTTTAAAACCATTAGCTCCTGAGAGCACTGAAGGTCCATGAGTGCATCTGAAATGTTTGTACATCGATTCGCATAGTATGAGAAACAAGCAAGGTTAACTGGAAGCATCAGCTCCCAGAGCTATATCATTGGTATTAGTGGGACTTGATGGAATGAGTCCCAAGACTGAGCTGCTGGAATGGAGAGCTACAGGCTGTTCAGGAGGGATAAGCAGAGTAGGCCAGGTGCAGGAGTTGCATTGTATGTAAGGGAGAGGTTTGATTGTACAGCCCTTAGTGTTAGGGATGATGTGGTTGAGAACCTCTGGGTAAGAATTAGGAGGATGGAAAACAAAGATGTTGTAGTGGGTGTCTACTACTGATCACCCAGCCAGGATGTAAGCCGTGATGAGTTATTCTATAGGCAATTAGGAGAAATCTCTGGATTGGTAGCCCTTGTCCTTATGAGGAGATTTCAGCTTCCCAGACGTCAACTGGGAATACCATATTGCTGTGACAAGCAAGCATGGGAAATTCCTGAAGTTTGTGAAAGCACTTTTTAACACAAGGACTCGGGGAGCCCACTAGGAAAGATGCCCTCCTAGACTTGTTTGTGAATAGAGAAGGACTCATGGGAGATGTGATGGTTGGTGGTTGTCTTGGCCACAGTGACCATGAAATGGTTGAGTTTAAAATTTTCAGTGTAACGAGAAACAAGGTCAGCAGAGTTCCAAGCTATTCAGGGAGCTACCTAGCAGAGTACCCTGATTTTGAAGGCTTATGAGTCCACGAGTGTTGGTCAGTTTTTAAGAACTACCTTTAAAAGTGCAGGAGCAAGCAATTCCACTGTGTCAAAAGCCAAGCAAGTGAGGCAGAAGAACAGGGAGCTCCTTGTGGAACTCAAGAGGAAAAAGAAATTGTATGATCTCTGGAAGAAAGGTGAGGCTTAGCAGCAAAATTACCCAGCCATGGTTCTCATATGCAGTGAGAGGACATGAAATGCCAAAGCTGAGCTAGAATTGAAACTGGGCAGTGTTTTGTTGGACAAGAAGGGCTTTTTAAAGTACACCAATAGCAGGAGGAGGGCTAAAGAAAACATTGGACTGATACTTGATGATGATAGTCACTTAAATAATAGGGATAAAGAAAAAGCAGAGGCATAAAATGCTTTTATTGTCTTATTCTTTAATAATACTGAGTCAGAGGACTGTGAGTGTGGTAACAGTCACTTTCCATTTGAGGACACTGAAATTGTGAGGGACCAGCTGTATCAGTTGAATGTTCACAAGTCTGTGGGGCCTGACAGGGGTCTGTGGGGCTCTGATCTAGGGTATTGAAGGAGCTAGCAGTTGTTATGGCAGGATCCCTCTCAATAATCTACCAAAGATCTTGGGAGTCTGTGGAGGTCCCTGCTGACTGGAAGCTAGACAATGCTATTCCAATTTACAAAAATGGCATGAGAGAAGACCCAGGGAACTACAGATGTGTTGTTAGTCTAGCCTCAGCACCTGGAAAAATTATGGAGATTATACTGGATGCTATTGAAAGGCATTTAAGGAACAATGCAATCATC
>WBNO01000049.1:8845-68189 GCA_013400575.1 Peucedramus taeniatus
CCCTCCCGGGCATCCTCGGAACCTCCCGCGCATCCCAACCCTTTGTGCATCCCCCCAGACCCCTTTGTGCGGCCCCCACCCCTTTGTCCCCTCCACCCTTGTAGCCCCCCCAGCCTCGCCACCCCCTTGCATGCGGCCCCCGGGCTGCGGGAGCCGCTGGCCATGGGCACGAAGCAGACCAAGGGCTGCCAGCCGGGCAGCGCCGGGGAGAGTCCCCCCGGCCACCACCGCAAGAAGGTGGCCCCCAGGGAAAGGGGGGATTTCCTGGCTTCCCTCGTGGCCAAGTCCGGCGAGAAGTTCGGGAAGGGCGCTGGCCCCGGCTTGCCCCCGTACCACCGGCGGATCTGCATGATCCAGGACATGCTGCTGCTGGTCAAGCAGGGCAAGCAGGAGGAGGCCACCGAGCTGCTGAAGAACCTGCGGCAGGTGAGGACGGGCGGCTTTCTCCGGGGCAAGGGGGGCTGCGCTGGGGCCAAGAGCTGAAGAGCGACTCGTGCCGCTTTTGGTGGCAAACGGGGGCCACGCTCCGCTCTTGCGGGTCTGACTCGCCTGGCATAATTTTGGGGAAGTGGCCGAGGAGCTGCAGGGTGGTCAGGGTGTCAGAGAGGGGGAAATACCCCCAGGGAGGTGCTCGGCGTTGTCTGCAGCGAGCAAACGCTGCCGGGTGTATTTTCCCCCTTCCCTTCCTTGCTGGCTCTGGGGTTTGCAGCCTACTCAAAGTGGTTCCCACTCAACTTTCCAAAAGTTTGGCGTTTCAAGCAGCTCCGTAAAAGCGCCGAGGCAATTGGAGCTGGCAGCTTTTGAGAATCAGCTCTTTTCTTGCTGGCTCAGAAATACCCAGAGCTGGCAGCGTTGCTTTTTTATCTTTTTGGCGCACAATCGCCTGGTGGAGTTTTGCTGGTGTTGACTGGGGCTGGGAGAAACGAGAAGCTCTGGGGGAATGGGGAATTAATTGTAGGAAGCCCGAGCCCTTTTGCCTTGAAAAATCTGTTTGAGCTGGGCATTAGCTGGGAAGCAACAGGACGGAAAGTTGCTGTGAGCAAACAGAAAGGCAAATTAGCATTTAATCTTTTCTGCTGATAGGTGCTGATAAAAACACACGAGTGCTCTGGGCGTTTTCAAGGCTCTGGGGTGCGCAGGGCTTTGAGGAGCAGCGAGTTTTCCATGCAAACCTAAAGCAGATCCATCTTCCAGCTCGGGTTTTCTCCCTCGGCTGTTCGGTGTAACCAGTTCTGCCACCCGGGGAAAAGTTGTTCAGGTCTCTGCTGGGCATGGGGAGCTGCTTTCTTGCCCTATAGTCTGTCCATGGGACTGGTCCAGTCTGGTTTTCTTTTGGGATTTTGTGTCTGGGGTTTGCTGCTAGCGGTTTTTGCTGCTAGCATTTCCTCCCCCCCATTTTCTGGTCCAGGTAACTTTAGAGTGAGTGGGTGTGTTGTTTGGGGCATGTCCCCATTCAGCCCACTTCCATTCCTCCCTCTGCCCTGCAGGTTTAGGATTATCTTCAGAGCAGCCCAGCTGAGAAATCTGAGCTGTTTCATATGATTTCTGTGTTTTTTTGTTTTTTTTTAATGGAAAACTCTCCCCACTTTCAACTTTGGGATAAAAGACTTTTCCTGAGACGAGTGTGCTGCCTCTCTGGGAGTTGGGGGTGGAATTCCTTGGGACGGTGACTTCTCCATTTGGGATCTGTGGGACCGTGGGGGTTGAGCTGGGCAGCAGATCAGAGCCCAAATGTTGCACCCTCTCAGCCACGCCAAATCTTTATCGTTGTCGCAGCCCATTGGAGCTGGCAGAAGGACAGGTGCTAATTTTAGAGGGTGTTTATCTCAAACACCTCCCCAAAAAATAAATCTTGGGGCCTGCAAAGTGCCAGGAATCACTCTCACGTTCTCCCTGGCTCCAGACTGGTTTTCCTCAGCGATGCTCAGGTCTGTCCTCACTCTCTGTGCAGAGTGAGGGAGCTGGGATGTGTCACCGTGGATGCCCTAATGACAAACTGACCATGGGGAACCCTCCCATCTCGCTGGAGATTGGGAAGAAAAAGCCAAAAATTAATCTTGAACTGCTGGGGGAAGAGAGGAACCTGTTACAGTCAGGTGCATCTCTGGCAGTGAGTGTCTCTGAAGAGCTTGCTCTGATAAAATATATCTTCGAGTGTCAAAACAGAGAACTCCTTGTCCTAGATACTGGAATAGACTCCAAGCAGGTTTTTAATGAGGTGATATTAATCCCTGCCTCCAGGGAGGGAATGTGGGATACCCCACTGAACAAATCCTGGCTGCTCTGGGCTTTCCCAGCAGCTGGATTTTGGGAGGGGATGTTTGAGGAGGGCATTGGTGCCTCCAAGGGACCACTTGGGCTGTTCCCACTCCAGCAGGAGCCTTCCAGAGCTGAGCTCTTGGAGTGCCTCAGCCTGAAAGTGAGGATTTGGGGAGAGGATGAGCTTCCCCCTGTGGAAAGGGGTGGATGGATGAGCCTGGTGGGGCAGAGACTTTTCCCTGAGCCATTTTTAGGGTGTTCCCTGCAGAAGGACTGTGCTCCATGTAGATGCTGCTGTAAAATCGGGTGTTTTCCCAATTCCAAAATTGGGGTTTTCCCAGCAAACCCAGTGACCTGGTGCCCAGCTCTCAGCTGAGATTTTTTTAAATCCCAGGCATTTAGGTCACTGGGAGCCTTTCCACTGAATTCAGAGGGCTTTGAAGCCAGCCCAGTGTGCTGCTGAGGGGTGGGTGACAGCATCCCTGCTTTGGACAAGCTCCACAATTTTTTTTTGGTTTTTTTTTTTTTTTTGAGCAGGATGAGCACATGGCCAGGGCTGAAAATCTTTGTTTTTTGGGTCTCCGTGCTGTGACACCCTGCCCTACCCACTCACTGCAAGACAAGGTTTGGGGGGCAGGGTTTTGGGTTTTGTATTTCAAACCTGCTGGAGCAGGTCCTGCCCTTCCAGTCCCACCACTGGCACCAATGTCCACTGTGGCCTTTACGTTCTACCCATTTATTTAGAATTCATCCATCCTTCTCCCTCCCCTGAGGTGGGAGTGATGCTGTTTTCCTTACAGGCTCCTGTAAGGATTAATTTGTGTTTCTGGGAATGCCTGGAGGTGGCAAACAACTCTAAAATACTGAGATACAAAGTGATGATTTTTTAAAATTTATTTTTTTTAATATAAAAAGCATGAAGAGCAGACAGACTTTGCTTCCTCAGAGAGGTCAGCAGTGGTCTCTGCTGTGGAGGCAATTTGATCCCACTGCCTGCCCCCAAAATAACACTCCTGTTATTCCTGCTGCCAGCAGCCATTCCAAAGGGTTTGTGCTCCTCTGGCACAGCCAGGCTAATTTAACATCGAGCTCCTGAGACACAGAATACTCATTTCTTTTTCCTTCTTTCTGCTCTGGAGCCCAAAGCCCACACTACAAAATTCAAATCCCCCAAATCCCAACAAGTGCCTGCTGCTCTCCCTGGCTGAGGTGTTTTCCCTCTCGGTGCTGCAGGGAGGATGATTTTGGCATAAATGCAGTGGGAAGACACTGAAATAATTAACATTTGGTTTAGGCTGGTGTTGGGGGTTGTCAGAGGCTTGCTGGTCACCTGGAGGGAGCTGCTGGCCTTCCATGGAAGTAATTCCTGCATGGAATAATTTGGAATTTATCTGCCATGAACTGACTTCCCAGGTTTACCTGGCAGCATCTTCTCTGCTTTCCAACAGGGAGCTGCTGCAGGGAGAGGCTAAAAAATGAATTTATTCAGGGTGTCCAGCACTTGGGACATGGGAACCCACTCTCAGACCCCTGACTCCATCCAGATGGGAGAATTCCAGCTCCACCATTCCCAGTACCACCAGCTGCAGAGCAGGATAGGTTTTAACATTACAGAGCGTGGCACTTTTTATTTTTACTCCTTTTTTTTTTTTCTGCTCCATACTCTTGAGTTTCAGTGGTTAAGGCAGCCAAGCGCTGTCAGTATATTAAATTCTGGGAGTGTCTCTCCTGCTGGGGAGAGGATTTGTAAAACAAAGCATGTTTTCCTCCTCCCTGCTGCCAGAGGATCGCTTTTCCCAAGCGAGATGGGGAAGAGCTTCCCAGCACATTACGTTGCACTCAAGGAATTTGCCATTGGTTATGGCTGGACGTGGAGCTTTGGCTGCTGCTCTGGGGCTGGTGGGAGAGAGGAGGAGGAGGAGGAGGAGGAATCCAGCAGATCTGAGCATCATCTGCACAGGGCAGGTGAGCAGCAGTTCCAGGAATGAAATGGGGAAAGGGGGGAAAGAAAGCAAAGGGTGGTGATAAATGCCTGGGTGTGGCTACAAGGCAAATGCCAAGGTCCAAGGTGTGGCAGCACTTGCAAGGTGGATTCTCTGCCGTGCCAGCCTGGGGTGGGCACTGCCGGGTCAGGGGCCCAAATGGGCAAAACCACCATGTCTTGGTGTTTTTATTTGCTGACAGGTACCTGTCTTTGAAAGACAGGTACCTGCCAGCAAATAAAAAGCTGGAATCTCCCTTTAAATAGAGAGTGTAAACCCCCTCCCTCAGATTATTATAATTTTGCAATTGGAGGCTCTCAGGCAAAGATTTGGGAGTGGGAATAACAGTTCTTTACTAGGAATATTAGACAAAGCAAAGACAAATACAAATGTAGTAGCACTAAGAGACAAGCAAAAACAAAGACACAACAAAACCTCAGAAAATGCCCTGACAGAGTCAGGGATGTGACCTGACACCCTGGGTATCAGGGTGGTGAAAGCAGTCCAGATGAAATCCTCCTTGAGCAGTGAATACAGTTCTATGAAGTGAAAATAGTCCTGTAGGAAAGTCTGATGGTGACGATAATTAGTTCAGTCTTCCTCTGGAGAGAAATTCAGTGGAGAGAGAGAAAACAAGCCGGGTCCCCTGGTACTCCAGTCCTTTCCGAGCGGTGTCCTTGGACCAAACTGCCTTCACTGCTGTCCCCAGGAAAAACCTGCTGCCTCCTTTTGTTTCAGTAAGTACCCATAAGTACCCAGCAATTAGTTACCTAGCAAACCACCAGGAAAAAATTCCACAAACACTACAGAAACAGATCCAACCCCCAACACACCACCAAAAAATCCCATTTGCAGGAAGGGGCTGGGAGCAAAC
This sequence comes from Peucedramus taeniatus, assembly GCA_013400575.1. Taxonomy (NCBI): domain Eukaryota; kingdom Metazoa; phylum Chordata; class Aves; order Passeriformes; family Fringillidae; genus Peucedramus; species Peucedramus taeniatus. The sequence continues at coordinate 13,961 of WBNO01000049.1, forward strand.
CTGCTCTGTGCCCACCAAATATTGCAGAGCCTCTGGCAAAAGAACCCCAATTCCCAGACCCCTCCTGGCTGGGATCCCTGGGGTTTATCCCACAAAACCTTGAGGTTTATCCCACAAACATCCCCTGCTGTGGATGCAGCTGTGCCCCTGCCCCATCCCAGGGAGATTTTCCAGCCAGAGGTTGTGGGGAGCAAGACATGACCTGATCAGCCTGGGAAATGTGTGGCACAGGGATGTTTCCTTAGTTAATTAATGATGATTATCTTCATGGTAAGAAGGGCTTGACCAGTGGGGACAGTAAAACACACACATTTAAAAAAAAAAAATACTGATGGAGACAGCTCACTTTGGGCTCCTGTGACTTCCTCCTTGAGACACAAGAGCAGAGAAAAAATTTAAATATTTGTGGCTGGACACAGTGCTTGCCCCTGGCCCTGTGCATCCCAACCATGGGGCAGCATTCCCATGGAAGCTGTGCCAGGAATGCTGGAGGAGCTCAGCACTGCTGTGTTTGCCCCACCAGTGAATACCTGCTCCCTTCTCCTGTATGCTCAGAGCAGCTGATGCACCAGAGGGGACCCAGCCTGGGCTCTCTGGGCTCCTCCCAGCCTGTGGCTGCCAGCAGAGGACAGGAATGAGGAATTTTGCAGGATTGGGGTTGTTTTTCCTCCAGTGGGAGCTGCTGGGGTGAGGGAGGGCCCTGCCCTGGCTGCAGCAGGGCCCCCAGGGTGGAAGTTGGGTAACCCTGCTCTGAGAGGGGTGGCTTTGGGATGAACCCTCATTTCCTCTGCCTCAAGCTGCTGCTGAAATGCCACCAGTGCTCCCCACAATGCTCCTTAACCCTTAGGCTGCTGGAGGTGTTGACAGCAAATATCTCTGATATTTGGGGTGTTTCCTGCCCCAAAAAGGGTTTCTGGTGTTCCCTGCTGTAAGATGCTCCCTCACTTTGCTTCTTCCCACCCTTCTGCTCTTTTTCCATCCCCTGTGGGATTTGCAGGTGGATGTGTCCAGTGCAGGCACAGGGCTGGATTTAATGATTTAATGAACCCCCTGGAAGGTGCTGCTGCTCCTCCTGGGGGAAATGTGGTTTTGGGGGGAGAGGAAGGCTGGGAGAGCTGGGATGTGTTACAGAGTGGGGGCTGGGCTGGGTTTTGTGGGCACCTAGAACAGGATCAGGTCCTGCCTGTGCCCTCACTGCAGACAGAAACCTCCAAGCTGGCAGAAGTTAATGGTTATTGTTCCACCCCAGCCCCTGTTCAGCACTTTCTCTGTTTATATAATAGCAGGAATGTGTCTTTTTCCCCCCCCAGGCTCTGCTGTTTTCACACCTGATGTGAAATGCAGCAGCTCAGGGCTGCAGACAGCCTAGCATACACATTTTTTTTCCTTTTTTTTCTCCTTTTTATCTTGCTTCAGACTGTGAAAGGCCGGGGTGTGAGGATGTCTGCTCTCCCTGGCAGCGTGGGTGTGTGGGCACAGCCCTCCCTGCACAGCATGGGGCTGTGCTGTGTGCAGGGGGCAGGAACGGGGGTGATGCACCTGAAATTCAGTGTATTGGAGCTTCAGTGTTTGGTGTGTTGGGGGATTTGTGGCTGGGGCCTTCTCTCAGCTGAGGGAGGTGGTTATATATTAATACTCATTTCATTCTCCTATAAGAGATGTGGAATTTCTTTAGTATTCAACATCTTCAGGTTCTGGCCAAATGCCTGATATGATTTAATGCCTGACTCCATTTCTCTTTCTGTGTGTGTGTCTCAGCCTCTTTCTCCTTCAAATTTTGGAGAAAAGATCACTGCATGGTAAATTTAATCTTGCCTGTAAAAGGAAAAGCAAATTGTCCTTTCCATTCCTCTCCAGGCCGAAGGTTTGAGCTCCAATTACTCCTGGCTCTGACCTTGCTGCTGGAGAGCAGGAACTGCTTGGAGCTTTCCAGCTTTCTCAGATCTTTTCAAGACTCTTTATCTGTCAGACTTGGTGTCTTTCAAAGTCAGAGGCACTTCCTTTGAGCTCTGGAGAGAGCCTGGACACGCAGCAGAGCCGAGGGGGGGGAGCAGCCTTTTCCTCATGCCTTTGGCTATCTCAGTGGACATCTCCTTCCTCAGGGCCCCTTTATATCACAATAATCTTCCCAGAAATCTTCCCAATCATCTTCCTGGCTGTTCTGCTTTGCAGAGCAGGATTTGGGGTTGATATTGCTGGGGGAATTTCTTTATGAGATGTTTCTGCCTTTTCCAGTGGTTCCAAAGTCCTTGTTGGAAAACCATGGAGGTTTTCCTGGAGGTCTGCTCCTCCCCAGCCCTGGATCCTGCTGCTGGCTGCTGATTTCAGTCCCTGAATGTCCCCTTTGCCTCTGGGATTGCTTTCTGAGCAGTTTCCCAGTCCAGCTCCTGCTCCCAGTGCTGCTGCCCATTCCCAGAAGTGCTCAGGGGTTGCATTTGGGGGAGATTTCAATGGCAGCACTGTTGATTCCAGTTCCAACAGCAGTTGTGTGGAAATGCAGGTTGGTTCATTAAAGGAGAGGCCAGCCTGGAGCTGGAGCAGGGTTTTTTGGAGGATGGGGTTTGTGTGCTGGGTGTTTCAGCTCCTTGCTTTCTGTTTAGGCACAGAAAGTGAGGAAATGGGTGTTAGGGACAGGACCTGCAGCTCTGTGGGAGCTGCAGTTCTGTTTTCTACCCTGCAGTGTGCAGAACACACCGAGCTGAGCGAGCTCTGGCTGTCCCTGCCTCCCACCCCAAGGACAAGCTTGGAAAACACGGGACTGAAACCTCCCTGAACAGCTCCTGTGCCTTCACCCCTCTTTGTGCAGAGATCCCCTGGCTTTGCCTGGTGTCAGAGCAAAGGCTTTGAGCCAGGAGCCCCGGTCCCAAGGCTGGGAAATTCCCAGAGCTGCCTCTTCCCCTGTCCCAGGGGATGAGCCCACTCAGATAATTCCTGCCTTGTTCTGCTCCTTCACCCCCACCCTCCCCAAGGCCAGGATCTTGGCACAGCAGTGAAATCCCAGCAGGGGAAAGCAAAGGCTGCTGAGGAAGGAGAGCAGACTGTGGTGGGAAATGGTTGTTTTGGCCAGGGATGTGCTGAGGGTTTTTCCTGGGACACCTCTGTCCCCGTTCCCACCCTGCCTGCAGAGCTCTGGTGAGGACTGGTTTCGGATTTGGGGCATCCCCACCCCCAGTGGGAAATGGGATACAGGAGGTGGGGAGGTTTAGACCTCAATAAAAGAACCCCAATTCCCTGCACAAGGATGAATCAAAGCTGCTGCAGCCTCTGCCCCAGGTTTGGTTGGTGTTGAACAAACCCCAGCTCCTGCATCAGCCTGAGCTCCCCAAAATCAGGGCAGTGAAGCCCAGATCTCTGCAGAAACAGGACTCAAACCTTGCCAAACAGCCCCAAGCCTTGGTTCACCCCTGAATCCCTCCATTTATTTCCATTTATTTCCATTTGGATACAGTCCTCCCCTCTCCAGAACAGATTTGGGGGAAATCTTGCTCCCAAATGTCTCCGTGAGCTTCCTGGGCTTGCAGAGAAACAAATTGGGATGAGAGAGTGAATGATTTACACCCATGATTTACATCCAGCCAAAATCATGCAGGATTGGATTAAATCTTGATTTAAGCAGCCTTTTTTTTTTTTTTTTTTTTTGGTGGTTAGGATTTTTTTTGGGGTCATTCTATAAGAAAGAGGATGTTTTCCTGTTTGGTTGTAAAAAGCTGCTTCTGCTTGGTGTAATTGGATACTTCCTTTTCTGAGGAGGGAGCCTGGTGTATCTGGGGACATTTATTTAGGCAGCTGTGTGGCTGGGTGAGGAATTTTGTGTGGTTTTATTCTGGTGGGAAATGGTGAATTTGGGGTTTACAGGATTGATTTATTGATTTGATCCTTTTGTATTTCTGGCTCGATTACAGGGAAACGAAAACAAGTTTAAAGAGCAGAAAAGTGGTTTTTAATGTTTTTTGATCAGTTAATAAACTCAAAATATGCTGGATAAGAAAGCAGACAAAGTAAATGTCTCGAAGCAGATTTTGCATTTAAAACTGGTTGATTCATTAAGTGGAGTATTAATTGTGCATCATGAATTACACTTCTGGTCACCATAATTACAGATCTTGGTCTCTCAGGTTGAAGTTTTACTTGCAGATTGGAAAATGTGCATTTCTCCTTTATACTGCTGATTTTTTCATTGACTTGCTGAAATTCAGTGTTGAACTGGACTAAGTGAATTAAAATCCTTGAAATTGGAACAGATCCTTGAGATCACGGAGTCAAACATTTGAATTAACTGAAATTAAGATGTTTCCTTGTCCTTGTGAGAGAACCAAACTCTCTCCAAAGCTCTGTTTGCAATTCACTCTTTTCTGTTTTTTTTATCACTGACTTCCCTAAAATCATTGGCAGCCATGTCCTGCCTACCTGGGCTAACAGGAGTTGCTTAAAATTAAATACCTTTTTCAATTTTAAAATTAAAGCCTGACCAGAGGTTGGCATCAAATTGCTGGTTTGAAATCTGGGTGGTTTAAAGTAAACTATTTAATGTTTAAAGTTCTTTTATAGAGCAGCATTAATTGAATTTTAATATCACTGAATCGAATCCTTGGGCAGCTCAGTCATTAATTCTTCCTCAGCAAGTTTGGGCATTTCCTGGTGGCTTTGATGAGCCCAAATCCTTTACTTTTGGGTTTCTCTGGAGAGACTGAGCCAGCTGGGAGGATCCCAGCTCCACTTTGGAGGCACATGCCAAGGTGGATCCTCAAAGGAGCATCCAAACTCCCTGGTGCCAGACAGGGAGGGAAGCTGCTGTGAAAGCCTTCAAGAAAGATTTTACCTTCCAGCCCTCTTCAAATACCAAATACCCAATCCCAGCCCTGCTCTACCTGATGGTTCAAAATCTGATGCTGCAAATGAAAACACACAAGCATGGTGTAAACCATGGGAAAGGCTTCATTTTTCCCCTTCATCCCCAAAACTGACTTTCCTTTGTTGATGTAAGCCAGGGGCAAAGTTCCCAGCTCCCTGTGGTGTAGAGCACAGCACTGATTGAGTCTCAGGATGGGAAATTGGAGACTTTTGAGCCACTCTGAAAAAAAACAAGGCTCATTTGCCCATGCTGATGGTCTCATCCATTCCCTTCCCCAGTTTTCTGTGGGTGTTTGAAGAGGAAAGCTTCCTCTCAGCAGTTCCCTTCCTGCTCCTCCAGCAGCCAAAATTGATGTTTTATTGTGTGTGTGCCATTCCCAGGCTGTCAGGCTGTTTAATGGGATCCCAGAGTGCCTGCCCAGCACAGCTGGGCTGTGTGTGCTGGCTTTGGAGGGCAATTCAGAGCATTCAACAGGACCCTGGTGACTGCAGGTGTGGAGCTGCTCCTGCTGAGTTTGGGACTCTGCTTTTCATCCTCTCTCTGGATTAGAGGTGGAACTCTTCACCAGGTACCCCAAAAACACAGAGTGTCACCAGTGTGGGTGATTCAAAGAGGCTGCCAGGGCTCCAGGCTGGCAGAGGGGAGGTTTGGATGGGATATTGGGAAGGAATTGTTCCCTGGGAGGGTGGGCAGGCCCTGGCACAGGGTGCCCAGAGAAGCTGTGGCTGTTCCATCCCTGGAAGTGTCCAAGGCCAGGTTGGAGCACCTGGTCTGTGGAAGGTGTCCCTGCCCATGGCAGAGGAATGGGAATGAGATGAACTTTAAGGTCCCTTCCAACCCAAACCAGTCTTTGCACAGATCTGTGGAATTGGGAAGGGGAAATGTGTCTCAGCTGAACGTGCACAGCATCTGCTCTCTGACATCTTTCTCAGTAGAAAAATCCAGGCCTTTCCATGGCATTCTTCTCTCTTGCCTTGCTGCTTTAGAACAAAGGTGGCAGCAGCCCCACGAGCTGCCAGGACTCCAGGTTTTCCTGGATTTTAGCATGTGTGCATCCTTGTAAAGGCCCTGGGTGCCTCATAAACAACAGGGGCTGTGGGTGTGTGGCATCTGGCACAGCCCTGCTCCCACGTGGGGACCAGCTGCTGGAGCTGTACCACCTCCAGGCAGGAATTCCTGGCATTTCATGGCAGGGAAAAAGGTCCCAGAGCTGACTTTCCAGTCCATGGCACTGGTCATTCAGTGGAAAGGCTGAAAACAGGAGCAGCTTTGGTGCTTTTCCTGAGCTCTCCATGCACAGCTTGGTTTTCCCCCTGGTTTCCTTCCCACCCCATTGCTGTCCAGAGGAGAAGGATGGAGAATCTGGCACGGTGCAGGTGACAGGGTCAGCCTTGCACCAGTGCAAGTTTTGGCTGTGATGAACTTCTCCATCCTTTTTTAGATGTAAAGCACTTCTCGGATGGGATGAACTCCCTGAAACGTGGTGAGGAATCTCTGCTTGGGGTGCTTTCATCTCTTGCCCATCAGCTACTGTTCTCCACCAACACAAAGAAAATACATCAGCCAAACTCCTCTCCTGAAAGAAAATAAATCAGCCAAACTCCTCTCCTGAAATATCTTTTTTTAAAAAAGACCTTTAGTGTCGCCGCATGGCATAAATCAACTTTATTTTCCACAAGGACTCGTGTTTGCTTGTGTGCCCTCCCTTTGGAAGAGGGCAAAAATCCAGGAGCCTGGAATATTCCCAAAGGCAGGAATACAGTGCCATTCCCACGGGCTGAGATCATTCCACTGATTGCAGGAGGATGGGAATGACATTGTGCAAAAATCCTGGTGGGACCCAGCGCTGACCAAGCTCCCCTGGATGCTCCAGCTCTGACTGACCCATCCCAGAGCCAGCAGGATGCTGGTTGTGCCACCAGAGAAATGTTGGAATCCCCATCCCTGGAGGGGTTTATGGGATGTGGGGACATGGTTTAGTGGTGGGTTAGTGGTCAGACTTGAGCTTTTCCACCCTAAATAATTCCAGGATTCTTTGCCAGGGAAAAGCTTCTCTACTCCTCATTTTTCGGAGGGAATGGAGGAGCAGAAGGGCTGAGGACCTCTCTGGCAAAGGGGAAGGGAAGCAGGGAATTCCCAAGAACAGGAATGAAGTGCACAGAAGTGGCAGGGCCACGAGTAAGGCTTGGAGCAGCTGCTCCTTATCTCTTCCTGAGCAGGCATATCAGGAAGATAAAGCAAAAAGGGAAAAGATAACACAGATTGAGTCAGTCTGGCTCTCAGAGGGAGGTTTTTCCAACCTATTTACTTGTCACTGGTGATTTTGGACGAGCCTGTGGGTCTTCAGAGAAAACCAAGGTTTTTTCTTCCTGTTTCATGCCTTGCAAAAGGGAATCTTTCTTCCAGTCATGAATTTCTGGCATTTCTTGGAAGAAGGTCCCGAGGCGGGTTTGGTGTCACTGTGTGCTAAATGCCACCCCACATCTCCTGTGTGTGAGGCTGGATGTGCCTGATTCACCACCCACCAGTGGCTCCTCCACTTTAGAAACAGCTCAAGGTCTGTATTAGTCACGTTTTAATGATCTTGAAATCAGCTGCTCGTGGCCATTTGAGGAATTCCAGCCCAGGGCTGTGGATGTCTCAGTGGGACCCGAACAGGGAAGGGGAGGCTCAGCACAATGAGCTCATCCTGGCTCTCCTCTTGCTCAACTCATCATCCTGCATCAAGTTTCAGGGATTATTCAGCCCCGTGGTTGCATCTGGGAAATGAGATTAAGGACTTGGTGCTGTATCCTGAAAGTTTCTGGGGTTCTTCTTCCTCTGCTGTTAACTTCAGGAGGAGCTGCTGGTGTAAAAAATATCAGTGCTGGCTGTTTTGGAGCTGGAAAATCAATGTTCTGGGCTTGCAATGGCAGAACTGGGAGCAGGAGCTGCAAAGCACAGACTTTGTTCTGGCACCTGTGGAATATCCTGTGGCCACAGCATTCCATGGGATCCAGCTGAGTGCTCCCAGGAAGGCACAGCCACCCCTGGGGAAGCAGGAGGGATTAGCAGGGTGCTCTGTCACCCACTGCATTCCTGCTTCTCCCTGGGGACACTTCCCGGGCTGGTGTCACACTGTAAGGGATGAAGGGAATATCCCAGGGCATGGAGACATGGATGCTTTGCTGATATTCCTGCTCTGGAGCTGCTCCCTGCCTTGTTCCTGGGTGTCTTTTGGTCCTCACCCCAACAGGGCTGGGGAGAAGCTCTGGAGCTGCTCCCTGCCTTGTTCCTGGGTGTCTTTTGGTCCTCACCCTGACAGTCAGGGCTGGGGAGAAGCCCCAGATGGAAGGAAACTCCTAATCCTGCACTGGGCTCTGCACAGCAGCTGTGACTCAGCAGTGGGAGCAGCAGCTTTGCCATGGATCCTCTCCTGCAAAGTGAGCTCCAGGCGTGGTTTTCATCCCCCAGCTCGTGGCTCCTTCTCCTCCTGGGGCCACAGATCCATCACAGGCTCTCTCTCCCTGGCAGAAGCTCCCTGGGCCAAGGTGTGTTTTGTGTCTCGTCCTCTGGCATCTCCACTGGGAAATGGAATATCAACAACAGCGATTTAATGGCCCCGGCTGTCAAACAAAGCAGAAATATTTGGATTTTAGTGGTGGAGAAGGGGAGTTGACACCTTTTATTGCTGGAAACAGGATGTGATAGTGCCTGTCCCCTGTTCCTGCTTCTCCTTGGCTGCTGTGGGGTTCCTGTGGGTTTGGGGTGCAGAGAGCAGCCCTTTCTCTCACAGAGAGCCCAGACCCTACAAACAGGGCACAGCAGAAAATCTCTTTATTACCCGTGTCTGTTCAGCACCCCCAGTGAAAGCTGGGGTGGATTTCCCTTCTCAGCCAAGCACAGAGACTCTCAGGCCATTTTTGGGTTAATCTGTCACATCTCTGGGGCTCAGGACCAGCAGCCACCACCCTCTGGCCTTTCTGGAGCCTGGTGTGTGGTGAAATAAAGAGGAGAATTTTAATGGCACTTACTGGAAATGTTTGCTGGCTCTGGAGGGCAGAGCACTCTCCAGCAGCCCAGCCCGTGTCCCCTGGGATCTCATTCCCTGATTTTGTGCAAAATGCTTCTTCCCCTGCTCACTTGAGCTGCATCTCACTCTGGGGTGTCCCAGCCCTTCCCTGGGAAGGGAGCTGGGTGGAGAGAAGAAGTTTTGCGTAACAAAAACCTGTGTGAAGCTCTCTGCTAATCCAACCCCTCTGGCTCCAGCGGGATTTAAACATGTGCTTGTAGTTAATCAGGTATTTAAGTGGTTTTCTGACTTGGCAAGCCTGAGAGGAGAAAGGAGAAGGAGAGAAGGAGAGAAAAGGAGAGAAAAGGAGAGCAGGAGAAGGAGAAGGAGAGCAGGAGCAGGAGAAGGAGAAGGAGAGCAGGAGAAGGAGAGGAGGAGAAGGAGAAGGAGAAGGAGAAGGAGAGCAGGAGCAGGAGAAGGAGAGCAGGAGCAGGAGAAGGAGAGCAGGAGAAGGAGAAGGAGCAGGAGAAGGAGAGCAGGAGCAGGAGAAGTAGAAGGAGAGCAGGAGAAGGAGCAGGAGAAGGAGAGCAGGAGAAGGAGAAGGAGAGCAGGAGCAGGAGAAGGAGAGCAGGAGCAGGAGAAGGAGAGCAGGAGAAGGAGAAGGAGAGCAGGAGCAGGAGAGCAGGAGAGCAGGACCGTGGCCTCCCAGCAGAAAGGGTTTGGAAATGGGGGTGTTGAGGGCAGCAGTGTGAGTTTGGGGTGTGGGTTTAACTTTCTGTGACTCAGTTTCTCCTTTTGTTCAGGTGGAGAGACTCTCTGCAGGGAGCTGTGAGGCTTCACAATGCCCCAAAAAAGGCAGTGGTTTGGTGAAGCAGGATCAGTGTTTCTCAGTAAATGCAGCTGAGCTGGCAGTGGGGGGCACAGGAAAGGTCCTGCCAGGGGCTGCTGAATTCCAGACCTGGCACATCCCGGACAGGAGACACCCAGAGGGGTGGAGAAAGGATTTGAAGGGAAAACATCCCCCCTCACTCTTGGAAAAGCTGCTTGGGGAGCTCCCAGCTCTGTGTTGGGCTGCTCAGGAGAGGTTTTGTGGAGTGTGAAGAAGATTTTCCCTTGGCTCGTGGATTTCACCCCTGAGCAGGGAGGTTTTCCCACCTCAATCTGATTTCCTTGCTGGGTATTTCTGCTGGGATTACTTTGGAATTTGTCTCCACTTAACCACCCAGCATCACAGCACTGATGTTATTATGCAAAGTGTAGATTATTTAAGCACACGAGTTTTTTTATTTATTGATTTGACGTTGCTTTGAATCCCATTACAGGAATCTGCTTTATTAATGGACTTTGTCCATGCTCGAGATTAACTGGGGATGCTGGATTTGCAAATGAAAGAACTGGAATTAATGTTGCCCATATTAATTACTTGGGTGATGCTTGCTTCCTTGGAGAAACCTTTATTTTTATTCCACTCCTGTTGCTTTGTCTTAATTCAGAAAATGAGTTTGGTGCTGTGGGATTGGGTTGGTTTTTCTCCTTTGCTGGAATTCCCTTTTAACATTTGGGAAGGCACTAAGTGGTTTCATGGAATAGGCTGTTCCTGAGGATAAATTTTAATGCAAAAAAGGGTCAGGGAGCTTTTATTTCAATGTTTAGTTCAACCCTACTTCCTCCTCTTCTGCTTTCAGCTAAAATCTCTCTGTATCTTGTTCCTTCTAAATCTTTACCTTGCAAAATCTCCTAATTCCTGCATTGACACTCAGCCAGATTCTTGTGCTGAGTAATTCCACTCTCTTTGCTGGTAAAAAACCAGGGATATACCTGGATTTTGGTATGTGCAGGTATTGCTATCAATCCAAACCCATTTTTTCCTGTGCTTCTCCCACCCAGGCTCCTGCAATGGTGTAAATGCCCAAAAAAAAAAAAAAAAGTTTGGCATGATTTTATGGGAGTCAGCTGCAATTTGTTCACTTAAATTATCTTTTTGTCATGCTTGCATTATTCCACAGCAGCCAGTTTGGAGAGTTAATTGAATATTTGTGTCTCTCAAAGATGCCTTCAATTACTTCCATTGAATAACTCTGGGAGAGAGCTGTGATGAGGAATCACTGATGCTTATTTTCTGTATCAGAAATATCTGAGGCTTTATTCCAGCACCTATTAAAGGATGCCAAAACATTCCTAGAGTCTCCCACCCCGAAATTCCATCCTTTTGGAGCAGAGTTTAGCATCCATTGAGCACTAACAATGCATCCCTCCATGGCTAATGCAATAATAATCAGCTCAGGGCTTGGGAGTGGGAGCAGCTTTCAGAGAGCAGTTCTTGGGTTGCAGCCTCTCATTGTGTGAGCAGGACTGGATTGATTTCTGCTGGGTCCAGGAGGCTTCCAGGTGAGGCAGGAACACCATTGTTGATGCTGCAGGTTCTGGGGGAGGTGTGGGAGTGTTTGCCAGGGCTGGGCATGAAAAAAAAAAAAAATCCTGGATAGCTGTGGGCAATCCCCACCTTGGGATTTTTGGCTGCATTGATCAAAATTATCAACTTTCTCTTTCCATTGTTGGATTGCAACAGCTCTGCTGGCTGAGGAGGGCAAAGGGGGCCATCAACAGCAAGATTTTTGGAGTGGATATAAAAGCAAATGTGTTGTTTCAGTGAGATTTGCAATTCCTTCTGTTTGTGCCTGCTCCTGGGAACAGCAGGTCAGGACGGGCTCAGAGAAGGTTTTTCACCCGTTGTACATCAGGAGATCCAGGCTGGCCTCCTCCTGAAGCCTCTCCTGGTGACAGCTGCTGGGCCAAGACAATAAATCCTGATTCCTTCCTGAGCAGAGCCTGGTTTAGAATTAATGGCAGAGCCTGGCAGCTCGTGCAGTGTTAATTGTGAAGGGAGGGTAATTTGCAGAAGGTGCCCGGATTAGAGGAGTGAGAGGTGAGGATTCCCAGTGTCTCTGTTAGACCAGGGCCAGGTCAGGCTGAGCTTTCCTGCACCCTCCATCCCATCAGCCAAAGCTCAGCTCTAGCAGGATCCAGTGTCCTGTCCCAGGCAGAATCTCTGACAGCAGCTGGGGCCCATCTGGCCCAGCTGCAGAGCATCTGTTCTGCCATGCAGGGCTTCCCACAGCCAAATCCTGCTCCTTCCCTTGCTGGGATCTGTTCCTTCCTCTCTCCCAGGTCCCCTGAACTCAGAAAACCTTCCTCACCTGTGAGACCCTGCCCCTTCCCCATGGTTTAACAGGAGTGGTGACACCAGAGTCACCTGGGGAAGGACAGAGGGTGGCAGCAGGGACAGGCAGCACCAGCCTTGCTGCCTGTTTGATTCATCACTGAGGCTGGGCCATCTGGGTGAGGCTTTTTGGACTCTTTTCCCAGCAGAGATGTTTGCAGGGATGTGCAGAGCTGGGGTGTCTGGCTCCTGGAATGCTGTACGTGCAGGTGGGGGTGAGGAGCAGACTGCACCAAGTGCTTGCGGGCTCAGTGTTGATCCAACAACTCCCATCAGCTGGGGGGGGTGTGGGGAGCCTGGTCTGTGATTCCAAGCAGGGAATTGTGTGATTGGAATGCTGCTCTTGTCCCAGGAGCCGTTCACTTGCTGCAAGCCCAGACACCGGGGCGGTCTCTCACAGGCAGTGGAAAGATGAGGGCGAGTGATTCCTCCCCATCTGACAGTGCCATCCTCTGCCTGTGAATCTCTTCCCCTTTCCTGCGAGGATCCCAGTTCTGCTTTTCTCTTTTGTTCCTGTAAATACTTATTTTAGAGTTGCTTGTGGATTTACTGCTTGTGAGGGCAGGGTAGGAGAGCTGCAGGCACAAATAAAAATCTTTAGTGGCCATCAGGCATCTCCTGTCACCTCCCAAGGACAAGAGTTGTCTGAGCCTCGGGTTACCTCTAAAAAAACCCATGGGGTGCTGAAGCAAATCATAAAAATCTAACTGATATGGATGGGTGATCAGCTGCAGAACAGATGGGGCTGATTTTGGCTGGGAGATGGGGCAGGAGAACCACGCAGAGCTCCGTGCTCGCTGTGCTGGGAAACAAAGGTGAGAGCAGCACGAGGGGGATCCTCCTGCTCCAGCTGCCTCAACACTGAATGTCTAGGATCAACTAATTAGAGGGGCTTTTCCTGGCAGGTAACTGAGAGAGACAAGCTCTTCCAGGGACTGAGTCAGCCCAGCTGTCTCCGAGCAGGATGAATCACCCTCCTCATATGAATTGACAGCACACTGAGCTTAGGTGGCAGCTCTGCCTCCTTCCCTGACAGGAGATAATAGGCAGCCTGTCCTCCAAGTCCATTTTCCAGCAGAGATCTAGAAGGCTTTTGCAAGTGAAAATAAGTTTTTTTTTTTTGCAGTTGATTTTTTTTGCACAATTTGGTTGAGGCTGGGACAGGAGTTCCCTCTGCAGCCCTGAGAGCTGCTGGTCACAGGGCAAAAGGGATGAGAAATTTATGAAGTTCTGCTCCTGACCTGTGGTTTGGATACTCCAGGCAGCACCTGGGATGCTCCAGGAAACTCTTTGGGCAGACACACGAGGATGGAAATGGCAGATTTGATTAAACTGGTTATATTTTCATTTAATGCTGTGAAGGGGAGGCCCAGCAGCCAGACTGGAGTTAGCAGGGTGGGTGTTGTGCAGGGTTGATGCATGAACCTTTCTCTTTGGGTTTTAGCCAGGGAATGTGGGGAGCTCTGGGTGGAGCTGACTCCCAGGAGCTGAGGGGTGGGAGAGTGACCCCTCTGTGGTGCTTTGCTCAAATCCTCCTAAAACCTGCAGCTTTTTCTGCCTCTTCCCTTTGCAGGAAGAAAACTTTGTGACATCCCTGTCCTTGGGAAGGGTTCTAAAGAGTCTCTTGTGCCTCTGGGCTGAGCCTGCTGCAGGCTGGGCTGTCACCCATCTGTCTGGGAGCAGCAGGAATTAGTGACAAGTCCCACCAGGAGCCATCTGGTGCAGGCTCTGCAGGGCCAGCAGGGTCCTGGCTTGGGGCTGGAGCCCCAGCACCAGGCTTGGATGGAAAACCAGGATTTGAGCAGCTCCTGCTGCTTTAGGAGGGATGAGTGGATGAGACTGGGTGAGCTCAAGGCAAAGAGTTGGGTCAAAGGCAGTGGTGGATGGGAATTGCTGGAGTTGTTCAAAGCAAATCCTGGAGTCACCTTACCCAAACAGAGTTTCCAAGCTTTTCCTGGGATCCCAGTGGCTCTGTAAATCAGGAGAGCTGAGGCCATCTTTATTAAACATCCACAGGCACTCTCCTGAAGAAATCTGAACTGTGGCCTGGCCAAATTCCAGTTGGAGTCATTGCCTTTGCCTGGCAGTATGAAATAAAAGAGCATTTTTCTGCAAATCTCCTATTCTCAGTTGTTTATTATGTGGCTGGCAGCATCACATCTCTGCCCATTAATCCATCTCTCCAAGTTCCTCCAATTCCAGCCTCCTGGAGGGGGTTCAAGCTGCCACCATTTATTATTTGAGTCAGTCTGCCAGGGAAATATTTGCTCCTTCCCTGAAGCATCAACTCCCATCTCTCACTGCACCCTCCGTGCTTGAATGAGCCATTTGTGGCTCTCAAACTGATATTAACTCTGTGAAACAGAAAATACCCCACATATTTAAACTCTGATTTTACTCCAGGCTGGTGGGTTGGACATGAAACCTGCAGAAGCAGTTGCTGGTTTTTGTGGAGGTTCCCAGGGTGGCTTTTGGGATGCCCCATCCAGATGTGCTGAGCTCCCAAATGCTGCCTGCCCTCCTCAAAAGTGCAAATCTGATCATCTCTGTGTGGCTGAGGGCTGGTTTGTCCCAAAATATGCTGTGGCATCATTACCTTTGGGGTGCTTTACTCAGAAATTGATTCCTGCATTAAAATTTTTTTTGGAGAAGAGTAAGTTGGATTTTCCTCACCAGACACGGGTTGAGCAGCAGGATGTGTCCAACATCCAGAGAAACACAGGGCTGAGTCACTCCCACCCCTCTCTCTGAGCTGACCTCCCTCCCCACACTAATCCCACCTGCTGGAATCATTTTTCCCAGATAACTTGGAGCAGATGATGGATGGAACACTGACTCAATCCTTCCTTCCTTCGTGCCCAGCTCTTGTTTACAGCACCAACCTCCCTGCTTGGAAATTCAGGATGCTGCCCTGAATTTAGTGGAGATAAAGGAGTTTTGGAAGAGCTGCTGGCCAAACCAGCAGCTCTTGGGATATTTGTGAGCAGCTGTGATGAGGTTTTTTTGCACAGGAACCTCATTTGGGCAGCAATAACTTCGTGTTAGTGAAAACAACAACAGCAGAAGCTGCTTCCTCAGTGACTCCTCACAGGGACCTGCTGCATTTTCCCCTAATTACAATTCAATTTGCTGTGATAAATAGTTTAATAAGCAAAAATGGGCTTGGCTGTGGTTGGTTATGGCTCTGTGTGGCTTTGGGGGATGCTGGGACTTGTGGAAACACAACTTGGAGCTTCCAAAGCCTGGGAGCTGCACTTTTGGACAGCAGAAATGAATAAGTGGTTGTTTTACATGAGGGAAAGAAAAGTTGAGGGTGCAGCTCCCAGATGTTTTGCTTGGGTGATGTTGGCCTGGAGAGTGGAGGGTGAATTCTGAGTTTTTGGGGGAAAGAGCTGTTTATGTGGATTTTGCTGCAAACAACAGGTTGGGCACAGCACCCCTGTGCCTCTCTTGGCTTGGGGTTTTCTTTTCAAAAATAATTGGGGTTTTTTTATACCTTTCATGGCTGTGGCTGGGGAATTTCTATTGTTAGCTGTTGGAGGAACACGCTGCATTTTTTTCTGCTGGATTTTTGGATATACATTTCAAATTCACCCCTCAAAGTGGGGCAGGTGGTTGGATTTTTTTTTTGTGATTTTTTTTAAAAATAGCTTTACATTGCTAGATTTGAAGAACACTCCCCCTGTGGAGGTTCAGCTGGTTGGTGGCAGGAAGTTTTCCTTTCAGTGGATAAGGATGGATCCATGGTTTGGCATTCATCTTCCTAAAGCTGGAAACAAGTGGGATAAACTGCAGAGAAGTCACGGGTGATTTTTGTTTGAAATTTCCCCTTTTCCCTGTTACTGCCTGCAGAGATGTTCCCATTTTGCTGCCACACATGGACCAAGCACCCCAGCAGATTTCAGGGGTTTGGATCCACTCCTGAACACCCCTCAAATCTGCCCTAAGAAAGCCATGCCTGGCTCATAAATCCCATCACTTTAAACCCTTATTTATTTGAAATCTGCACTTGCCATCCAGGTAAAATCCCCTGGGAAAAAGGAACGTGCTGAAAAAAAGTGACTGGAGCCAGATGCTGGGCGTTTTCCTCAGAGCCAGTGATGGGTGATTTGCTGCTGACAGCATGAACTGGTGTTAAGTTATTAAATTGCAGATGAGCTCATCACTTGGCCTCGAACAAGTTTCAGCCTTCAGAGGCTTTAAAATATTGTGTGTGGTGGAAAAGAGACAATGCTGGTGTGGCAGAGAGGTTTGGGGAGCAGCTGAGAAAGACATCTGTGCCTAAAAAATGGGAGTACCAGGAGGGAGGAGGGAACGCTCCATGCGGAAAATGTAAAGTTGTCCCAGGAGAGAGGAGGAGAAATTCTCTGATTTATGAGCTGGACCTTTTCATTTTAGCTGAGGAGAAAATGGTGAAGAGTTTTGAGATGTTTGAAGGGGCAAGATGCTGAGCCTGGTTTGACCCAGTGAGTTGTCCCAAGTTCCCAGATTGGCTCTGTGGTAGTGCCTGGTGTTTGCCATAGATCATGGATCAAATCCAGCTTTTATCTAATGTTTGCTTAATCCTGATGCTGAGCTTTACCAAACTGGGAAGGTGACATCCACGCTGCTGTTGGGTGCTTCTTTCCCTGGAAGAGTGGGAGTTTCCCTGCACAATTTCTATTTCTTCCTCTTGCAAAGGAGCCCAAGCTCTCTCCATGCTGAGATTAATTATTATTTTTTTAAGTACAAAAATAATAATTTGTATAAATTTGTAAATAGTAATTTGTATAATGTAATATATATAATTTGTACAATATAAGATAATTTGTATAATTTATAAATAGTAATTTGGCAGAAGCTGTGGGACAGACCAAAAATCAGTTTGACCACTTGATTTTCCCAACTGGGCACGTTTGTTCCCAGTGGGCACGTGCCGGGTTAGGTTTTGTGGCCACTTGGATTTGTTGTTCCGAGGCTTTTTTGGTGCTCCCAAGGCAGAGCAGCCTCACACGTGTGTGTTTTTTAACTACCTCGGCTCTTTCTTATTAAATACCCTGTTTACAGTCAAGGAGTTGGTGTTAACTCAGGCAGTGCTGCAGGGCTGATCCTAAAAATACCAAGGAAACCAGTGGGATAAACACTTGTCACCTCGTTTGTGGCCTGAGCTGTAATGTGAGATCCCTGGGGCTGTTGTGTCTGAAGGCACAATGGATGTTTTTTAAAGTGTAGATGTTTGTTTTCAACCTGTCTGAAATCACAGAGCATCCACACCTACAAGCTGTGTGCCTTCCCGTGGGGTTTTTGGGGCTGGAGCATCTCTGAGCTCAGGACAAGCTTTAATTTATTGCACGGTGCCAAGGTGTTATTGGCTTGTGTTTGCCAAGAGGAAATTCTTTGTGCCACCAGCTCCATGGGAAGTAAAATAAGTTCAAAAAGGAATAAAAAGAGTGTTTGGGTATTATACACACAAGTATATTTGGGGTAAAAGGAGTACACTGTGTGTAACCCTTCCCCTCCCCATCCCTGTGCACTGATGTATTCCATACGAGGAGTTCTCTGCTAAAATTCCTCAGATTTTTCAGTCTAAGAATTACAAACCATAGAAATCAGCCTTGGAGGGCCCTCAGCAGGTCTGGCCCATCCCTGGGGCAGGATCAGCTCCACCTGAACCTTTCCTGACTCCACCTTGTCCAGTCTCCACTGGCACAGCTTCCACTCCTTCCCAGCCAGTCTAAACCAGCATTTTGCTCTTCCCTCACTCCCATCCATCCTCCTGCTTCCACTGCTGCAGTTTCAGGCTCGTTCCTCCCTCCCTGTGCACAGCAGCCCCAGAACTCCTCCAGTGCTGTATTTATTCTCCAGTTGCAGCTCTGTGTGATGTTCTCCGGGGTCATCTTGGATTTTATCCTGTTGCAAGGGTGTCATTAACTCAGTGGGTTTATGGTGCTGATCCTGCAGCCCTAAAGCCTCTTTGCAGAGCAGGTGAAGGCCAGGAGTGCAGCTTCCCTCAAGGTGACACAAGGTGCCCCTTCCTTCTCTTTGTCACCGAAACTGCGGAAAAACCAAAATCCCTCCAACAACGTTTTCAGTGGGAGCTGCTGGGGATCACTTCCTCCTTGCCTCCTCCTCCAGTGAGGGCTGACTTTAAGAACCACTGGCTTTTCTACTCCACCTAACCCTGCTCCTTTTCCCTGTTTCCTGCAGGATTTAGGGATGGAGTCCACCTCTCTGGATGATGTCCTCTATCGTTACGCCAGCTTCCGAAACCTGGTGGATCCCATCACCCACGACCTCATCATCAGCCTGGCAAGATACATCCACTGCCCCAAACCAGTAGGTGCCACGGTCTCCTCACACTCTGGGGCTGTGCTGCCTTGGCAAACTGGGAATTTGGAGAAAATCCTCCCAGTTCTGGGTGGGTCTGGACCAAGAGGATCAGGTGTTCCAGCTGAACGAGTGATATTTGGCTAATGTTGGTACTCCTTTTGGCTTGTGTGTGGCAAGGGATCATCCATGGGTGGATGGACCTGCAGGCATCACTCTCTTGTATTTGCTGCTAATAACAGGTCTTTAATTTCCTGTGAGAGTGTCTGAAGGGATGGAGTCATTCACTGCTGCTTCTTGTGGATGTTTCACTCAGTTATAGCCTCCACCAGTGTTTGAAAAGGAGGGAAATTGCTCTTTTTTTTTGAAGCAGTTACAGATTTCTTTCATGTTGCAAGGCAAAGCCACAAAGGAGCTGTTTGGGCTGTGTCAGCCTGGGCTGTGGTGTGAGTCTGACTCTGAAGGGCTTCATAAAACCCTCTGCACTCAGTAAAAGGTGTTGGGAAGGGTGGAGGGGACACCAGAGACCCAAATCTCCACCTCCAGAGACCAAGGCTGTTCCATGTCCTACAGCCAGATCGAGATGGAGCCACACCCCTGTTCTGTGCAGGGATATCCATGGATCCCTTTTCCTGTGGAGAATAAGATCCTTTCCTTCCTCCTCCCCCATGAGCTGGGAAAGTGCAGAAAGCTGCTCTCGTGCCGGGTGCGTTTCCAGGCGGAGAGGCCCCGTTCCCCTGCTGAGGTTGTCCTTTTCCAGAGCACTGTGACTAAGCTGGTTTCTCCTCCTGAGGGTGAGCCAGCCCGAGGAGAGCTCTGTATTCCCCATAAAAACACCCCGAGGCCACTCCTGGGCCTGGAGCTGCTCCAGTGCCCAGCTCCTGCTCTCCCTTGTCCCCCTGCAGGTTTCTTTTGGCACCAAAGGCTGTGGAGGAGGCAGTGCCAGAGTAAGCAGGGAGATGCAAAGTCCTCGTTCCTCTGCTCAGCCCTGTGAGGCACATCTGGACAGCTGTGTCCAGTTCTGGGCTCCTCGGGGCAAGAGGAGCTTCTGGAGTGGGGCCAGAGCAGGGGGACAAAGAGGATGAAGGGACTGGAGCATCTCTGATGAGGAAAGGCTGAGAAAGCTGGGGCTGTTCAGCCTGGAGAGGAGATGCTGAGAGGGGCCCTCATCCCTGGCTGTCCCTGTGTGCAGGGACCCAGCAATGGGACAAGAGGAACAGGCAGGAACTGATCCCCAGGAAGCTCCACCTGAAACTGAAGCAGAATTTCTTCCTTGTGCTGGTGAGAGCTGGAGTAGATTGTCCAGAGGGGGTGTGGAGCCTCCCTTCACTGGAGACATCCCAGAGCTGTCTGGACACAGTCCTGTGCCATGTGCTGGAGGATGATGCTGCTGGAGCAGGAAATTTGGGCCTTCCAGCCTGACCATCCTGGGATTCTGTGCTGGCAAAACCCCAAATGAAACAGCCTGTGCAGCACTGAGGCTCTTACTCTGCAGGAGATGCTTTTTGGATGCCCTTGGTGCTCTCCACATCCTTTGCACAGCTCAAAACACCACGCCAGGCATGGGTGGATGGAGGAATGGATGATGGAGGGGTGGATGTTGGGTTTTGGGATGGATGGGTGGATGTTGCCTTGGAGAAGGAAGCAGGGGTTGTGCAGGTGACAGAGAACAGCTCCAGCAGCAGCAGGGCTGTGCTGCAGCTCCTCATTGGTGTCTTTGCCTTGCTCAGCTTTGGGTGCCACCAGCTGTGCTTTAAACCCTTTTTTTTTTTTTTTTTGGCAGCTGAGTGAAGAGTAACTTCATCCCAGTGTTTCATGGTGGTTTCCTGAGATACTGTAGCTCTCTAAGTCCCCAGAAAGTTGCATGCTTTAGTCACCAGGGTTATTTTCCAGCTCCCAGCCCTCTCTTCCCCCAGACTTACTTCACTTTGACAGAGGCTTGGCACGATGTGTGAGAGCAGGAGAGCGCTCAGGGCCAGGAGTGCTGCAGAAGTTTTGGCTTTTGCTCTCCATCCTGTGGCACAAATATACATAAATATATATGTTAAGGCAGCTGGGAGCTTGTCCTTATTCATCCAGAGGTGGATGGAGCTGACCTGGACCCTGGTCCCTGTTAACCTTCTCTTTTAAATATGTCCCTGCTCAGGGTTATGAGGTCCTGCTTCCCTCCTCCCTCCTGGAGAGGCTTTCCTGACTTTCTGTACATTGCTTTTTTCACTCAGCTTCTATTTATACCACCCTTAGCTTAAAGGTGACCCCTTGGTCTCTCCTCTGAGCTAAAATAAAAGTTGAATCATTTTTCCAAGCCCTGGGTAAACACGGCCTGAGTCTGTATGGCCAGGAAAAATTGGCCTGGGCTCTCCAGCATGGCTGTGGAGCTCAGGGGATGTTGATTCCAGCCAGCAAATCCAAACCAAAAGCTGTAACTCATGCTGGTGGATGCTGGAGTGCTGTGAAGGAGGAATTTGGGAGGTGGAAGTGCTTGGGTGAGTTTTGTGTGGGTGTCCAGGCAGTGCTGCATGGCTGAATTGCTGCTCCTGATGAGGTCCCAGCCTGGCCCGAGGGTTGAGGTGTGAAAGGAGCCAAGGAAAAACTCTTCTCCAGATCATTTGGAAGTCAGGGGTTGGATTTGGTGCCTTTACAGATGTGTTTAATGCTGTTCAAGGAAACCCAGGTCCTGGAGTGCAGCTCTTGTCACCTTTGGGGCTCCTGAGGCCTCGGAAGGGGCAGATTTGCTGTTCAGGAAACTCAGATTGTGCAGGAAGTTTTCCAGCAAGGAAAGGGGGATCAAAGACATCTGAACAAGTATTTTCTCCCCTGTGGCCAATCTTTTATCTCCCTGCCTCTCTCCTGGTGGAAAAGGTTCCTTGGAGAGCAGCTCAGCTCCAAAGCCACTTCCCAAAACCCAGTGCCAGGAATCAGTGGGTGCTGCCCTCAGGGTGATGTCTGCCTGTCCCCTGGGCAGGAAAAGGGGACAAAACACCCCAACAAGGCCATGTGCTGTGGGATGGAGCAGCCAGGAGGCCCCGAATCTCCTGCAGCTGCTCTGGTTTGCAGAGGGAAGGAGCTGAAAACACAAACTTTGAGTAAGGAGCGAAGGGCCCCCGTGAAAAATTCACAGCTCTCGGTGCCAGCAGGGATATCTGGCCCTGAACTATTGGAAAATTAAAGCAATTCCTTTTTTTCCACACACCAAAGCCACGTGTGTGGATGACTGATGGCTGTGATAGGGAGTGAGTCAGGCTTCCCTCCAGCTTGAGGACTTGTTGGATTTGGGATAAGCACTGGGGAAAAGGGGAAAGTGGAGCCTTGGGCAAGGCTGGTTTGGGGCTTGTGCCATTTGTGCTGTTTCACTGCAACCCCTGGGATGTACCTGGAAGCTCCTCCAAGCCCTGAAGGCTGCCCAGAGTGAGATTTTGGCTTTGCTGATCCCCATCCTGCTGCTTTCTGGCAGGGTAAGGCTAGCAGAGCAGCTTAGCAAAGCCCCATCCCAAAATCCAGCTTTGCCTGGCCATTGTCCTGCAGCTCCTGGGCAGCAGCTCCTCCCAGGCCTCAGGTGGAAGATGTGATCCTGTTCAAACACAGGGCAGTGGATTTGGGCAAATACCTCAATTTGGGAGCTGTGTGCAACAGGGAACATCATCCTCATCTTCCCCACTGAAATTCAAGATAAATGGGGACAGGGAGAGTTTTAAAAGCTCTTCTAAGCAGCTGGAGAGTGGAAGAAAAGTGGATTTTGCCGTGGGTGGATGGAAGATCTGTTTTCCTGTCATTTGAGCAATTTTTGTGTGGCCACATCCCTGGCTCTGATATCTTTTCCTGCCTGAGCTCTAAACTGATCAGGTTTGCAGGTTAGCTTTGCTTCCATGAACTAAAACAAGAAAAGGAAAAGTAGTTGTGACCTGGATGGAATAATTTATTTCTAACCCTCCTTCAGCCCTGTGGGGTAAGGGCTTAACTTACAAATGATAGTGAGGTTTTTATGTCCTGCATTTTTAAAATGTGTTATTTCTGTCAGGGTTAAAATGAGCATTTTTCTTGTTATTTACCATCCCTCTGTGCTGTGCCATGTGGCTAAAAGTGTATTAATAACCTCAGTTTGTGCAGGATGGAGATAATCAGGGCACCACGACCACCAGCTCAGGGCCTTTATCCCCAATAAATATCCCCATAATCCAGCTCCTCTGCCACATGTGTTATTATTTGAGCTGGAATTCAAATTATCATTCCAAGGTCCTGACATCAAATTTAGTTTTCACCCTTATGAGATGAAATTATAGATATGAAGTGGTGACACACTGAGGGACAGTCCAGCACAGGGTGATCTCGTCAACCCCAGTGAGATTTTTACCTTTTGCTCTGAGGTGTCCAAGGAAAATCCCACACAGCTCTCAAATTCCAAAGTGCTGTGAGAATACTGAGTGTTTTTTGTTTTCTGCTTTAAGAAATATCATAAAAGGAGCTGATCTATGAAAAAAACCCTCTAAACCTCCAAAATGGGATCTAAAAGCAGAGAGGATGATGAGGATTCAACTTAATTCTGTAATAATGGCTTTTTCTGGGTCTTTTTTGGGTTTTTTTTGCTGGTCTTGCTTCAATTGTGAAGATCCCTCTTTGTGGGTATTTAAGACATCTGCAATATTTGAAGATGTCCTGAAGAAAGAAAAATCTGGAAAGCTCAGACCCCAATGAGGGCAGCTCTGGCTCTTTGCTGACTTCATGTCCTGCTATTTGCTCTGCAGAAAGAGAGATGTTCCTTCCCTAAAGCTTTTGTGTGAGAGCTGAAGCTGAGCTGAGTGCCTGGGAAATGGGGGGAAATTACACTTTGCAGGGGTTTTAAGCATGAAATCTAAAAGGGGATAATGGCAAGGTCTGGATGGGCTGTGATGGTGCCACTACTGGGAATTTACTGGGTTTCTGTGTGAAATGGGACCTGAGCCCTGCCTGATCCTCCTTTGTCCAAACCCTGTGGGGTGCAAGGAAGACCCTGGATCCTTGTCCCTCCCAGCCTGAGGAATGTGCTCCCCATTTCCATATGAAATTGGAAATGTGATCAGTGAATCAAACTCTGATCATAAAATCACACTGACCAGTCAATCACACTCTTATCATAAAATCATTTAGGCTGGAAAAGATTTCACATCATCAAGTCCAACCATTAACCAGGCCAGCCTGGCCAAGGTGACTTTTATCAAACTTTTCATCTTTCTGATCCCTTTTTTGGGTTGTTTAAGCCCAAAATCTCAAAGCCAGCTGGCAGAATTGCCAGGCCCCCTTTTTGCTCACCTCCCACAATAACAGGACGACCTTTCCCAACCATCTGGAAAGCCCTGGAAATGCTGCAGGGTGGATTTTTATCAGCCTGGAGATGAATTTTTGCAGTGCCTCCCAAATGTCAGGTGCCACATCCTGCAGCAAGGGATGTGTTCATCTTCCCCCCTTTCTTCCCATCTTGGTGACACCAGCTGTGGGTGACGGGCATCATCACATGGGTTGGATGATTAAAAGGTTAAAAAGAAGATTAAAAAATGAACCAGGAGCTGGAAAAGATATTTCAGTTACCCATGGGTGAGGCTGTAGTTCCCCAATTTCAGTCTTTCCTCAGGACCTCTTCACCCAGAGGCTCCCAGAGTGTCCCCAAGGGAAGTGGCAGATGAAGAACCAGCCACCTCATTAAGCAGTAACAACACATTTTATTGATGGTTTCTGCTGGTAATTGGCATTTTTGAGTTCAGCTCATTTGGGTTTTAATCAGAATATCATTCCCTCAAAGGAAGGGAGGGTATGCATTCCCTGCCCCTGGCAGGAGGGTGATTTATTCACCTGAGGAGACCCTGGCCTGGGGGATGTCTGGAGGGGAGAGCTGGCACTTGGCTGGGGGTTTTGAGATCCATTTCTAGGCCAGCTCACAGCTGTGGGAATACCAAGCAGGAAAATGTTCTGCTGGAAGTGTGGATTTACAGAAATGAGTGGCTCAATAAGGAAACATTGAGGGCCTCCATAAGGAGGGGTTTCCTCTCTGTTCATAAACCTCTGCTGATGGGTGAGGAATTGATTGTGGCCACATCTGAACTGGTTCAGACAGCAAAGGCTGCTCACCACCTGCCTGGCAGGGTGAGAGAAGTTCTGATAAATATCATGACCCAATCTGAGCAGTTTTGGGGCTACAATCAGCCTGTGTTTACGCCCCTGAAGGCTGGCAGGGCCCAGGGCACATTTTGATTCTGCTGCTCTCCTGCAGCAGCTGGGGAAGGATGGAGCTGGGGCCATGTCCGGAGGCTCTACCCCAAATCCTACCTTTGCCCCGTGCTGTGGGCTTGAAGAAAAATCCAAAAATCCCCCAAATTTCACCTTCTTTGCTGGGTACCCCAGTCAGGTTTGCAGGGGGGTTCAGAGGTGCTGGACTTTGCAGGATGAGCTGAAAGCACTGAGGATAAACCCCTGGGACTTCCAGCAGCCTTTCCTTGCTGCTCCCTCCAGCCCTGAAGGAGGAATAAAGAGCCCTGTCATCATTTCACAGCAGGGAGAAGCACTGCCTGGATTTGGGGAGGGCTGTGCACTCAAAACACCCCTGGGGCTTGGAAGCACTCCCGTTTCTAGGGCTAATCCTGGAATTTGAAGAGTTCCTGGCATTTTAGCCTGTCTGCAGCATCACAGCTGCCTTGCCAGGTTATTTCTTGGAGCAAGGAGAAGTTTGTCCCTTTGCTGCTGAGCTCCAAGCTTGCCTTGGCTGCTCCCAGCACGGTCACCTTGCTGGGACAGCTCTGCATCTCTTGACAGGGCAGAGATGCTTTCCCCCAGATTTGGGGTGGCTCAGGACCCTGGGGGTCTTCTGAACTCGCTCTGGTTCACCCCAGGGGAAGAATGTGCTCCCCTTTCCCTGGAAAGCATCAGGTGATGGCTCCTTCCAAAGGGGAGGCACCCACTATTAGGAAAAAAAAAAAAAAAAAAGGAAGAAATAAAAGCAAAGTGTTTTTGTAAATAGAGAAGGTGCCAGGAGGATTTTCAGATTTCCAGTGATTGCTCTTCCTCAATGGCAGGGACTGGGATTCCTGGCCAAAGTCCAGCAAGTGATTATCTCCCAGTTTGGGCTATTTGGGGATTTCTAAGAGCTTTATCCCACCCTTCCCATCTTCAAAGAGCTTTCCAGTCGTTGGGTATTTGCTAAATCCTGCTGATTTCTCTGTCACTTTCCTTTTTCCCCTTGCCATCCATCCTGCCGGGACAGCCCCAGCACAGCTCCTGGGTCTGTATCCGTATTTCCACATCTGCTCGGAGCACTTGGAAGGGACCCCTCTCCCTCCAGCCCCGATGCATCCCGGAGCTGTTGCTGGGAGAGCTTGGATACCCTCGACTGCTCCTTCCTCACCTCTTTTTCCCTTCAAAAATTTCGGAAAATCCCCAGTTGTGCTGTGCCTGCAGAGCAGAGGTGGTTAATGAGCTGGAGCTGAGCCTTGTGCCCTTTCCCTGGGGTTCACATTAGCAGGGAACAGCAGGGACTGGAGGTGAGGGGGTCCTGCCACCCCTCCCCAGGCTCCCAGGGCTGGGAACCTCCAGGGAATGACAGAAATATCCCAGGGACACTCCTGCAGCCATGGGGGGCTGGGCCGGGCTCTGCTTCCCGTGGGATCCAGGCTGGGAAAGGCTCTCTGGGATGTGCTGAATGTGGGACATAAATAACCCAAAAAGCCACATCTGGTCTCACCCTGAGAGGGGAGAGGGGACAGAGGAGGGCGAGTGACGCCTGCTGGGATGAGACCTGCGGTTCCAAGGGGGATTTTCCCTGAGAAATGGTAATTTTCATCTGAATTTCATCTTCCCTGTGTGTGCTGAGGGGGAAGGCAGTGCCATCTTTCAGGAAAGGGAATGAAATCTTGAAATCGGAGGACAGAGTGGAACAAACACTCTGGAAAGGAGATATGATCAACTAAAAATGAAATTGAAAAAAAACAGAAAATGTGAGATGGAGCGACTGCAACCAAATATACTGAGATGAAATGAGGTGCAGTGAAAAGGACCAAAACTTGCTAAAATTCTTCCCACTGAATTCCCCAAAATCAGGGAATAAATGTAAACAAAGACACAGAAGAGAAACAGAAGAAATGAAATTTCAAAATAAAACAAGCCTGATATGAAGTGAAACAAGAAAAGCAAATGGGATGACATGAAGTGCATAGCAATTGATCCTCATTGAAATCAAGATTTCATTCCCTTTCCTGAGAGTGCCATCATCCCCTGAGCACTCTGATTCCAGCAGCAGCACCTCGGGTGTTTTTCTCTTTTTCTGTTGTGCATCAGCTGCAAGGATTCACCTGTAGTTTGCTGAGGTATTTCCAGAGTAATGAGTAAATCCAGAGTAATCCCTCCTGGATTTTTAGCTGCTCCCTTTGTTTCATGGCAGCTCTATCAGTAGGATACAGATGGATTTAGCATTAAAATTTAGCTGCTCCAGTGACATCTAAGTGGCCTTCCCATAATGACTTTGTTTGTAGCACTCAAGTGGGTGCAATTTATCAGGAGTGGGGATGCCCCAAGGCCTCCTCCCCACACCTCAGGCAGGTTTTTAGGGCCAGGAAATGCAGCACACACTTCTCTCCCAATCCCCACACTGCTCCCATTCCTCCTTTTCTGTGGAAGCTGAGCTGGGTACCCTCCAGCAGCTCTCAGGGAAGATTTTTATATTATTTTTTTTTTGCAATTTTATCTTCCATGTTCCCCTCAGGGCCATCTATCACCTCGGATTTTATTGCCTTCTCTAATTGCTTCTCTGAAGTCCAAGTGCAATATTACTCCAGGATCCTTTGGAACAACTTCCTGAGCTGCTGCAATCCTGCTCATCTCCTACTCCTGCCTCTCTTGATAAGCCCTATTGTACATTGCTTTTCATTTTGGTGTGTCAACACCGAGGCTGAGGCTTTGCACTTTGGCCTTTCAGCAAAGCACATTGGGGAAAAATGTGCAAAATTGGGTTCCATTCCTTCCCTTTGTTTCTACAGATTTTTGCCTTTCAGTGTTCTGCCACTGCTGCAGCTTCATCAGCTCCTAATTTGGGCTAATTCAGGGTTTAATTGCTGGGTCCTTGGTGCTCTGTGGTTGTCCTAAGTGAGCACTCAGTGCTGGAATTTTAAGAGTTGAACAGGAACAAATCCTCTTCTGAGAGCTAAAAAAGGGACCTGGTTGTGCTGGGGGGAGGTGACACCCACCAGGACATGAGGGAGAGCTGTGACAATCCCACTCATTTGGGGTTTCCAGCTTTGCTAGATTTGCCTGGAATCAGAAGATTTGGGGGTTTGTTGAATCATGAAGTTAAAACAAGTGCCATGCTCAGTGTTGGGTTAATTTGATGAAAGCCAAGGGTTAATGGGACCTGCTGGAGATGGGCCAGGCAGGTCCCCTCAGGTGACAGCCTGGCTGTCCCTGCAGGCCCCTCCTGCCCACAAGTGGAGCCCAGTCCCATTTTGCACCAGTTGCTGCCTTTCCCCCTCACTGAGTTTTATGCTGCTGTCAAGCAGGGCTCCACAAAATGTTAATTTTGCCCTGGCACGGAGCCCCTGCCATCTGCTCCAGGACACCTTCAGCTGCCAGAGTGCCAGGCTGCTCCAAAAAGGTGGTGAAGGGCCAGAAGTGCTGCTCAGGGTCTGTATTCTCACCCTGCTCTGCAGATAATTACAGCCACCACCTTTAATTATTCTTATCTTTTCCAGTTTGTTGTGCAGTCCTGGGTTTGGAATTTCACTGCATGGTTTTGTAGCTGGCTTTGGGGGTTGTCAAGTGGTGGGGTGAGTTTTCTGATCAGTCTCTCCAAAATTCTCCTTCCTGTGCTAAAGGGTTGCTGCTGCTGGATGGGAAATTTAGTGGGGTTTCTGATAAGGTTTTATCAAAGTCTGATTTTTGCTTGATAGAAGATTGGTTCTTCTCCTTAAAAAAAAAAACAAAACAGCACCTTTTTGTTCTTTGGCTTTTATTTATGCTACTTCAGATTTTATCCCTTTTTTCCTCTTTTACTTCTTTTTTCCTTTTTTACCTTCCCAAGAGGGAATTTTTGGTGGTAAAACCTCCATCCAAGCAAACCAGAATGAAGGGAGTGAGGTTTCTGCTGTGAACAGCATTCCCTATCCAAACAGCATCTGGAGCTGTTTGCTGGGTTTGCATTGTTTCTGTGCAGCTTTTATGTCTTTCATTTCTGTTTCTGTGCATCTTTTAACATTCTCTCAGTAGGATTTCCCACAAACTACCAGGATTTCCTGATATTTGGGGTAGTTTGAGATGAAAACCCCCCTGAAATAGGTGATGTAGGATCTGATTTGATGCTGGGCTCTGACTGTGTGTAAGCCCTGTGGCTCCAGAGTGATCATTGCAAAATATGACCAAAAGGAACCCCATTCATATTAAATGGCCTTTATTAAATTGCTTTAGTTTCTCCTCTAATTTGAATTAAACCAGACATGATTTATTTTCAAAAGGTTTTCTGCTCTGAGCTATGGGGTGGTCAAATTGATCAGCCCTAAAGCCACGTTGTCACTTTATTTGGAATTTATTTTTGGGATCTATCACTCCACTATGCCAACATCTGCTTCCCTTTGGGCATCACCCACATCATTCCTCATCCCCCACGCACCAAATCCTCTTCCCAGAGGAGCCTGAAATGAGGGAAGGGGAACTGCAACACCCTCGTGGTGGTATTTTAAGGACACCTCCCTGGAGAGCTCTTCCATGGGGATTTTTCATGCCTTGCCCAAGGAACTCGGCCATGCAGGAGGAGAGATTTGGGATTTAGGATTTGGGATTTGGGGTGGATCCTCCTCTCCACACCTGGATGGGGTTGTGGGTAGGAGCAGTCACCAATCCCTGTGTTCACCTCCTGGTTCTTGGGATGTTTTTGGGTGGATTTAAATCTTTTCCTACCTCCTGGTCTCCCAGGATTTGCTGGAGAAAACTCCATTAGGACTTGCAAAGGGAAATCTGGGACTGGCTGCAGCACAGATGTCTGCAAGCAACAATAGGCTGAGCTCAGCCCCACGCTCTGAAAGCAGAGGGGGGAGGGACAAAAAGAAGAAGAAAGGGAAGAGAAAAAGCAAAGCAGAAAATCATTAGATGACTTCAGCCCCTCGTGACAACATCAAAAGGGAAGAGTCGTAAATTCGGATCCCATTAAACGCCGGGGGGAGCAGGAAAAGCCGTTTTGGGGCCACAGCTGCAGGTTTGGGGTGGCCAGAGCTGTCCTGGGCTTGGGGGGTTCATCCTCTGTGCACTGGGGGTGCTGGACACGGCTTTCCCTCCCTGATTCCCTGAGACCAGGGGGTCCCTGCCTGGTGTTTGGGGTCTCCATTCCCACTTCGGGGATCTCACAGGGTGTGAATCCCTCACACATGGGGCCATTTCCACGTTCCCTCTGCCTTTTGGCTGTGATCCTTTCCAAGGTCTGTCCCTATCCCAGCTCGTGTGCCTGGGGATTTGCTCTCTTGGCCTCCTGCTAATTTGGGATAACTGATTGGATACACATTAAAGCCATTGAGGATTTTCTCCCCTGGGGCTTCCCAGCACATGTCTCACTGTTTTATGCCTTTGTTTAACTGGATAATAATTCCATTTATCATTGTGAACATTTTTTTTTGTCTTTCAACTGCTTGAGGTTTTTTGCTTAATAATCCAAACTATTATCTATTGTCCTAGCTTATTATCCAAGACCAAAAAAAAAAAAAAAAAAAAAAAATTAATAAAGGAGAAGGATTTGGAAGGAAATCTCTCATTCTCTTTATTTTTCAGGTGTGAAATAGGTCATGTTTTAAGGTTCATTGTCTGCTGAACTGCATGAAAAGCAAAAATCTTGACTGAGGGATATCCACACCAAATATTTCCTGGGCAGGGAATGGGGTTCCCAGGAGAAGTGTGGTCTGTGCCTGGACAGAGCTGTTGGTGCCTCACAGCTGCAAATCCTGCAGCATCTAGAAAGGGATGGTGCAAGTGTGAAAAGTCTTCTAAAGGAACCACAAAAGGGGAGGGGGAAAAAAACCCAATTTTTAATGAATTTGGGAAGGCCGGGGAGTTCTCATTTTTAAGATATGCAGGACAGCGCGGGGTTTTTTTTAAGATTGATTGTGAATGACAGAAATGTGGGAACTGTGTAATAAGGAAAAAAAAATCCTCTTGCTTCCTCGCAGCCCCTAGACAATGGCTAATTGTTCTAATTTGGGTCACTCCCCTGCTGTGCTGCAGCAGGAATCCTTCACCAAGGCTCTTTAATCATTAACGCTGGCCTCTTTTCCACAATGCTTGGCCCCGGTGCAGCCCCCAGGGCTCTGCCCATCCCCAGGGATTCTGCTGCTGGAGGAGGAGCAGGGATTCATTTTTTAATGAAAACAAATTAATTTGCTGTAACATCTTTATCACCAGGCTTTATGTCCTCCTCCGAGCTCTCTCCTTTTGGAGCAGCCCTGAAATCCAGTTTGGGGATCCAAATCTTGCCCATGGGGTGATGCAGGGAGGGCAGGCTGTGACTCCAGGGTTATTTATCCACAGTGGAACCATGGCCCTGCTCATCCCGGGGTTGTTTTTCCGTGGTGAAATCCCTCTGCCACGCAGAAAAGCCAGGAAGGTGCCCAGGGGTGGTAAAAGGTGCTGTGCAGGTGCTGGGTGATGCCTCAGCCACGGGGTCAGGGCTCCCTGCAGGTTTTGCAGGACACAAATCCCAACTCCCAACCTCTGCCTGCTCCCATTTATCCCTGGTGTGAGAAATGATGCTCACTTCCAAGAATTTAAAAGGTTTATTAAAACCTTATCAAAAATACAGCAGAAGACTGAATAGAGAAAATATTACAGCACCAGGAGCAGAGGATTTTTCCCACCATGTGCTCACCCACACAATGGAGATTTTGCCTTTTAACCCTTTAACCCCTCCCAAAGTTTTGTCCATCAACTCCTCTTTCCCTGTCCAGTGGTGGAGATCACTGCCTGACACCTTGATTGGAGCTCAGGTGCTGCCACAGTAACGAGTGACCATCCCAAATGTCCCAAACCCAGGGCACCCCTGATAACAACACAAGGGGGTAAAACATAACTATAAATCTATAAAACTTCTCTTAACCTATATACATGATATTTGTCTTTTAATTGTGAGAGTCAACCATTGCACTGTTCATCTATCACACTGGGTTTGACCAATTCCCATTTCTTCACCCAGAGCAGCAGGAGCCTGGTGATCCCCAGCACAAGCCCAGGACACCCCATCCTTTATGGGGACACAGGGCTTGGCTGGTGCCTTCTTTTCCTTGTTTTCCTGCTGAACAAATCCCTTTGGAGCAGGGCTAGCTGGGGATTGATTGCACAGTGCCATGAATCCCATTCCCAGCTGAAATCTGTTAAGGGATTCAAATCCCCTCAATCTCCAGCTCCTCCCAGCAGCCCTCTCCTTCTGCAGAGGGCTGGAGCAGAGCAGGAATGATGGGGAGAGAGGCCCTTTGCAGGGAAATCCTCTGTTCCCAGCCATCCCTGCATCCCTCCTGCATTCCACGACTCATCCAAAGGGTCAGGAATTGTGCTGGGGCTCTGCCAGCTTGGAGAGGACACGATCCAGTGGAAGGCATTGCCCAAAAACCGCTCCCCTGAGTTGAGTTTTGCAAAGCTGGGCTTTGTGAGCTCCCTGAGTCATCCTGAGGCTGCTGCCTGGAATTGCTCAGCAGGGCACAACTTCTCCTCAGAGCTTTCCAGTGTGGATGGAAGGGGAAGAGGGAGCTGTGCAGCATTCCTGCTCCTTCCAGGAGCTGATTTTGATGCCTTTTTGGGTCACCTAAAAGCAGAAGCCAGACAGAATTAAGGGAATAAAAAGCAGTTTATTTCTATTTATTGAAGGCCCTTCAGGTACATTTCGGGCAGATGAAGTCCCCCAGGGGCTACACCCAAAATGGATGATGGGTCATGGGGTTTTTATGCTTTTATAATTTTGGTCCATTTTCATATTGGGGGTTAATCTTCCAATTACAGCTTCAGGTAATGAAGTAATTTGCCCCAAGTTTGCTCCCCCAACTCACTTTTGTTTACATTTCTCAGGGCCTGAGGCAGTGAGGTGTCCTTGATTGCCAGGCCTGGAGAGGAATTTTTGTGTCTGACCAAAATGGGAGAACAGCAGCTGACACTGAATATAGAGTTTAGAGTTACACACTAAAGAACTGCAGGATTACAAATATATGAAAAATATAACAGCTAAAATCCTAAGGGATCCATTTAGGTGCTACCCACAGCATTTTTGCTGTGTGTGACCCAGGATTATCTCCTTTCAGGAGCTGTAGAGATGCAAGATCGTGGCAGTGGGAACAAATTCATGGATATTCCCAGATGTGTGGCTGATGGATCTGTAGGAGCTCAGCTGGGGGCTCCTCACCAGCATTTATCAGCTGGCAGGGAGCTCAGTGCTCAGGAAAAGGGCACATCCCAGCTTGTTTTCCTGTCAGCAGCATCAGCTGGGAAGGCTGGGCTCTGTGTGTGTGTGTGGTCTGTCCCATCTCCCTAGCCCTGTGATGCAGTTTTTCTCCCAGAGTTTGAAAACCAGATGAAAAAATGCACATTCCCACCCCCTGTGGGATGTTAGAGGGGCCACATCTTGTGATGCTTTTCCTGTGTGTTATTTCAGGAGCATTTGCTGCTGGGATTGGGCTCTGGTGGTGAGAAAATGCAATTTTTGTACTTGGTTGTTCTTTCCATGGAAAGGGTACTCGGGGTTGCCCAAAACCCAGCCCTGTGGGATTCAGGCTCTGCAGGTTGAGGTTTCCCTGCCCTCTGACCACAAAAAATCAGCTTTATGTTGACCTTCCATGAGTGATGTGATGCAGACTGATGCAGATGTGGCAGAAAGAGCTTTTGGCCTCGATTTTGATGTTGTGGGAAGTGCTTCACCCCTGGAAGCAGCAGGATGTGCCCAGAGGGGTTTGTGGCTTTTTTTTTCCATCATTCCTGAGGGTGCTGATGGTGCAGGGCAGAGATGTTATCCCAGGGCAGAGTGAGCATCTCACAGGAATTCTTGGCATCATCCCTTCCCCAGGCTAATCCCCTCACCATCAATGGGGCTCTCCCCATTCCCCAGCGGGGTTCAAACCTTGCCAGCAGAGCTGGGCTGGTTTTTAAGCTGATTTTTAAGCTGATTTTTATGCTGATTTTTAAGCTGATTCCCTTTCCAAACAAGCTTTTGGGCTCAGTCCCACCAGGGTGTGCATCAGCTCCAATTATTTCCTGACAGACTTGGTTCAGGAACAGGGAAAAGCTTTTGTTTGGAGCCCTTGGCACGGCACCAGCAAAGTCCCTTCTCCTGCACACAAGTTTTGGGCCTGCTCTGGGGAAGAATTGCAGAGTTTTGGGTAAAAACTGAAAAAATAGGGGTTCCTGAAGCACAGAGTTTGTGTCTCACCCATGGGAATGAGATGTGCAGAAGGAAGGAACCCATCCTGTGCCTTAGGAGGGCTCTGAAATGGAAATTTTATTTATTATTATATTTATTGTTTTTATCTACAGAGTTGATGTGTGCAAGAATCATGTGCTCTAAATAATTTATTAAAGCCCCCAGAATAAAAGTTACCCAGGACCTGCAGGGCTTGGGAGTTGAGCTTGTGAAGAAAAAGGGCTGGAAGGGTCAGGATGGCCATGGAAGGATGAGCTGGATGTGGAGAAAGGATTAAAATATTCCTTGTCCTGCTCCTGTACCAGCATGGATGGGCTGGGTTTGCTGAGCTGAGCTCTTTGGGGTGAATTATTCAGGAATTGGTTTGATGGGAAGTTCAGGCCTGAGCTTCCCTTGGCCATCTGGAGGTCTGGGAGCTGCTTGAGGGAAAAAAACCTCACCCAAAACCTCAAAAAACCTCATTGGAGAGGCAAGATGGCCATGGCACACCTGCACCAGCAAAAATCTGTGGTTTTTTTTAACTTTCTCAGCTTCTTCTCCACATTCCTCTGGTGAATCATTTCACTTCCCCAGCAGTTCAGCCGGGATAACTCTGGAGACAGCTTGAATTGTCTTTTCCAGGGTTATTTTGGAGGCAGTTTGCAGCACAAAATGCTAGCACCAGTGTCCTTCCCCCTCACGATTTTAGCACATTGTTTCCTTTTCAACACCAGTTTTTCCAGGAAGGCCTCAGAGCTGGAAACCCCCACTCATCCCTGAGGGTGGACTCTGCTATTTCAGGGGCTGCTGTAATGCTTAATTATTAAAAAAAAAAAAAAAAAAAAAAAAAAAAAAAAAAAAAAAAAAAAAAAAAAAAAAAAAAAAAAANNNNAAAAAAAAATATAGGGAGGTGTCAAAATCCGTGGTGTTTTCTTCTCATGTTGGGGCGGGTGCTTCCACAGCCAGGAAGGTGTTGCTGGCAGTGTTGCCTTCCCAAAATGTTTTGAGGCTCTAATTAAGGAATTGCCTGCTTTTCCAGGCTTTCCAGTGGGAAACATGAGGTAAAATCTTGCTTTTCTGAATTTTCTCAGTGTTTATTCCACAGGCTGAGGCTCTCAGGCTTTATCCAGGCCCAGGGCTGTTTTTTGCCACAGGGCCTGCAGTGGGAGAGGAGCTGTGGGAATGCCTTAGGAATTAAATTTGTGGGATAAAACCCCAGATTTTGGGTTCAGCATGGTGGTGAATGAGGTGTTGAAAAGCAGGGATTTAAATGTGCTGCTATAAACCCAGATTTCCTGGGAATCAGAGGCTCAGGTAGGAGGGTTTTCCATACCCTGTGTCCTGCTGGGATCCTTGGATCTACAGTTTCTACCTGAAATCTGCCTGCCCTCAGTGCAGGTAGAGCTGGGCAAGCACCACCCTGGAATTATCAGAGAAAAATCAGCTGGAAAATCAGCTTGTGATTCATGGGAATCACCATGATATATCTGGGAATAAACCCTCCCCAATTTTTGACAGGGCTTCATTCTTAGAGTGGAGTCAAAACCTACAAATTCTGGCTGATATTCCTGTCCCAGCCACCTGCAGAGATGTCCTGGATTTGTGGTTGTTGTGTTTTTTTTTTTTTTTTTTTTACCCTGAGAAAACCTGCTGTAATTGTTTCCCCCTACACCCCCAAGTGATTTGTCAAAATCCCAATTGCTCCCCAGTAATTCAATATTTATGATGTCTTTATAAGGCCGGTCCCACTCCACTGACACAGAGGTGAGGAATAAATTGCATAAATTTAATAAATTAGGCTGCAAAAGCGGAGCTCTCAGGGCGGATGTGAAGGCAGCAATAATTGGCTGTCCAGGCAGAGGAGATGCAGCACCTTCCTCAGGATTTTCCCAGAAAATCCTGAGCCATCCCTGTGGCTGAGCAGCCCAGGCTGACTGTTTATTGTAGGGTTTCCTCTTTAATTCCTGTGTTTTCCCTAATGATGCAGCAGTTTGATAAATCCAGGCAGACAGCACAAATTGTCGCATTTTGGATCTTTTTTTATCATTATTGATCTCTCAGTCAGGTTCATCTCTGCCTGTGACCTTTCAGAGAGCAAGAGAGGCACTGCAGGATGAGTGGTTGGAATTATTGGATGGCAGATCATGTGTATGAAAATCCTGAAACATGATTGAGCAGACTGGATACCGAGGATTGGGTGTTATTTTATTTTTAGGACCCAAAATTTCTAGACCCAAATCCTTAGAAACATTCAGTGTTCAAATTTTCCAAGCCCAGTATCCCTTGGGTTGGAAATTTGAGCCAAAATCGAGAAGACACCACATTTCTTAAATGCGCCATAAAAACATTTCTTCATGTTTTTATTTTTCCTAATAATTAAATGTTTTAAAATTTTCTCTTCCCAGAACTCCATCAGCTTACAGAGCCTCTGGGAAGCAGTTTTTGGTGGTAATGAATGGGTAATTTAACCAAATTTATTCAATCTCTGCCAAATTTTAGTGCTGGAAGCTGTTGCGTGGTGTCGGATGGTAATGGCAGAATAATAACAATACAATAACAACAACAACCATAATAGTAATAATAATGATAATAATAATAATAATAATCCTGCAGGATCTTAGCAGTCAGAGATATTTTTCCTCCTTTCTAGACAGTTTTAAGGCTGGTCCCTTAAGGCTTCCCAGCTCCCAGGTGGAGCCACTCTGGGCTCGGAGCAGCCCGTGGGTGTGATGGCAAGGCTGCAGAGCCCTGAGCCCGTGTCCTTTCCATGTTTTTGCAGGAAGGAGACTCCCTGGGAGCCATGGAGAAGCTCTGCAGGCAGCTCACCTACCACCTGAGCCCCCACTCGCAGTGGAGACGACAGGGCATCATGAAGAGGAAGCCACAGTCCTGGTGAGTCCCTGCTGGGTCACTGTCCCCAGGCTGGCCTTGCCACCCCTCAGGGCCACCACGGGGCTGGGGGCAGTGAGGAAGGGGGGTTTCCACAATGGTTTTGGCAAATGTGGGAGCTGCCTGTTGCTCCCTGCAGCCACAGGAGGAACAAGCCCACCGGGATGAAGGGAAGTGCTCAGAGCTGGGAGGGAGCTGGGGTGTCCCAACCTCCCAGCTTGTCAAAATCTCCAGAATCCTCCTTTCTCTCCAGTCTCACCAGCATTTCCCCCATTTATGGTTCCTTCATGCTCCCCCAGAGGTGTTTCCCTCTATCTCCATCTTCCTTTCCCTGTTGCAGAGGAGAGCAGCACTTCAATGCCCAGGGAGGAGGAATGGTCTGGAAAACCTGAGCCATCCATCCTCCAAACATCCATTGTCTCCCAAACTGCTCCAAGAGCTCCTAATTAGCTGGTAATTAATGTACAGGCACGTGTCACCATGCTCACCGTTGCTTGCAGTTTACACAGAAGGAATATTGTTAAAAATAGGGAAAAAATTAAACCCAAATCCCCTCCTCATGCAGCTCCTCAGCAAAGCATTCCCATCTGGTGTCATCCTGGATCCACAGAGCTGAGAAACCTGTGGATGAGGCTGATGGGAACAGAAAGGGCTGCTTGTTTGCCTTATGTTGGGCATTATATATTTATTATTTTTGCTTAAGGAAGCGAGAAATAGAAACGAAGCTGCAATCTGGGAGAGTCAGGATTTGTATCCAGGTACTGGCTCGTGGTCCCAGGAGAGTTTTGGTTGTAATGGAGCTGATGTGAGAATTAATCCAGTGAAAAAAACTGAGGTAGGTAAGGAGAGGGGAGGAACGTGGTCACAGGAGGAAAAAAAGACACAAGGAAATAAAGGATTGAGTGGCCAAATAGGATTAGGAGCACATCTCCCAGGGATCTGGCTCATCATCCTCACAAAGTGCTGTCCTGAGAGATCAAAACATGGAGAAGTGTATTTCACTAGCAGCTTTACCCACATTTTTGGCGGGTTTTAAGGTGTACTGACGGCTAAAATCTGCAGTTTCCAATAAAGCAGTAGAAACTGGGGGGGTGTTGGAGCTCCCAGGCTGTGTCCCGCAGGCACACGGAGCTGTAATGACCCAGCAGCTCATTACCCTCCGGGGTTTGCTCTTAATTAGAGTGGGAAATGCTCACCCCTTATCACCCCATCAGGGCGTTGTTCAAGTCACACTGCTGCTGCAGCGAGGAGCTCTTTACAGCCCCCAGACCGCACGAAATCCTGGAAAATTAAAAAACTTGGAGCCCTGCTTTGTGCCCCTCTGTCTTTAATTACCAATCCCTGTCCTTAATCCCCAGCTCGGGATCAGCAGCGGTGTGAGCACAGCCTCGTGCCCGAGATTTGCAAGGCTTTATCTGCAGTTTTTCCTTGCAGCAGCCTGGAAATAGCTGAGGTTTTCCAGGGCTTTAGTAGCAGGGATGAGGTTTTGGGATGAGGTTTTGGCTGTCAGCGAGTCCTGACCACATGGAAGTGACCCAGTGCCAACGTGGGCTGCTGGTTCTGCCCCAGCCAGGCTTTGGAGGGTGGGATTTTCCTGGATTTCTGCTTTAGATGCTCTTTTAGGAGGTGGCTGAGAGTTGAACCCTTTGTTGGAAGGTGAAGCTAGTCTTGTGCTAAGGTCTAAATGCCATAAAACAGGGATTTTATAGAGAGCATCCTGCTCTGGGCTGGGGTTCCCAAGTGCCCTGTGCTGCTCCCAAGGGAATCCTGAGCTCCCATTCCCAGGTGTTGGCATTGCCCTGACTCTGCCCTGCTGCCAGGTGTTGCAGGAACTCCCCAATATCACAGATCCACCCTTTTTCATGAGAGTGTTCCAGGGAAAATCACTTTCCTTCATCCCACACCCACATATCCATTGCAGGTAAGAATGGGAAGCAGAGCAGTGGGAGGAGGAGGAGGAGGATGGGGACAGAGGATGGAGCTGTTTTTTTGGCCGGGCAGAGGGAGAGGCTGTGCTTCCCAATCCCAGCTCCTCCCAGGCTGGGTGTACTCCCTAAATCCAGGCAGACATTCCCAGCCCTGGCACAGCAGCACCCAAACCTCTGCCAAATGACCTTATTTTTTTGGCATGTTATAAATCTGTCTGGCTCTCCCTCGCTGTCTCCGCGCCTCCCTTGGAATACATTAAACATCCAGGGATGAAAATCGGGGAAAGCCAACAGCAGCAGGATGAAGGCAGCCTGCTAAAGTCATTTCCCTGTGCCTGGCTCTGCCTGGGGACACCATTCCAGCCCTGGAATCTCCCTGCTCCTGGAATCTCCCTGCTCCTGCTGCTGCCAAGCGCTTGCCTGCAGCATCGCAAAGGCAAACAGGGAATCAAAGCTCCCGGGCTGGGAGGGAGGAGGTGTTTCCCAGGGGAAACCATCCCTGGGGATATCCCAGTCCTCTCTGGTTGTGGTAGGAATGAGCCAGGAATGCAGCAGAGAGGATGGGAAAGCGGGCACCAGCTGAAGGAATATCAAATATCCACGTTGTAACTCCAAATTTACATCAGATAAGCCCTTTTTTTTCCTTTTTTTTTCTTTTTTTTTTTGCACACAATTCTTGTGTGTAATAGTGCCCCTGCACAAAGCAGGGGAAGAATTTAAGGTGAAGCAGCTCACTTTAAATGGAATTAAATGAGGTCAATCTGGACCTAAATTCGTGGATTTTTTGACTCTGCTGCTGCTGTGCAATAAGCAGAGAAACCCCCAAAAGTCCACACCAGGCTGAGCCAACGTGACACTTCCTGCACTTTCTAACCCCATTTTTTGTTTCACAGCTCCCAACCCTTGCTCATGCAAATCCCCCAGTGCTGGCACCTGGAAAGAGCCAGGAGCTGATTTTTTTCTCACTTCTTCTGGGTTTTCCAGGTGGTTTTCCTGAGCTCCAGCCCATTTTTTCTTTGCCACTTGTCCTTTCTGCTGGTGACACCTGGGACTCGGCCTGAACTCCTTTCACCCTCTGATGTGAAATCATTAGAAACCACCTTGAAAATAGCAGGAAAATTAATAATTTGGAAATGTGGAGGCTCTGTGAGGCTGTGGGTTGGATGTTCTCTATGGCATTTGGCATCCAGGAGCAGAGACCTGTTAGAACAGAAGGTGTTTGGATTTAGTGATGAATTCACAGAGGTTGAGCAGTCTTATTTTGATGGCAGGAATGATCTTTTAGCATCCCACTCCTGATTTTATCAGGGGCACAAAACATTTCTGTCCTGCAGGAATGCTGGCTGCTGGGCTTTTGTGTTGGCAGTGCCTGCTTGCATTGCTTTACAAAGGAAAAAATAATTAAAAAATGAGTTTTCATGGTGGGAGAAGCCCTTTGGAGAACAGAAAGGGAATGTTTGTGGCTGGAAATCCTCCTCTGCTGGGGCAGCTGGTGGGCGAGTGAGAGAACTTGGAGCTCCTGCAACAAATGGTCCCTTCAGAGCACCCAGCACAAACCCAGGTGGTGGGAGGAAGCTGGAGCAGGGTCTCTTGGTCATTAAAATCCCATTTCTGTCTGTGTGTGCTGGAGCTGCTGCAGGAGAGCAGGGAATGTGGGAGCTGGAGCCTTTGGGATGTGTGTGGGTGATCCCTTCTCTGTGTCCATGAGATGCCATTCCATGGACACTCCACGCCTGTCCCAGGGAGCTGAGAGGACAGAGGATGCTCCAAATGCTCAGAACTCAGTGGGGTTCAGAACTCATTTGGGGTGGTGGTGTAATTTTCAACCTTTTGCAGTGGGAAACAGGCAATTCCCAAACCTCTCTGCTCTGTCCAGCGTGGCCTGAGGCGCTGGGGGTGGAGAAAGCAAAGCTCAGGTTCCTGGTGGCTTTTCAGGTGGGGAAGTGGGGTTGGGATGCTGAGTCCAGGCTCAGAGCTGGGTCCTGCATCCCTCAGGAGGAGGTGGTGATATCCCAGCTGGGGTCTGTGTACAAATCACAAGTGGGATGGGATTGCTGAGGAACGTGTCTGGAGCTGTTTTATTTTCCACCATCAGCCTCGTTACATGGTTATGACAATGGGAAGATGCCAGCAGCTCACGTCCCTGGCAGCAGACCAAGAACTTAATGTTACAGCTCACTTTAAAAGTTTTTTGACCAATCACACAAAACAAAAGCATACTGACAGTAGTTGTATCCAACCACTAAAAGCACACCTACCTTCTGGAAAAACAATGCTTGCTTATTTCAAATACAATACCTGCTTGTAAGCCTTAAAACACAATGCACAGAGCTCCATTATTCAGCTTAGAACTTCTTAATATCTTGCTAGATATACTTTTCTGTAGCTTAGGGAGTTATTCTAGACAAGCCTTAATACACAGACCATTGTTCTACTTCTTATATAATTTTTCTGCTGGCAAATCTTATGGCTACTGCTTAGCTCTAATTGCAGCTCTGCTGTCTCTGAGGCCTGCCTTTTGCAGCTTTCCCAAAACCCTCTGATTTTAAGGATTCTCACAGGTGAGGCTCAGAGCTGCCCCTGGCCAGGGTGGATCTGCTAATTTTTGCTGGGTCACATCACCACGGCCGAGGGCTGCACCCTGTGTGATCTCTGAGCCCACAGATCCTTGTCCTGGAGATAAATTCCTGGTTTGGTTTGGTGGCTCAGTTCGTTCCCAGGATGGGTACTAAATTCCAGCTCCTGTGTGCCTGTGCCTTTTGGTTGTTGAAAGAGCTGTTCCCCCTCTGTGTTCCTGCAGCACAGAAAGATTTGTGCTTAATTACTCTGTTACTCCTGTTAATTGCCCTGAGAGCCCAGTGAGGGGCCACCTCTGAGCATGTCCTACCCTACTTTTGTGATTGAGGGTTGGATATTTGGATTTAATCTGTTTGCTCCTGAAATCCAGCATTTAAATCTCAGCCTGGCCAAGGTGGGTGAGGCTTTTCTCTGGAAACATTGAGTGGCCACCAAAAATGTCTTGCAAGGTGTCTGATGTGTGGCTGTCCCTTGTCACCAGCTTGGCTGTGCTGGAGGGAGTCCTCAGGCAGCAGAGCTATATGGTGCAAAGGGAAATAAATCCCTTTGGATAACTGGGAATGGGGAGGGGGAACCACAGGCACTGAGTAATCCTCTCTAATAAATGTCTTAATGTGATGGGAAGGCCTGGAGTGATACAGAAATGAGCTAAAATGTTTTGGGAGAGAGAATGGAAAACCTTTGGGACACACCTTTGGTTGGTAGGGTTCACACAGGGCTCAGCCAGCTGAATAAATGTGGAATATTTTCTGTGCTTTGGCAGAAATGTTTGGGAATTTGTGGTGCTGATGAGCAGAAGGGGGCTGGTCCCAGCAGGGCTGTGGGATTTGGCTTTTCCCCACACAGCAAATGAGGAGCTTTGATGGGGTTCAGGGCACAAAAAGAGGAAAAAAAGGAACTTTTTGAGGTACCAGTAAGGAGTTGGGAGAAAAAGTTGGATGTAATTTTATCCCAGGAATGCCCTTTTCATCACCTCTGTCCTCCTCATCTCGCTCTCCCCCATGGCCATGGGGCATTTCCTCCATCTGCCCATTTTGGGTTTTTATAGCTACTCAAGATGTGACTTTTCTCTTTCTCTTATGGCTGGGCTGGGAACAAACCCTGATGTGCCCTGTCAGTTCTGTTCCCTCCTCACCATGCTGCTCTGGGCTGCTGCCCCTTGAGTTTATTCCCTTTGGCACCTGCCTGGCTGCAGGCACAGTCCCTGCTGTGTCTGTGCTCTCTCATGGTCTGGGAGACTTCCAAGCTGTTCCTTTGCTTTGTGGAAAATCCATTGTCCAAGATATCTGAACAGGAGCAACATTTGGGGCTGGTCCTTTGCATGTGCCTGGTTGGGATTTGGGTTTTTTTGTGGAACCCCAATGGATGGGTTTGAGTAGGGTGGGCAGGCTAAACCTGGGGTTCAATGTGCCCAGGCTGCTGCCCAGAAAATAGGGAAAATCCCATCCCTCTGGAGCTGGGATGCAGCTCCCTGGAGCTTCTTGTTATGTAGAAATTTCAATTAATCTCTTCTCCAAAAATGCTGTTTAATGTGCAAGCATTAAACCCTGGCAGCCCCATTGGTTTTTGACCCTGCAAAAACCCTGGTGAAATGTTTTGTCCTGGTGGGAATGGAGTGTGATGTTGGAGGGGAGAGGAGAAACAGGCCAGCAGTCATCCAGCACAGGATGAACGGGGAGAAGGGAAGGATTCCATCCAGCTGGAGATGGATTTCTTGAATGAGAGAAGAATATTAAAAAAAAAAAAAAAAAAAAAAGCTGTGCCATTTTAAAGCTGATAATGTACAGCACTAAGAGGCTTTGATGTTAAGTAATTCTCTTTTCAGGCTAGTGGGGTATAAATTCAGGGTGTCAGGGTGTCCCTGGTTTGCACTTTATCCCTGGATTGGGTGGGGGGTGTCGGGCAGAGAGGGATGGACCTGACAGTGCACAGGGATGTCCTGAGCTGCTCCCAGCTCAGCAGCCAGAGTGTGCCAACGTTACAGCAAAACAGAGGCTGAAAACTAACCCAAGGAATTCCTTTTCCACCCAGTTCTCCCTGCTGGACAATGCTGAAGGGCCCAAAAGCACAGAGGATTCAGGACAGGCCATTAAACCCCACAGATCATGCTCCAGAGGCTTGGAAGGAAAATGCTGTGATGCTTCTGGTTGAGTTTAAAGAGTCAGAGACTTTTGGCACGATGAAAACAGGGCTAAGCTGTGCACAGATGAAATACCTGGTGTGGGGGGAAGGGTGGAATGCTGCAAATCCTGGGGAGTGAAGATCTGTGAGGGCTGTGGTTGAGAAATAATTCTGCAATGTGTGGCTTGTGGCAATGAAGGGAGCTGCCACCATTGTGGGATCATTAAGGCTGGAAAAACCTTCTGAGATCAAGTCCACCACTAAGCCAAGAACACATCTCCACATCTTTTAAGTGCCTCCAGGTATCCTTTAAATAACTTTAAAGGATAAAGGGAGTTATTGTTGATGATATTCTGGAGAAATCTGTTTTTTCCTGTGCCTGCTGCAGTGGGGGCTGTAGGATCTGCCCCTTTTTTCCTGGAAAAACTGAGCAAACCACACCAAGCAGGTGCTGAAATCACTCCTTGCCACTATCTGGCCAACAGACCAGCAGGTTTGGGGTGGAATTGAGTTCTTTTTCCAGCTGAGTTTGGCTGGGGGAGAGGTTATCCCTGCCCATGGAGAGGCTGCAGCTCCTGGCACAGGCGCTGGCATTAACCAAGAGCTGCGTTTGAAGCTGAGCTGTGAATAATTCATGGCCACTGAAATGCCACCCGGGTTGGTGGCACAGGGCTGGCACACCGAAGGGACTTCAGGTTTTCCACTGGCTCTGTGTGTAAAATGAGCCTTTCCCCTGCTCCTTGTCTGGGTCACCCCAGAATTAGGAACAATTG
Source organism: Peucedramus taeniatus (assembly GCA_013400575.1). Taxonomy (NCBI): domain Eukaryota; kingdom Metazoa; phylum Chordata; class Aves; order Passeriformes; family Fringillidae; genus Peucedramus; species Peucedramus taeniatus. Next base: position 57,985 of record WBNO01000049.1, read on the forward strand.
ACCCAAACTGGAAACACCACCCCCCCCACTGATGAATACTGACCCTGACAAAGGCTGGGATTGCTTTTGCTGCTCCTGTCAGCCAGAAATGCTGGAAAATAAAGCAGAAACAACCTGAGGCTGAGTTGAGGTGATTTAGAGCAGCAGGACACCCCTCCCGACTGACTTTTCCCTCACAGTTTTGCTGCAGCCTAATAAACTTCAGGTTCTTAAGGCACTACCTGGGATTTAAAACCTCGATTTCAAGCCACCCTCATCTTCCTCTTTCCTCTCTCCTCCTGCAGCTGAATCAAGGAATAATGGTGTTTTTCCTCCCCTCCCACCTCCCACCTTGCACTTGGGTGCTTGTGCCTCCTTAAATGTGTTTTTTAGTCCGGTGCTTAATTAGAAAAGGCCTTTGATGGTGAAAAGTGTGAGGTTTTAATTTTTTTTTTTTTTTTTGGTAATAATTACTCCTCTGCTTCTGGGCAAAGTGGAAATGAGATTTTCCATGGACACATGGTGGGGATTATTTAAATCCATCCCCACCACTCGGGCACCAGGCCGGGAAACAACCAGTAGAAATTGTTATTAAACGAGGGAATCAGCTGGGAAAAGAATTCACCCCCCCTGCTTGGAAGTGGTCCAGACACTCTGTGATGATTTGTTTTGTCTCAAACAGACACTGACTCCTTTTTTTGGGTGGTGAGGGGCAATTTGGGGCCTGGATGCTGCTCCATGGGGGAAAGGCATCACTCCCCAGCATTGGAGCCCATTTAATCCGCAGCCAGCCCAGCCTGGCTGTCACCCCGGGCTATATTTCCCAATTAAGACCATCAGGCTCGATGATGAAGCTTTGATAGGCGCTCTTTACATTTATTTTATTTCCCCAGCCCTTTCAGGCGGTGAATGAAGGTGTTTAGTGAGCCCATCCATCACTTTAACTCGGTGAATTCCCACCTCCCACTGCTGCTGCTGCTGCTGCTCTCTTTGAATGGAAATAACGCTTTAAAATAACGCTGAAATGGGGACAGCGACAGCGGGGGGGCTGTGTCATCCCCAGGGGGTTCTCTCTGTCCCCTGTGGGTCCCCATGGGTGACACAAACTGGGCTCAGCCCCTTCCACTCTGACCCTTCCTCCTCACACACCCCTTGGCTCCTGAGAGATGGGGTGGAGGAAAAAAAAAACCCTCCGGAGCATCCGAAGCACAGAAGGTTCTTTTGCATCTCAAAAGGAGATTTTGGCACCTCCAGGAAAAGGTCCAAAGCCCCTGGACATATTCAAGTTTTTCCAGGCATTGCCAGCTTGTGTTTTGACACATCCCAGTGTCAAACCCCAGGGCTGATCTGATCCCTTTTGTCCAGCCCAGGGTGGCAATATGTTCTTGCAGGTGTTTTACTCTCCCTTTATCCAGGATTAGCGCCAGTAATGGGGAGCTGGGGTTTTTTTGGGGGGGATGAATCCACCCTGGTGTGCTGCAGGTCACTCCTCTGGTGCCTTGGGGAATGATGATTATCCCTTGGCAGCTCCTGGCCTGGCAGAAATGCCCATCTGGAGCCAGTCCTCTCCTGCATTCCCTGCTTTCATCAGCTGCTGGCTCACACTGGCCCCTCCAGTGGGGCTCGTTATCCCAAAGAGGATGAGCTGGAGACTTGGGAGGAAAAAAAAAAATAAAAAGCGTGTGTTGACATAATAATAAGGACATAATATGGACAAATCACTGGGGAAGATTTGTTGTTGGGCTGATCTCTGCAGCAGCTTTCCTTGAACAGCCAGCTCAGAGCACAGTGACACAAACCCTCGTCACTGGTGGGTGCAGGGAGCAGAGAAAAAGGCAAAATATTTGCATTTGCAGGGCCTGTGTTGGAGCAGAGAAGCCAAACAGGCAGGCAGGGGAAATCCAGGGAATTTTTTTTTTGTGGTTTTCCTGCTTGTCCAGCAGAATTTGCTGTGCCTGGGGATGGGGGAGCTGGGCAGTGTTTGGCTGCTCAGAGCACAGGATCACATCCCTGCTCTGCTCTACCAGCCAGCCCCACCTCTGCTCCCTGCTCTGTTTGCATCTTTGGGGGCAGCTGGAGGCTGAAATCCTCCCCATCAGCAGGGAAATAACCTGCCAAAAGCAATGGACTGCTGGGGGATGAGGGAGTTTGCTTTGGGCAGCTCAAGCTGCTCTTCCTTGCGTGGATTTTTCCCTTTGTTTGGCTTTGCAGGAAGGGCTGCAGCTGCTTTCTGCTGCCCCTGGGCTCAGGGAAGGGGATTTAAAATGAAATAACTGCACCAAAAACTGTGCCCAGCAGGAAAAGCAACCCAGAGGGTGCCAGAAATTCAATTTCAACCTCTGCTGCAGTTAAAGAGGAGAGGGGTGCTGAGAAATCCTCTCATTGAGAAGATGAAAAAGCCACCCAAAAAACTCCCTTTTTTCTTTTGAAGCCAGTAACAGTGGGTCAGGTTGTATCCTGTTATTCCTCAGTGGAGGGCAGCTGAGGGGACAATGGTGGCTCTGTTCTGCTGGGCTGAGGGGGACCCAGTGCTTGGTGTAAATGTGAAGCAGATGCACCCCGGGGTTGGAATTTCCATCAGCAGGGCTCCTTATCCTGAGGCTGCTGAATCCCAGGGACCCCATCCCAACCCCTGGGAGCACCGTGGGCCCCTGCAGGGAAGCAGGGTGGCCACAGGAACGGGGTTTGCTTGGCCAGCTGAACACCTGGGTGTTGAAAACCAGGCAAAACAAAGCTTTTCTGGCTCAATAGATGTGCAAATTCTGATTAAAAACTGGCCAAACCTCAGGTGAGAGGCTCTTGGCTGCCTCACTGTGTCCATCTCCTCTTCCTTTGGCTGCTGCAGCTCCTCCAGCACAAATCCCTGCATGTTCCTCGGGATGTTCTGTGCTCTGGGGGGGCTTCCTGACCCCTTGGATGTGGTTGGAGCCCACCAGCCCCACATGGGACATCACAGATCCATCCCATGGGTCCCTGTCCCCCCAAACCAGCTGTGCCCAGGGTCAGGAGTTGGAGTTTTCCCTTTGCTCCATCCCTGAGCGTGGCAGGAGCCGTGTTGGGCTTCACTTTGGACACCAGAGCTGTTGGGATTTTGGCTGGGAATAGGGTCCTGCCAAGGATTTGGGGGGGAAAAGGGAAAAATAGGGGGTAATGGCAGCTCCTGGCTGTGGAAAAAATCCCTTCCCAAGGAGGGAGAGGGAGAAGCAGGAGCCTGGGAGCCGGGCTGCGGCTGCCTCTCGTGCTCTGGCTCTCATCAGAGCAAGAGGGGACCTCAGCCTGCCTAAACTCTTCCAAATGTGATCTGTGCTCCAATAAAATAAACATTTTAGGGAAAGCCAAGCCCCAGGCACACATTTTGGCAGCTGATCACTCCCTAATTGCAGGAAGAGCAGTTGAGAGAGGGTTTTTTTGGTGTTTTTTTTTTTTTGCTTTCTGATGAGAAAACTGGGCTGGAGGATCAGAGCTGAAATTTCTCTCCCCACATCTCCCCACTCCCAAAAATCCTGGGGTTTTCCCCTTTGTATGAATGGAATTCAACTTATTTCAAGGAACAGGAAACACAAAGAGCCTCTGCTACGTGTGAACCTCAAACCCTCAGTGAGAGCCTGGATACAGGGAGTTCTCCACAATTTTTTTCCTGTTTTTTTTTTGTTGTTTGACAACACCAGGGGCAGATTTGAGGGCTGGGATAGGATTTTGGTAAATTGGAGCTGTTGCCTCTCAAGCCTGGCTGTTCCTGGGTGTTTCCTCCATCCCAAAACTCTGGAATGGGATGGAGATAATTAACACCAGCCCCAGTTTCCATCAACGTGGCAAAACTCAGTTTGTGGTGAGGGGACAGAGCAGGAGCAGCCACACTCTCCTCTCACTTTTGGGGTCACATCCAGCCTGTTAACGGGGCCATTCCTTCCAAAAATCAAACAAAGCAGCAACAAAACAAAGGGAGAGGCTGGAATGATGGATTTTAGGGAATCCTCCATCCTGCTTTTCCAGAAAAGTGCTGGACTCCTGGCCAGCCCTGCTGTTCTCCATCACATCCCTCTCCCTTTTCTTTTTCCTCCTCTTCTTTCACTTTTTTTACACATGTTGGCAGCCAGTTGGGTGTTTTTATGAGCAAATTATTAGGGATTTCTTTTCCTTTGGCCTCTTCCCTTTGGACACTGAGGGCTGCAAATGGATTTAAAGGTCCTTTTCTAACCAGCCCTGCTTCCTCTCTCCCTAGTGGGGAGTGGCTCATGTAAATCCAACATGATTGTTGGTACTTTTGTATCTACCCAATCATAAAAGTCCCTTTCCAAGAGCCTTTCCAGCCTTTTTTTCCCCCTCCTCTGCTAGAATTTGAAGAAAATGCAGTGTGTTTTATGGCCAACTCTCATTTATTGTAACACAAATCCTTATTTCGGGGCAGTTCTCTTCCAGGGAGTCATTTTCAGAAGCAACAAGCCCAACATGTTTCCCTTTGAATTGCTGATAGTTTTTTTCTGGGCATTTGTGCAAATTGCCTCTCCTGCAAAATCCAGGTTCCATCAGCTGCAGCTCCTTATTCCACTGGAGCAGAGTTTGTTGGGAAAATTCCAGCAATTTCTGTATCAAAACAGATGTTTGTGAGCAAATTATATCGTTGGGAGGGTGATATAAATACATTTTATTTTGGGTAGGACGGGATAGGAAAATGGAGCTCTCCAATAGCAGGAGGTTTACTTTTTTTTTTTTTCACTAAATTAAATAGAGTTATAATTATAGCAGAGCATTTTGATTGCTCCCAAGTGCTTATTTTTAGCATTTTGTTTAGCAGGAAATAAAAACAAATTGAGGTGGGGGGGGAAATGATGGTTCTGAAACAGAGCAAGGGCCTTTCCCTTCCCTCCCCACCCCATCCCAGGCTCCTGGAGCAGGAGCTGCATGCAAATGAGCTGCATGCAAATGAGCTGCATGCAAATGAGCTGCTAATTGGCCCTGCTGGAGATCTCATAGGTGGGGATAACAGAAATCCAATTTCTGAGCAGCTCCTGGCTTTTCATTGTGTCCCTTTGCTGAATGACACAGGGACACCGAGGGGCTGTGGCACAGGGGGACAGGGGGACAAGGGTGGGCTTTGGTGCCATGGGATCATCCTGGGAAAGCCCCCCCAGCTCAGGGAGTCCAGCATGACCCCAGCACTGGGGTGACACTGTGAGGTGACACTGTGAGGTGACACTGTGAGGTGACACTGCTCTGTGGGGTGGCCCTGCTCTGTGTGGTGACACTGCTGTGCAGGGTGACAGCTTTCTTGGGTGACACTGTGAGGGATGCTGCTCTGGGGTGACACTGTCTGTGATGTGACACTGTTCTGTTGGGTGACATTGCTCTGTGGGATCACCCTGCTCTGTGGGGTGACACTTTGGGGTGTCCCCACTGTGTGAGATGACACTGCTCTGTGGGTTGTCATTGATCTGTGAGGTGACACCGTTCTGTGGGTGACACTGTGAGGTGTCCCTGCTCTGTGGGGTGACACTTTGGGGTGTCCCTGCTCTGTTGGTGACACTGCTCTGTGAGATGTCACTGATCTGTGGGGTGTCCCTGCTCTGTGGGTAACAGTGCTGTGTGTGGTGACACTGTTCTTGGTTGGCACTGTGAGGTGACATTGTTCTGTGTGCTGACACTCTCTGTGAAGTGACACTACTCTGTGAGATGTCACTGATCTGTGGGGTCACCCTGCTCTTGGGGTGACACTGTAGGGTATCCCTGCTCTGTGGGGTGTCCCTGCTCTATGAGGTGACACTTTGGGGTGTCCCTGCTCTATGGGGTGTCCCTGCTCTGTGGGGTGTCCCTGCTCTTGGGGTGACACTTTGGGGTGTCCCTGCTCTGTGGGGTGTCCCTGCTCTGTGGGGTGACACTTTTGGGTGTCCCTGCTCTGTGGGGTGTCCCTGCCCTGTGGGGTGACACTTTTGGGTGTCCCTGCTCTGTGGGGTGTCCCTGCTCTGTGGGGTGTCCCTGTGGGTTGTCCCTGCCCTGTGGGATGTCCCTGCCCTGTGGGGTGACACTTTGGGGTGTCCCTGCTCTGTGGGGTGTCCCTGCCCTGTGGGGTGACACTTTGGGGTGTCCCTGCTCTGTGGGGTGTCCCTGTGGGGTGTCCCTGCTCTCCAGTGTCTGTCCCTTTGTCCCACAGGCCAGGGTGAAGGCCTTGGGGCCGCTGGGTGTGGCCACCCCTCACCTGTGGATGAATTCCCTCTCCTTGCTGTTTGTATCTGGAGTTTTAGGATCCACTCCGTGCCTGGCACCCCATGGAGGGGCTGGAATCCTGTGGGGTCCCTTCCAGCCCCAACCACGGATCCATGGATTCAGCACAGAGCTGCCAACCACAGCTCCTGACTTTGATCCTTCTGCTGGCCAGGATTTATGGATGGAGCCCAGAATTCCCTTTTCCCATCAAACACCCCTGGCATGGAGGTGGGGCAGGCCTGGAGCTTGGTGTGGAGCCAAGGAAAACTCAGGGATTTGGGAATTTGGGAATTTGGGAAGCCGTGAGAGCACAGAGCAGCAGAGGAGGTCACTGTGGGGATGCTGCAGCCAGAGGGAAATTCAGGGACAATTTTAGCATTCCCTCCAGGTTTGCTCTTAGGATGCTTAAAAATTCCTGTGCTGAATCCAAGGAGCAGCCCAAATATTTGGGTTTTTTCTTTTTTTCTTTTTTTTTTTTTTGACATGCTGTTTAGGGTTGTGATTCCCAGCAGGCACAATCATTTTATAAACATATTAAAGTTAATTTTGATGTCACTTTCAGGGCCAGAATGAGGAGCTCCAGGCTGAGCAGCCTGCCCTTCCTACCCTCCAAAATCCAGCACTTTGCAGGAGGAACAGGCTGGAATTTGGGTAGCATGGGAATGATGTTGCAACAAAGATGTCTGGAGTTTATGACATGAAAAGTGCAAACCTTGGCAAAACTGGGGAAGCTCTTGGAACAAGAAGAGAGCACAATAATTAATCCCCACTGGTGCTTTCTTAACAGCAAAGACTTAGGAATTTTTAATGCATTTATTGGTAAGCTCAAAAGGAGCTTTAAAGTTCCATATTTTGAAATTTATGTATTTTAAAAATCCTCTTTACCCTGAGAATCTCTAAGGAGGGAAGACTTTCCAAGCTGTGGGGAACAGAGGCTTTAAACTGTGCTGTTTATAAACCTTTTTTTATGAACCTTTGTGACCATGGAGCTGGAGCAGCTCAGGAGTAATCCCAGCAGTGCCCACACTGGGTGTGTGTAAAATTCAGTTAAAAAATGAGGATGAGGCCAAAGGAGGAATTGCCTATCTCTAAATTTTGGAGAATTTGGCAACTCCAATTCTGGTCACTCCATTTGGGTGAATTGCAGAATTTTGATTGCTCCTCAAATTCAGTTTGTCCACAGGCAATTTTTTATTTATTTCTTTTTAAGTCTTACCTTTGGGTGTTCTCAGCCACAGCAGGGCCCTGTCCAGCTTGGGACCTCCCACAAAGTCCTTGATCTCAGGGATATCCCATGGCTGGAGGTTAATTTGAGCTCCTTTTATCCCTTAAGAATTCAGTCTTTCAGCATCAGGAGGTGTCCTCAGATCCTGCATTAAGAGGGGTGAAAAAAGAGCATTTCATTCTCATTTCTGTTTTATTCATCCTCATTATATGGATATATTATATATATATAAAATATAAAATAATACAGGATATTCAATATACAATATATTATTATCTAAGTCACATTCCTTCTTTCAGCTAAATAATTGTATTTATTTGTCTTGATTCCTCCTCTGAGGGTGGGGATTTTCAACCCTTTACTCAAAATTATCACTGAATTTGCAGCATTTGTTTGTATTCCTTCCCTTCCCAAATCTCTGCTCCAGTGTTTGACTGCCATCATTTGGAGCAGGGATTTTGAAAAACACTTTAATACTGATCCTTGCTACCACCATTATTTCAGGACAAATCTTTTATCTCAGGATTTTACCTTTTTTTTTGTTGGATTGGTTTTTTTTTGGGTGACTCATTACATCCAGTAATGTTTCACTGACATTTTCATAAATAGTTTTCTCACCAGGTGTCTCTACAAATTTCTTGCTGTAATTCCTCACTCTCTGGGGCTGCTTCTTCATTTTCCCTGAGCTGCTCCTTTGCAAGGAATTGGGCTGAACATCCCAATTTTCCTTCAGAACACGACACAAGTCACGATTTGTGCAGTGCTTGAGAGCAGTGCCATGAATTTCAACCAGGAGGAAACCCCTTTCTTTCAATTCCCTTTGATCTGAACATCAATATTCCTGTTTATGACAACATTTTCTGATCTGATTCCATGGCAGAGAGCTTTTAGCTCAGTGTGAGCGTGGATAAATCAGCATCCTGCCAGTGTGTGAGCTTAATGTAGGGCTCTATTCCCAATCCTGGTGTTATACTGGGCAAAACCCCAGCTGGGGGGGAAAAAAATCAGTGTTTTCCCTATGGAACAGCCTTGTAAAATGTGAGGATGAAACCAAGTGGGTGTAACTGATCCTCCCACTAAAGCTCAGAGGGATTTGTTTAATGGTTCAGATTTTCCTCCTGAGATTTGGGGCCAATTTTCTGGCAGGGCTCGGAGCTTTTCCAGCTGTTTGTTAACATAAATACCCTCCTTATTTCCATGTTCTGGCTCAGAATAGCCACAGGACTGGTTGGATGAAATCCTGTTTGGGGTTTGTTTGCCTGATTCCCCAGGGACAGGAGGGCAAAGCCTCCCCCAGGACCAGCCCAGGGCTGCTCTGACCCGGGGATTCAGGAGATCTTTGTGCTCTTCAGCAGGGTGAAAAGGCAGTTTGTACAAGAGAATCAATCTGTTCCATGGGTATCAGCTAAATCCCTCTCAGGGGGAAAAGGATAGAACCCCAGGGAGAAATCCCCTTTTCCTGCCTGGCAGAAATCCTATGCATGCTCCAAGGGAAAGAACAAATGTGCAGCAATACTGAAAGCAGCTGAAAAAAAGAAGAAAAGAAAAGAAAAGAAAAGAGCTGTCCTGAAGCTGTCCTGAAGCTGTCAACAGTTCCCTTTTGTTATCTCCTTCACTTTGCTTATTTAAAGCCACACCAGACATCCCACAAGAAATTACAGGAGAAAATGGATAAAACCAAGATAACCCCTGGCTGTGTTTTAGCCATGCTGTTGAATGGTTATCACTGATTCACAGGGGTACTCTGTGCTTTATTTGGGACTGAGATGCTGCTTTGGTGCTCAAAGGCTGCAAGACAAGAGGAATTTGGGATTTTTTTTTCAGGTGGGTAAAGCTTGTCACTGAGGCATCACCTTGGTCCCACACGGGGCTGCTCCCAAAAAATGCTGTGGTTGTAGATGTCCAAGAGAAGCAGCTGCCAACACCAAGTTACAGCTCTGGATTTGGAGGAGCTCTGGGTTTAACTGGCACACAACTTATGGGCATGGATTTTTGGGGTAAAGCTCCCATTTTCCCCTGTCTTTGGAATCTCTGGGCAGTCATCCCTCATGGGCAGCTTGGAAAAAACACTCCCAGAGGAGCCAGAGCAGCAGCATCACAGAATTCTCCACAGCATCCTGTTCCTGGGGCAGCTTAGGAGACACCTGAGGCCACCAAGCTGACACAGCACTCACAGGGCTCCTTCCAGCTTCTCAGGTATCCAGGATAATTCATTAACAAAACATCCTCAGCACCTGCTTTGCCAGTAGGGCTTTGCTGGAGATAAATTGACCTATGAAACTCCAGCCTAGCTCGTGCTCATAAATCTCTGAGATTATGAGAATTAATGTGTTTATCTGAGGGTTTCTTGTAGGGCTCATCTCCTCTGTGGGGAGGCTGAGGAGAAAACAGGTCTCACACACTGGCAATGAGATCAAACCACCATGGAGGTGTCTGGTCTTTGCTAAGCTTGGGGTCTCAGTTTCCCACCTGTGCAGCTGAGAGGACAAAAAACGTGTTCTCCTGCTCAAAGAGCTTCCTAATGAGAAATGTCACACAGCAATTCCTGCCTGTCTAATCAAGGGCATCCTCACCCTTTTAAAGCCAGCAGGAAAGGCTCTGAAAAACCAGGATAACCTCTTTATCCCACGGGTGGTAAAAATGAACTTTGCACTGCTGAACGATGGGCTTTGAATGTGGGCTCCTCATGAAACAGCCTTGAAATCTCTCTGTGACCCCCAGCAGCACAGACCCTCTAGAGAAGAGCTGCTGGACATCCTCTGTGGGACAATTCCCTTTCCTGCCCCAGAGATGGGGCAAC